>NW_020869656.1:208919-223919 GCF_003789085.1 Penaeus vannamei | reverse complement strand
TAACACTAGTAAGAAAATAACGTAAATAATCATAAACTGCGTGATTTTAAACGGAAGAGATTAAATTCATTATGCATACAAATAATGAGTATTGTTGAAAGCTAATTAGTTATTTTGTTTCCTCTAATTACTCTCACTGCTGTTGTTAGCGTCATATTCGACACTTGGTAAAAAGGACAGAAATGTCACAATGTATTGAGAGAGGAGAAAAATACGAAATTCTCTCTCTCTTGTCTGTCTCTTCTCTCCTCTCTCTCTCTCTTTCTTCTTCTCTCTCTCTCTCTCTCTCTCTCTCTCTCTCTCTCTCTCTCTCTCTCTCTCTCTCTCTCTCTCTCCCCTCTCACTCCCTCTCTCTCTCTCTCCATCTCTCCCTCTCTCTTCTCTCTCTCTTCGCCTCCTCCCTCTCTCTCTCCCCTCCCTCCCTCCCTCCTCCCTCCCTCCTTCTCTCTCCTCCCTCCCTCCCTCCCAAGAAAATCTCCCTCTATATCGTATCCAAAAAGGCGAGCAGGATCGCCATCTCGTGATCTTCTATCAACTTCCACCGGGAAATAATCAGGTTAACTGCCGGCGCCGTAGCGAAGGCAGCTGACGGGTAATTTCAATAAAAAGTAGAGAGAAAAAAATACACTGATGATGAAAAAAGAAATCAAATAAACCTTCCATCCTGCCAGGAAGTCATAAATATACTCCGAAGAATAAAGAATAGATAAAAGACGAAATTAATGTGATCTGGTAAATAAAAAGGGCAATTCATTACATCCGGATAATGATAGAAGTGTCTTTTAATGGCATTTCAAAATATGAAACTTGATAACAGCATAAGACAAATGATTAATGATTTTCATGACAAATAGATAGATAATATCACAAGATATAAGTAAAGGTAAGATTCCCCGATCCGAATGTAATAGAAGTTTGCATTTGATTAGGACTAAGCCAGGAGAGCGCATCCGGACAAGGTCGTTCACTCCCGCCCGTTCGCACAACAATAACGATCTTTATGGCGCCTAAACATAACATTCAAAATATTCTCCTGCATTAGATCACCGGCGGTTACTAATCTTCGGAATATCAAAAAATTACGGTCTGTAAAAAAAAGGGAAGTTTTACAGAAATGTACATGATAAAAAAAATATATCATCTGACTAAGGAATTCTGACTCGTACGTCTGGAAGGAATACGTGTGAAAATCGCATGTATCGTGTCTTCGTACATACCTAAACACAGCCAAGAGACTGCAAGGGAGACTGATCCTTACGCCCCTCCGTCATAAGACTCAAAATCACATCCCATAGCCTGTAAAGCCATCATCACGGAGCCGCTCGGAATCCAAACTCCATTAAACCGAACCCCGCTTAAACCGGCCGCTCGGGGGATCCGACCTGCATTATTCCCCGGCCGTCCCCTTCCTTCCGGCCTCCCGCCCATAGGCCTACGCGCTTCCCCCTCGGCCGGAGGCATGAGGAGCAGTCAAGCGTTCCCGATTACAGGGTCGCCTTTAGGTTGTTGGCCGAGCCCCAAGTACGACTCGAACAGTCTAGACCGTCCTCGAGCCGGGCCGCCCGCGCCGCCGCCGCCGTCAGCCGGGCTCTGCTGGCCCATGGGCTGGCCCGCACGCCCACGGGGATACGGGCGTGTGGATATCTATAATTCAGAGACAGATCATGTGTGTGTAAATGTAAATAAAACAAACGAATGGTATGTATTGGTGCGTGTGAGGAGAGATGTGTGTGTGTGTGTGTGTGTGGTGTGTGGAGAGTGAGTTGTGTGTGTGCGTGGTGTGTGTGTGTGATAATATGTCATCTCGAAATGGATTTTCATGTTCGTCGAATCGATACGTCTAACGCATGACCTGCATTGACCTTGATCATTACTTCCCTTCTGAAATGGATAAATTGGCCTTAATAGATCGAGTGTTAAATTCTGAAGGTGAAGAGATGTGTTTTTTGCATGTTATTCGTTCTTATTGAATGTGTCATGTTTCCGTTTCTTTCATGTCCTTATTGTTTTTTTATATTCTTATTATTATTTATTTTGCTACAATGTCCCACATTTTCATTTTTTATTGACCACAATATTCACGTTTTGTGTGTGTGTATGTGTGTTCCACTAACTGTTAACTTCGAACCATACATGCATATGTACATATATATATATATATATGTATATTACGTGTAAGATATGTATACACACACACACACACACACACACACACACACATACAGACACACGCATATACATATACATTTTACCTATGAAAGTGTCCCGCCTTCAATTTTTGGTCACACTGATTCGACAAAGAGAAAAAAAAAGTATCCATAAACCAAGCCCATTTCTCCGACGAGTGAAGAACAAGCCCGGAAGAGTCACAGGCTTTCCCGGGCCGTAAAGCCACTCGTAAATCCATATCTTACGCCTTAACAGCTCGCAGTACAACGGTAAATAGATTAGGAAGACGCGACGGTACCTCGACTACGGAAATAATTACTGTTTAAGACTCTCCACTACGGAGAGTTGGGTCGAAGCGCGGAGAAGCTGCGTCAACACCTCACGGTCTCATTATTTTGAATCAAATATCTTCAGGAAACGTATTTGTAATAATGATAGTCTGAATATAGTATTTTATGTACGTCCTGCCTCCCAAACGGACGCCAACGATTACGTTAACATATCGCGGCGAAGAACAATAATAAGAAAAAGTAAATGATTCTTCCACCTCCTGAGCAGAAGATACATGTTTGTGATACAGTTTTGGTTCATTTTGGTTTATTTAAAGGAGGAATCTTTCTCTCCTTTTCTCAATCTTCCTTTGCTCCCTCTTTCTCCTACTGTAATAAAACGTCTTTCTATTTCCTCCAGTACAGCTCGACAGCGTAAGAATTCCAGAGAAGAGACAAAAAAGCGAAACAGAAAGCAACGATCGCCATAACGCCAGCAAGAAGCCCCCCCCCCCCCCGGAGCCCGTTCCTCCCTCGCGCAGCAAACGGTGGAACATCCTTGGCGATCGCGACGCCGAGGATCGCACCTCTGCACGGGCGACCGGATCCTACGCTATCCAGCCCACACCGGACACCCGAGCGCAGCGCAGCGAGGTCCTGCAGGATAAGCCGGGGAGACAGAACACCAGAGTGGGTATGGGAGACACGCCACGTACATGTTGCCGGCCAAGTTCGCCGCTTTTCTGGCCTTCTCCTTCTGCTCAGGAGGTGGAAGAATCATTTATTTTTTCTTATTATTGTTCTTCGGCGCAATTCTTAATAAATTTTCTTATTATTGTTCTTAAAATCTGTTTCGAAGGCAGGACGTACATAAAATTATTATTCAGACTATCATTTATCCAAATACGTTTTAAATACGTAATATTTTTCCTTTGGTTCGCTACATACCATCAAGCCCATCCCGGCAACCACGTTTTAATAAGGCGCTTTCGCCAATCACGCCCGCCAAACGACAGAACACGCCCACTAAGTACACGCAGGGAATAAAAGGGTGAATTCGCACACACAGGCAAATCCCTTCGCCATAAGTAATCCGGGATTAACGCGAATTCACACACAATGGACGGAGGGAGTCAGCAAGGCGGCGTCTGTAATCCCACCGAATGGCATTCCGTTCACCATCGGCTGTGGGCGGGGGGGCTGTGGGGAAGGGGGGGGGGGAGGAGGGGGGGCTTGCGTGGGAGGGTTGGGGGGGGAGGGGGGAGGAGACGGGGTCTTCGTGGAGGGGGGTTATGTGGTGTGGGTGGGGGGAGGGGAGGTTTGTGTGTGGGTGGAGGGGGTTCTGAGTGGTGGGGGGGAGGGAGGTTTGGTGGTGTGGGTGTTGGTGTGGGGGGAGGGGTTGAGTTTCGTGTGTAGGGGGAGGGGGAAGAAAGGGGGGGAATGTGTGGGGTGAAGGGGGCGGATTCTCTGTGTGTTGAGTGCAGGGAATGGAGTTTTTATGTGTGTGGGGGGGGGGGGGAGTCTCTATTTGGGGGGAAGGGGTAGAGGTTGTATGGGTTGAGGGGCTGTGTGGGCGAATGGAGTAAAGGCTGCGTGTGAGGGGGTTGTGGGTGGCCATGGGTTGTGAGTGTGCGGCTGAATGCTGTGGGTTGCATTTGTATCTGTCTGTTGTAAAATGGGTGTTTTTTTCTGTGCATGTATGTGCGTTTGAACGTATGTGTGCCCCAGCGTGTATACTTCTCTGTGGAGTTAAGTGTTTAAGCTTTTATATAAGCGTCCATCCTTACCATTTCCAATACCATGGCCGCTACCATAACCGTAAATATCCTAACCATCATTACCATTCTCATCGGCACCATATTGAGTTTTAATATCTAACCCCCTGCGACGGAAACACCGAGGGGTTGCCACTCACCAGATTTCTTTTATTGCTTTTATTGTTGTCAAAGTTGCTGTTTTCTTCGCCTCGTTGAAAGAACACAATAATGCCAACGCCTGGGGAGCTGTTGCAAGCAGCTGTGACACAAAACAAATACAAAACAAAAAGATTATAAAAGGTATTCTAGATATTTTGTTATTTGTTTATTTGTATTCTCCACTTTCTGTGTCACTTTCTCATTCTCTCTCTCTCTCTCTATCTATCAAGCACTTAATCAATTTATCTATCTACCTATCTACCTATCTACCTACCTAACTATCTCTACCCTTCCTATCTATCTATCTATCTATCTCTATCTCTTCCTCCTTCCTTCTTTTTCCCTCTTCTCCTTCTCACCTCATCTCTTTATCTATTATCTCCCCAGTTCTCCCATTCCCCATTTCTATTCCCTCTCTATCTCCTTCTCCCCGTCCCTATTCCCCTTTTCTCCCATAAATATCCGTCATTTTCTTCTTTTTTTCTCTTCTCGATTCCTCTCTCTCTCTTTATCTTTTTGTCGTTCTTTCCCCTTTGCCTCTTCTCTTTCTCCGCCTATTTATCCATCTGTTTCCTTTCCTTCCTTCCTTTCTCATGCTATTTATCTTTTTTTTTCATTCTCCTCCTCCTTATTTTATCTATCTCTTCATTTATTTGCCTCTCTCTCCTACCCTCTTTTTTAAATCCATCTTGCTAGCTTCTCCTTTGCTCTCTATTTTTGTCTCTTTATTCCCTATTTGCTCGTTATTCCTTTCTCAATCTATTTATCTTTTTCTTCTTCTTTGCTTTTCTCTATTTCCCTTCCCGACTATCCATTTGCGAGACCCTTCTTCTAAATTCTCTTCTATCCCCCATTTATCTATCATTCCTTCCCCCTTTATCCTTCTTTTCTTGATTTATCTTCCCTACTTATATCTATTTATCTCTTTTTCTCCCCCTTTCTCCCCCTTTCATCTCATCTTCTTCTTTTCTTCCTCCTCCTTTCTTTCTTTTCCATCTGTCATTTCGTCCCCTTTTGGCCGCTCCCTCTTCCCTCTCCGTCTGTCCATTTTTCTTTTCCTTCCTTGTCTCTCCCTCTCCGCCCTTCCCTCCGTCTCTCTCGGTCTCCCCGGCCCGCCTATCCATCTCTCCGCTTCTCTCTTCCCTTCTCTTCATCCACCTATCCATTTTTTTACTTTTTATTCTATTCTTCTTTCTTCCTCCTCCTAATTCTCTATCTACCTTCCTTTATTCGCCTTCTCTTTCCCGCGGATCAACCCGTTCTCCCTTCCCATCTGTTTCATTACCTTCCCTCCCTTTCCCTCCAGTCCCCACCTTCTCTTCCTCCCCTCCCCACCTTCCTTCCTTCCCCTCCCACCTTCCTTTCCCACCCCTTCCCCCTCCCCCAAACCCCCTTCCTCCTCCCCCTCCAATTCCCACCCACCCTCCCTCCCCCACTTCCTTCCCTCCATTCCCCTCCACTCCTCCAATCTCCTCCCTCCCTCCTCTCCCTTCCCCTCCTTCCAAGCCTCCCTCTGCAATCCCTCTCTCCCTCCCTTCCTCCCTCCCTCCTTCCTCTCCCTTCCCCTTCCCCTCCAACCCCCCCTCCCCTCCCCTCCTCCCTCTCCCAACCCTCTCCTCCCCTCCCTTCTCACCCTCTCTCCCTCCCTTCCTCCCTACCCTTCCAACCTCCCCCCCACACCCTCCCACCCCTCCCAACAAGAGGACCCCCCTAAGAAGTATCGCAGGAAAAGTAGCCCTCCCCCACCCCACCCCACCCCACCCCCCACCCCACCCACCCCACCCCCCACCCCCAACCCCCAACTAGCCATCCCGGCCGTTCTCCCTTAAGACTCGGCCAAATCCCTTCCTTCTAAACAACCTCTACGTAACAGGCTGAGGTCAACGTGATGTCTGAGGCCTGGGTGTCAGGAGGGAGGGAGGGAGGGAGGCGCTGTTTGGCTGTGTGGTCTCGCGGTTATCATGACTGGTATTTTTGTTGTTTTAGTGTTTATTACTGCTGTTGGTAGTGGTGTTATTATTATTATTATTGTTATTATTATTATTTATTATTTATTATTATTATTATTATTATCATCAATCATTATTATTATAATTACTAATTATCATTTATTATTAATCTTATTATTATTATTATTATTATTATTATTATTATTATTATCATTATTATCATCTTTATCGTCATCATACTCATCATTATTATTATCATTATCATTGCCATATCATAACCATGATCATTATTGCTATTATTATCATTACTATTACCATCATCCTCATCATTAGTAGTAGTAATAGTAACAATAGACGCAGTAGGAGTATTGCTATCATTATCATTATAATTATTATTAATTACCAGTATCATTATCACAATCATTATCATTATTGTTAATTACCAGTATCATTATCACAATCATTATTATTATCATTATTATTACGAAGATATATAAATGAAAGTCGAACTTAAAAAACTGTCGGATAGTCAGATAGATTAACAAAAAAAAAAAAAAAAAAAAAAAAAAAAAAAAAAAAACAATGAAAGAGTATTGTATTCGCAAGAAACGTTAGAACCAAACGTTTATTGACGACTCGGTTGGATAAGATTACGCTTTCCTTCCTGTTTTATGTTGCGTGTGGATAAAAGTTGGATTAATCGGATGCAGAGAGACACTTTTTTTTTCGTTTTTTTTTGGGGGGGAGGGGGGGGAGTCTATGGATAAAAGGAGGATAATAGTATGTTTGGATTAGTCATAGAACTCTGTATAAGATAAAATGTTGAAGATTCGGATATGGCAATAATGAATAGATTTTTCTTCTTCTTTACCAGTTTTTTTTTTTTTCTTTCTCTCTCTCTTTGTGAGTAAAGAAAGTAGGATTGAATGCGTATTGGATAATCTATTTGAATATTTCTTATTGATATGAAACCATAGAAGTTTAATTATATGCAGATTAATTATATATTATTGCTTTGTCTGTTTCTTTCTTTCTTTCTTTTTCTTTTTTTTCTTTTTTTTCTTTCTTTTTTTGAAGTACGCATAAATAATAAGTATAACCGGATAAATTATTGCTATATTCAATTTGTATAGACAATCAATTTCTTTTCTTTTCTTTTCTCTTTCTTAATCGATCCCCGAATCTATAGAACAGAACGACTGCACATAAGCGTCAATAAACAAACGAACAACTCTGCTCATGCGGCAACGCTACGTAACACCTCCCCCGCTGGGATCGAATCCCACCTATAGAGCATCCAATGGAATAAGCAAGTGTGAAATCGTCCTGTGATACGAGGTTCATTCTGGTGTTTATTGATTCTATTGGGAGGGAGGGGGAGAGGGGGGGGAAGGGGGGGGAGGGGGAGGGAGGGGGGGGAGAGGGAGGGGGAGGGAGGGGGAGGGGGAGGAGAGAGGGGGTGGGGGAGGGAGAGGGAGGGAGAGGGAGGGAGAGGGAGGGGGAGAGGGAGAGGGTTGTGGGTATATAAACTTGAGAGGAGAATGAAACAGAGAGAGAGAGAGGGAGAAGAAGAGAAAGAGGGATGGGTAGAAGAAGGGAGAGAGGGTGGGACGAAGATATGGAAAGAGGGGAAGAGGAAGGGAGAGGAGGAACAAGAAGAGAGAGAAAGAGAGATGGAGAGTGAGAGAGAAAATGCGAAAGAAAGGGCGAGAAAGAGACAAAAAACAAACTATGAGACAAACACACAAAAAATAATAGAAGCAAACCAACCAAAATAGAAAACTAAGTATTACACACATAAACACAAACAAACAAACACGCACAACAAACACACAACATACACACAAACACACACAAACAAGCAAACAACACAACACACACACACATACACAAACACACTCAAGCAACTCCACACGGAAAATAACCCCCTAAAATAAGAAAGAAGAGAGAAGAAAGAGGAAAGAAAGAGAGAAAGAAGAAGAAAGAAAGAAAGAAAAGAAAGAAAGAAAGAAAGAAAGAGGAAAGAGAAAGAAAGAAAGAAAGAAAGAAAGAAAAGAAAGAAGAGAGAAAGAAAGAAGGAAAAGAAGAAAGAAAGAAGAAAGAAAGAAAGAAGAAAGAAAGAAAGAAAGAAAGAGAGAAAGAAGAAAGAAAGAAAGAGAGAGAAAGAAAGAAAGAAAGAAGGAAAGAAAGAGAGAAAGAAAGAAAGAGAGAAAGAAAAAGAAAGAGAGAGAAGAAAAAGAAAGAAGAAAGAAGAGAGAGGAAAGAAAGAAGAAAGAAGGAAGAAAGAGAGAAAGAGAAAAAGAAAGAAAGAAGAAAGAAAGAAAGAAAAAAAAAGAAAGAGAGAAAGAAAAAAAAAAGAAAGAAAGAGAAAGAGGAACAAAACGAAAACAAAAGAAGTGCGTAATAGCAAACGAAGAATAATGGCGAGGACGAAAAAAGACATAATTGACACGGCCGCAAAGCTCACGCAATCTCAGGGGATTCAGGGTCCGTCCAGGGAAAGGCTGGCGGAGGGATGGATGGATGGATGGATGGATGGATGGGTGGATGGATGCGTGGGTGAGTGGGAGGGTGAGTGGGATGGATGGATGCGTGGGAGGGTGAGTGGAATGGGTGGGTGGATAGGTTTATGGGTGAGTGGAGGGGGGTGGATGGATGGATGGATGGGTGGATGGATGGATGGATGGTGGATGGATGGTGGATGGGTGGGTGGATGGGTGGTGGATAGGTTTATGGGTGAGTGAGGGATGGGTGGATGGGTGGGTGAGTTTATGGGTGTATGGGTGGTTTATGGGAGTGGATGCGTGGGAGGGTGAGTGGATGGATGGATGGATGGATGGATGGATGGATGGGTGGGGGTGAGTGGATGGGTGGGTGGATAGGTTTATGGGTGAGTGGGGGTGGATGGATGGATGGATGGATGGACGGATGGATGGATGGATGGATGGATGCGTGGGTTGGTGGATAGGTTTATGGATGCGTGGGAGGGTGAGTGGATGGTGGGTGGATAGGTTTATGGGTGAGTGGGAGGTGGGAGTGTTGGTGGGTGAGTGGATGGATGGATGGATGGATGGATGGATGGATGGATGGATGGGTGGGGGGGTGAGTGGATGGGTGGGTGGATAGGTTTATGGGTGAGTGGGGTGGGTGGGTGGTGTGGATGCGTGGGAGGGTGAGTGGATGGATGGATGGATGGATGGATGGATGGATGGATGGATGGGTGGATGGTGGGATAGGTTTATGGGTAAGTGGGAGGTGGGAGGTGGGTGGGTGAGTGGGGGTGGATGTGGATGGGGGCGGGTGAGTGGATGGGTGGGTGGATAGGTTTATGGGTGAGTGGAGGGGGTGGATGGATGGATGCGTGGGTGGATAGGTTTATGGATGGTGGAGGATGGATGGATGGATGGATGGACGGATGGATGGATGGATATGGATGGATATGGATGGATGTGGGGGTGGATAGGTTTATGGATGCGTGGGAGGGTTGAGTGGATGGGTGGGTGGATAGGTTTATGGGTGAGTGGGAGGTGGGAGGGTTGGTGGGTGAGTGGATGGATGGATGGATGGATGGATGGATGGATGGATGGATGGATGGATGGGTGGGCGGGTGAGTGGATGGGTGGGTGGATTGGTTTATGGGTGAGGTGGGGGGTGGGTGGGTGGGTGGATGCGTGGGAGGGTGAGTGGATGGATGGATGGATGGGATGGATGCGATAGGTTTATTGATGAGTGGGGGATGGATGGATGGGTGGGTGGATAGGTTTATGGTGAGTGGGATGGAGGGTGGGTGGGTGAGTGGAGGGGGTGGATGATGATGCGTGGGGAGGGTGAGTGGATGGGGTGGATGGATGGATGGGATGGGTGAGTGGGGGTGGGTAGATGGATGGATGATGGATGGATGGATGGATGGATGGATGGTGATGGATGCGATGGGTGAGTGAGGGGGGTGGAGGATGGATGTGGATGTGGATGAAATGGATGGATGGATGGATGGGTGGGCGGGTGAGTGGATGGGTGGGTGGAAGGTTTATTGATGAGTGGGGATGGGGTGGATGGGTGGTGGATAGGTTTATGGGGGGAGTGGGGAGTGGGAGGATGGTGATGGATGCGTGGGTGGATAGGTTTATGTGATGGATGGTGGTGGATAGGTTTATGGGTGGGTGGGAGGTGGGAGGGTTGGTGGGTGAGTTTGGGTGGATGGTGGGTGAGTGGTTAGGTGGGTACGAGGGTAGATGGATGGATGGGTGGGTGGGTGGGTTGGTGGATGGATGCGTTACCGGGCAGATGAATGAATGGATGAGAGGGTGGATGGGGAAAAGGATAGGAGAGTGGATTGGTTGATAAATGGATGGATGGATAGTTGGATATGTGGATCAGTGAGTGGTCTATAGATGGATAGGAGGATGGATCGTGGGTGAATGGATGGAAGTGTGGATAGGAAGGTGGATTTATAGATTAAGGTTTAGAAATACAAAGACAAAAGCCTGCTTGGGTATGCGCCTTTTGAAAAAAAAAAAATAAAACTAAAAAAATAAAAATATATTTATATATTACGGCCGCCATAAAAATAGTCATAAAGTTGCTTATCATGGTCGATCAGCGGAACGAAAAGAATAAAAATCATAATATCTTTATTTAAGGCTAAAAATCACCAATCCAAATTCACTCCTAAAAAACAATACAGCGATATAAACTTAACAATAAAATCCGATAAAGTAAAAAAAAAAAAAAAATCACAAATCAGTTTCCAGATTCCCAAGATATATAGATCCATAAACCCGCAGAGCCGTATAAGGTGTTAGCAGGTTCCAGTCCTCCGCTAGTGGCTTCGGATCCCATTAGTAGCGAAGTGGATGCCTTTCCGGAGCTCTTTGGGTACAGGAATTCCCTCCCAGGTTGACAGTTTTCCGGTATTTATTCTTCTAAATAAAGGTACACAGTTCAGGGTACTTACACGCCTTTGTACTGCGGCTGAACAACGGGCTAATGTGCAAATAGGCTGTGACTGGAACAACTGCTGTGCTTAGGAGATTGTGCGCGAGAATGAGGCCACGTGACTGTCACTTTGTACGGCTGCTTAGAGAGGGGGAGGGAGGGAGAGGGGGGAGGGGTAGGGGAGACTTAAGCTCTTTCTACCTCTGCGCTCTTACACTAATATTTACTTTTCGCTTTCTCTCTCTCTCCTCTCTCTCTCTCTCTCTCTCTCTCTCTCTCTCTCTCTCTCTCTCTCTCTCTCTCTCTCCTCTCTCTCTCTCTCTCTCTCTCTCTCTCTCTTTATCTTTGTTATTATTATCATTATTATCATTATCATTGTCATTTTACCACCATTATTACTATCATTGGATTAACATCATCATAATTATCATTACCATAATCAATATGATTATTATCCTTGTTATTACTATCATCAGTAGAAGCAGCAGCAGTGGTATAATTACAATCATGATCATCATCATCATCATTTCCATCATCGTTGTTGTTATCATTATTCTTATCATAACCATTTTATTATCCTTATCACTATATTCATTACAATTATCATATGGATGAAGAATAGAATGAATACTCATTACCATCAGTATGTCCAGTTTCATCATCACAATAAGAATAATCTTAGCCTCAACAACAACAATAACAACAGGAATCAAAATCAAAAGTCTTGTAGAACTACTACTACATCTACTACTACTACTACTAATGATAATATAATAATACTATAATAATAATAATAATAATAATAGTAATAATAATAATGATAATTAATAACAATATTAATAACAATAATATACTAACAAAAATAACAATGATAATAATAATAATAATGATAGCAATAATTATGATAAAAATAATATTAATAATCAATAATGACAGTAATCACAACAACAGCAATGACAGCAGCCGCAGCGAATGAACAGCAGCAGCAGCGAATGAACAGCAGCAGCAGCGGCACGGGTCCGAGGCCAAAAGGCCGTAAAGAGGCGTGAACGGAGGCACCAAAGCGAGGGCGAAGAGTGCAAGCGAGCGAAGCAGAGAGGAAGAGGAGGAGAGAGAAGAGAGGCGATCAGAAGGAAGAGGGAGAGGAGAAGAGAGAAGAGGGCGAATCAAGAAGGAAGAGGAGAGAGGAGAGAGAAGAAAGGGCGAATCAAGAAGGAAGAGGAAGAGAGAGAGAGAGAAAGAGCGAATCAAGAAGAGAGAAGAGGAGGAGAGAGAAGAGAGGGCGAATCAAGAAGGAAGAGGGAGAGGAGGAGAGAGAAGAGAGGGCGAATCAAGAAGGAAGAGGGAGAGGAGGAGAGAGAAGAGAGGGCGAATCAAGAAGAAGAGAGGAGGAGAGAAGAGAGGGCGAATCAAGAAGGAAGAGGAAGAGGAGGAGAGAGAAGAGAGGGCGAATCAAGAAGGAAGAGGAAGAGGAGGAGAGAGAGAGAGGCGAATCAAGAAAGGAAGAGGAAGAGGAGGAGAGAGAAGAGAGAGGCGAATCAAGAAGGAAGACAGAGAAGAGAGGGCGAATCAAGAAGGAAGAGGGAGAGGAGGAGAGGAAGGAAGAGAGAAGAGAGGGCGAATCAAGAAGAAGAGGGAGAGGAGGAGAGAGAAAGAGAGGGCGAATCAAGAAGGAAGAGGAAAGAGGAGGAGACGAGAAGAAGAGGGCGACAAGAAGGAAGAGGAGAGGAGAAAGAGGAGAAAGAGAGGGCGAATCAAGAAGGAAGAGGGAGAGGAGGAGGAGAGAGGCGAAGGGGGCAAGCTAGGGAAGCAGAAAGGAAGAAGAAGAGGAGGAGGCGGAGAAAGAAGAGGAGCAAAGGACGACGGGAACAGGAGGGAGAGAAGAAGAGAGGGGAAGCAAGGAGAGGACGAGAAGAGAGGAGGAAGAAGAAGAAAAAGGGAGAGAGAAGGAGAGAGGACGAAAGGAAGGAGGAGAAGGAAGAAGAAGCAAAGAGGAAAAAAAGGCGTAGGGAAGGAAGGCAAGCGAAGAGCACAAGCGAGCGAAAGAAAAGAAAAGAGAAAGAAAAAGGGGAGGAAGAGAGGGCGAAGAGAAAAGAGAAGAACAGAAAAGAAAAAGAGAAAAGAGAAGAAAGGAGAAGGAGAGAGCGAAAAGAGAGGAAAAACGGAAGAAAAGGGGAGGCAGAGAGGGCGAAGAGAGAAAAAAGAAGAAAGGAGGCAGAGAGACGAAGAGAGAAAAACGAAGCAAGAGGAAAGAGAGGAAGAAGAAAGGGGAGGCAGAGAGGGCGAAGAGAGCGAAAGAAAAGCAGAGGGCGAAGAGAGAAAGCGAAGAAAGGGGAGGCAGAGAGGGCGAAGAGAGAAAGGAAGAAAAGGGGAGGCAGAGAGGCGAAGAGGCGAAGAAAGAAGAGGCGAAGAGAGAAGGAAGAAAGGGGGCAGAGAAAGAGGAAAAACGAAAGAAAGGGGAGAAGAGAGGCGAAGAGAGAAAACGAAGAAAGGAGGCAGAGAGGAGCGAAGGAGAAAAAGCAAAGAAAGGGGAGACAGAGAGGCGAAGAGAAGAAAAGCGAAGAAAGGGGAGGCCAGAGAGGGCGAAGAGAGAAAACGAAGAAAGGGGAAGAAAGAGGAAGGCCGAAGAGAGAAAAGCGAAAGAAAGGGAGAGAAGGCCGAAGAGAGAAAAGCGAAGAAAGGGAGGCAGAGAGGGCGAAGAGAGAAAAGCGAAGAAAGGGGAGGCAGAGAGGGCGAAGAGAGAAAAAAGAAGAAAGGGGGAGGCAGAGAAGGTGAGAGAGAAAGAGAAGAAAGGGGAGGCAGAGAGGGCGAAGAGAGAAAAGCGAAGAAAGGGAGACAGAGAGGGCGAAGAGAGAAAAACGAAGAAAGGGGAGGCAGAGAGACGAAGAGAGAAAAACGAAGAAAGGAGAGGCAGAGAGGGCGAAGAGAGAAAAACGAAGAAGAAAGGAGGCAGAGAAGGGCGAAGAGAGGAAAGAGAAGAAAGGGAGGCACGAGAAGGGGCGAAGAGAGAAAAGAGAGAGGCAGAGAGGGCGAAGAGAGAAAAACGAAGAAAGGGAGGCGAGGCAGAGAGGGCGAAGAGAGAAAAGAGAAGAAAGGGGAGGCGAGAGGGCGAGAGAGAAGAAGAAAGAAAGGGGAGCAGAGAGGCCGAAGAGAGAAAAACGAAGAAAGGGAGCAGAGAAGAGAGGAAGAAAGGGAGAGAACGAAGAGAGAAAAGAGAAGAAAGGGGGAGGCAGAGAGGGCGAAGAGAGAAAAACGAAGAAAGGGGAGGCAGAGGAGGAGAGAGAAAAGAGAAGAAGGGGAGGCAGAGAGGGCGAAGAGAGAAAAAACGAAGAAAGGGGAGGCAGAGAGGGCGAAGAGAGAAAAACGAGAGAAGGGAGGCAGAGAAGGCGAAGAGAGAAAAGAGAAGAAAGGGGAGGCAGAGAAGGCGAAGAGAGAAAAGCGGAAAAAGGGGAGCAGAGAGGGCAAAGAGAGAAAAACGAAGAAAGGGGAGGCAGAGGGCGAAAAGAGAAAAACGAGAAAGGGGAGGCAGAGAGGGCGAAGAGAGAAAAGAGAAGAAGGGGAGCAGAGAGGGCGAAGAGAGAAAGCGAAGAAAGGGGAGGCAGAGAGGGCGAAGAGAGAAAAAGAGAAGAAGGGGAGGCAGAGAGGGCGAAGAGAAGAGAAGGAAAGGGTAGCAGAGAAGACGAAGAGAGAAAAGCGAAGAAAGGGGAGGCAGAGAGGGCGAAGAGTAGTAAAGCGAAGAAGGTATGCAGAGAGGGCGAAGAG
>NW_020869656.1:199734-201909 GCF_003789085.1 Penaeus vannamei | reverse complement strand
TCTTCTCTCTCTCTCTCTCTCTTCTCTCTCTCGCTTCTCTCTCTCTCTCTCTCTCTCTCTCTCTCTCTCGTCTCTCTACTCTCTCTCGTCTCTCTCTCTCTCTCTCTCTCTCTCTCTCTCTTCTCGTTCCTCTCTCTCTCTCTCTCTCTCTCTCTCTCTCTCTCTCTCTCTCTCTCTCTCTCTCTCTCTCTCTCTCTCTCTCTCTCTCTCTCTCTCTCTCTCTCTCTCTCTCTCTCTCTCTCACTTTCGTGCTCTTTTCTCTCTCTTCGTTCTCTCTCTCTCTCTCTCTTCTCTCGCTCTCGCTCTCTCTCTCTTCCTCTCTCTCTCTCTCTCTCTCTCTCTCTCTCTCTCTCTCTCTCTCCTCTCTCTCTCTCTCTCTCTCTTCTCTCTCTCTCTCTCTCTCTCTCTCTCTCTCTCCTCTCTCTCTCTCTTCTCTCTCTCTCTCTCTCTCTCTCTATCTCTTCTCCTCTCTCTCTCTCTCTCTCTCTTCTCCCTCTCTCTCTCTCTTCTCTCTATCTATCTCTCTCTATCTCTCTCTCCTCTCTCTCTCTCTCTCTCTCTCTCTCTCTCTTCTCTCTCTCTCTCTCTCTCTCTCTCTCTCTTCTCTCTTCTCTCTCTCTTCTCTCTCTCTCTCTCTCTCTCTCTCTCTTCTCTCTCTCTCTCTCTCTCTCTCGTCTCTCTCTCTCTCTCGCTTCCTTTTCACCGTCCTCTTTACTCTCACCCCCCCCCCCACCCCCCCTCCCACCGATTTGCATTTCGTTTCTCATTACTGCCCTAAATCCCTCCCTCCCTCCCTCCCCTCCCTCCCTCCTCCCTCCTTCCCCCCTCCTCCTTTCTCCGTCCTCTTATCCCCTCCCCTCACCAAATTTCTTGGTCCCTCCCTCCTCCTCATCACAAATTTTCTCGGCTCTTTGCCTCTCTCCTTCTCCCTTTCTTCCTCTATCCGCCTCGCTGCCTCCCTCTCTCGTCTATTATCTTTGCTCTCTACTCCCCCCTTATCTCCCTCCTTCCCTCTCTCCCTTACCTCCCTTTTACTTCCCTCCTTCCTACCTTCCCTCCTCCTCCTTCCCTCCTTCCCCTCCTGTTGTCTTCAACCTCTCTCTCTCTCCCTCACATCTCACCTTCCTCCTTCCCTCCATCTCTCCTAAAATTTCTTGGGCGTCCCTCCCTCTACTCTCCGTCCCTCTTCTCTTGTTTACGGCCGCATCAGGCTTTTAGCTAACGCCTTTCTACTCTACCTGACCCTCCTCCTCCCCTCCTCTACCTTCCTACCCTCCTCCCCTCTACCTTCTACCCCTCTCCCTCCGCCTCCTACCTCCTCTCCCTTCCTACCCTCCTCTCCTCCTCCTTCCTCCCCTCCTCCTTCCATCCTCTCGCTTTTCCTTCCCCCCTGCTTCCTCCCCCCTCCTTCCTTGTCCCCCTTACCCCCCTCCCTCCTTTCCCCCACCTACCCCTCCTCCTTCTCCCTCCTCCCGCTTCTCCCTCCCCTTCCCCCTCTCCTCCTTCGCCTCCTCTACCCTCTCTCTGCTATCTCATTTCCTGGTAACTCTCTCTCTCTGTCCCCAAAGTTCGTGTTATGGCCATGATACAAAAGATGGATATCTCTCTATCTATCTGTGTGTCGCCTGTCTGTCTGTCTGTCTGTCTAGTGCAGTTATCCGTCTAGTTAATCTCATTTTCCTTCTTCTTTTTTATTTTACGATTTATTTTCTTTCTTCTTTTCTTTTTCTTTTTTTTCGGAGCAGGTGTGTCTGGATGTGAGATAAAGCCTAAAAATCAGAAAATTCGTCACAGAGATATTGGATTATATCTAATAATAAAAAAAGATTACACAGAAACACACATACATACACATAAATATTGAATGTAAATAAAGAGATACAGATAAACAGATACATAGAGAATAGATAGATAGATAGGTAGGTAGGTAGATATGTAGGTAGATAAATACATTGAGTGACAGATAAATAAATATATTGTGACATAGATAGATATACAGATAGACAAATAGATAAGTAGATAAGTAGATATAGACTCACAGATAGATAGATTCATCAAACAGACAGACAGACTGATAAATAGAACGAAGTAGACAGAAATAGCTATAACAATAACTAAAATAAATAATGACTAATACTCACAGCCAGACAGACTGATAAATAGAACGAAGTAGAC
>NW_020869656.1:187234-192234 GCF_003789085.1 Penaeus vannamei | reverse complement strand
GAGGGGAGGGGGAGGGGGTGATTAAAAGCGGGAGAGAAAAGGGGATGGGAGAAGGGGGAGTGGAAGGGAGATAGGGATAGGGAAAGGGAAAGAGGAGAGGGATGTGATTAAGGTGGGATGGGGGGTATGGGTACGGGTGAAGGGGGGAAGGGGAAGGGGTATTTACGAAAGGGGGGGGAGGTATGAGGGAAAGAGAGATGAGGAGAGGGGGTACATGTGAATAAAAAGGGAGAGGGATATGGGTGAAAGAGGGAGGAGAGGGAGAGGGGAGAGGATAGAGGGGATTGAGGGGAAGAGTGAGGTGACAGATGATGGATAGGAAGAGGAGGGGGATAAGAAAGAGAGAGATAGGGAGGGCGTGAAGGTGAGGGACGGCGAAATAGGTGTAAGTGAAGGGAGAGGGGGGGTAAGAGGAGAGATGTGGGGGAGGAGAGGGGGGTGAAGGAAGGGGGTACGGCGAAGAGAGAGAGTATGTGGGTGGGTGGAGGGAGGGGAGGGGTATAGGTGGTGGGGGAAGAAGGAGAGGATTAAGTGAGTGAAGGGGGGAGTGGGAGGGGAAGGGAGAAGGGAGAAAGGTATTTGCAGAGGATGAGATAGGATGAGGGGGGGGGGTAAAAGGAGAAATAGAGTAATCTGTGAGTGATAGATGAAAAAAGTGATACAGACGTACACACAGACAGGCAAGCAGACAGACAGACAGAGAGAGAAAGACTAAACGACAGACAGAACTGACAAACAGCAAAACCAAACGAGAAACCAACAAAAGAAGGAGAGAAAGGAGGGAGAGAGAGCCAGAGATGAGACGAAGCTAAATCCTCCCTCACCTCCCACCCTCAGCCTCTCTTTCTACTCAAGTACCTCATTCATATTGATTATCTTGTCTGCAATTAAAGCCAGTGACTCGGAATCACAATCGCCTCCTTCCGTGAATGACATTCAGCTCTTCATTCATCGCCATAGCTTGCGTAAATACGACATGAATCTCTTTGCACTCAAGCACGCAGCGTCTTCAGAAGCTCCCTGTTTTCTTCTTCCCTTTCACATTTGCATGAATTCGAACTCATTCATCATTTTTTTTTTTTTATTCATATTCATCCATTCACCTTTCTTCAGGGGAATTCGTACTCACCCATTCACTCATTTTTTTTCCCGATGAATTCATGCTCATTCACTCACCGTGACCTCCTGCCTATATGAGCCTCACACACCCCAACCACAGGTACCAGGTCATCGGTATCAGGTCGCTGCTTCTGGCGCTACGACCTGGCTCTCACCGCGGTATCAGAGCTATGCCTTGCGGGTATAGAATTAATCTCTCAATATAGCATGAATGAAAGCAGTTCTCACGGTCTGCTGGCATTTGATTCGAGTATTATCGTTTCCCCTTCTCCGGATTTCTTCCTTTCTTCCTATTCCCATATTGATTATGATCATATTTTATTCATGTTCTTCTTCTTGCTCTTCTTCGTTTGGTTCGTTGAGTTCTTGTCAGTTTTATTTTCATTCACGTTTCATTATTATTGCTATTATCGTTCACATTCCTCGCTTTTCTTCTCATTCGTCTTCTGGTCTTCTCTTTTTCTTCTTTCTTATCTTCTTATTTTGCTTTCTTCTTCTTCGCTTTGTTTTTCTTTCTCATTCTTCCCTTTTTTCTTTCTCATCTTCTTCAATCTTTTCTTCCTATTTTTCATCTTCTTTTCTCCTTCGCTTTATTCTTCTTCGCGAATGCCATTACAATAGAGGTACTACAACAGATACTACATCAACACACAACTCTACGGACACCCTCTCCACATTTGGTTTACTTACCACATCAATGAGCTGAGAGAGCTTGAGCTTGATCATGACGGTGAGGATATCAGTGACGTTGACGACTGGACGAACGAGTTTGTTGTAGTTAGAGAGCAGGTCGTCATAAAGTCGTTTGGCATCAGGATTGCCACCTTCCGCGGGAGCGAACACACTCAGGAGAACAAGGAAGCTTGCCAGGAAGAGCTTGCAGGAGGAAGGAGGCCTTGGGAGGGCGAGGAAGCCACTGTATCCTCCTCCTCCTCCTCCTCCACCGCCTCCTCCTCCTCCTCCACTTCTTCGGGAGGAATTTTTTGTGCGGATGCGTCGGGCTGGCTGATGTGGTGGCGAGAGAAGCCAAGCTGTTGTCCAGCCGCCGCCTCTCACTGCTGCCGTCTGCTTACATGCTCCTGCTGGCTCCGCCGCCCCTGCCACGACCTGCCTCTGCGACATCCCTTGGTGGTCGTTTCGCCTGGCCTCAGACGCCCTTTCGTGCCCTTCCCTGTGGCGTGTGATCTCGACGCCGGGGCGAGAGTGTGTTTGTGTGTGTTTGGGATGAGGAGGATCGTCTCGCAGGCGGAAGCTGGTTGTCCCGGCCGGAACCGCTGCTGCGCCCTCCTCCGGGGCCGCCACGGAGCCCGAAGACGACTCGCCGGGACACAGCGAGGCCTCGGACGCCCCTTCCACGACCCCAGACGACCCCCGCGACGTTACATGACCTCTGGAAACACCCCAGGAGCCGTGGGAACCGCCAGGGCGACCCGAGTCTGTGTTGGGGGACATGGCCGGTGCAGCGGGCGTGGTGCTGGGGTCGCAGACTGCTGCTGGGGTCTCACGCTGCGATGGGGGGGTCCATGCTGGGGTCAGGTGGGTGGCCTGGTGACTTTCGCTTCTGGCACGACCTCGCTGCCCCTCCAGGAATGGGTAATAGTTCTCCTTTAGTTGGGCGAAGGGGGCGAGGTGGCTGGTAGACGCGAGGGTCTCCCGGGAATCCTGAATCCTGTCTCCAGCTTCCACCATTGTATCTCCACAAGCCTGGTCCTCCTGGCACGTCCCTCCCCCTAGTACAAGTCCTTCGCCGTCACTCGGTATCCTTGCATTCTACACCTCAGCTGCCCCGGCGCGCCATCCACCAAATAAGACAAATAACCAATATCGAACCGAATCCAGATCTCCGTCACACACCAACGCGCATTGGGCAGTAACAGTGATTTACAAATATGATTATTCTCTTGAGCTTTTTTTAGGAGTAGCAAAAAGCCCTGTAAGAACACGAACAAGGTCGAGGAGCGCCACGGAGCACCTCCTCACTCGGCCACTGCCTCAGCGCCACTGGGTTGCCCATCTACAGACACTTCACACCCCCGGACACGCGTGCGCAGTCTGGCACCCGTGGGTCGGTGCGGAGGTGGAGGTTCTGAACTCGCTCTCTCGCGCTCTCGCTCGCTCGCTCTCGTTCGCTTCGCTCTTTTTCGGCTCTTCTTTCTCTTCCTCTCTTTCTCCACCTCTCTTTTCCTCCCTCCCTCCTTTCTTTTTTTTCTTTATCTTCCTCTCTTCCTTCTTCTCGCCATTCTCCTTAACTCATCTCTCTCTCTCTCTCTCTCTCTTCTACATTTATCTATTTACTATCTCTATCTATTTATCCATCTGTCTATTTATTCATCTCCATCTCTGTCTATCTATCCATCTATCTATCTATCTATTTCTATCTCTTGCTCTCTCTCTCTCTTTCTCTCTCTCTCTCTCTCTCTCTCTCTCTCTCTCTCTCTCTCTCTCTCTCTCTCTCTCTCTCTCTCTCTCTCTCTCTCTCTCTCTCTCTCTCTCTCTCTCTCTCTCTCACACACACACACACACACTTCTCTCTCTCTCTCTCCTCCTCTCTCTCTCTCTCTCTTCTCTCTCTCATCCTTTCTCTCTCTCTCTCTCTCTCTCTCTCTCTCTCTCTCTCTATATATATATATATATATATATATATATATATATATATATATATATATATATATATATATAATATATATATACATATATACTAATAATATATATATATATATATATATATATATATATATATATATATATATATTATATATATATATATATATATTATATATATATATATATATATATATATATATATATATATTCACACACACATTTTCTCTAGCTATTTATCTATCTACCTAATCTCTTTCTTTTCTTCTTCCTCTCTCTGTATCTCTCTCTCTCTCTCTCTCTCACACATTTGTCTAAACTTCCGGATGTCGATTCGATACACCACCCTTACCCCTCCTCCCCTCCTCCCCCCCTTCCATCCCCCAAGACAACCCCCCCTCCTCACCTTTTCGCCCCGCACCCCCACCCGCCCCCATACCCCCGCCCCCACCGCCTCCCGAATCCCCTCCCCTGGGTCGCCATCCCCTCCCCCACCCCTCCCCACCCCCTCCCACCCCCTCCGAAATCCCCTCCCCACCCCCTCCCCCACCCCCTCCTCAAACATTTTCCAAGATTTTTTCTTCCGTGAATCATTTTTCTTGTATTTGTATTTTCTTAAATATCAAATCAATTACTATTATCATTATTATTCTTGTTAATTATTATTAGTATTAATATTAGTAATAAGTTTCGTTATCATCATAATTTTTATCATCATCATCCTCATCATCATTATTATTACGATTATCATTGGCTATTAGTTATCTCTTATTATCATATTACCATTATTCATTAAATGAATCACTATTCCTTCATACTTCTTGGTCCGATCGTATTCCTTTATGCTCCCGGGGGAAAGGGAAGGGAAAAGGAGGAAGGAGGAAGGAGGGAGAAGAAGTGAGGAAGGAAGAGGAGGAGAAGAGGGAGGATTGACGGAGGAGGGGGAGGGAGAAGGAGGAGTGAGGAAGGAGGGGGATTGAGGAGGGAGGAAGAAGGGAGAAGGAGAAGTGAGGAAGGAGGAGAGCGGATTGAGGGATAAAGAGGAGGGAGGATTTGAAGAGGAATGAGGAGAGAGGGAGGATTGAGGGAGAAAGAGGAGAGAGATTTGAGGGAGAAGGAAGAGGAGGAGAGAGGAATAAGGGAGAAGGAGAAGTGAGGAAGGAAGAGGGAGGATTGACGGAGAAGGGGCAGGGGAGGAGGAGAAGCGAATTGAAGCTATAAAGGGGAAGGGAGGAATTGAAGGAGAAAGAGGAGGGAGGAATGAGGGAGAAGGGGGAGAG
>NW_020869656.1:177234-179734 GCF_003789085.1 Penaeus vannamei | reverse complement strand
TATATATATATATATATATATATATATATATATATATATATATATATATATATGTATATATATATATATATATATATATATATATATATATATATATATATATATATATACATACCTATTATATATATATATATATATATATATATATATATATGTATGTACATATGTATGTATATACATATATATATATACATACACACACTGGGGAAGGAGGAAGGGGATGCAGAGGTGGAGAGGGACATGTGCTGGGGAGGAGCGGGTGATGGGAAGAGCTGGTCGTGGGATGTGGATGGCGCGGACGTGGATATGGTGCTGCGATGGGACTGGTAGTGAGCGCCGGTGAGGTGGAGGGACCCGGATGTGGATGAACTGGATTTTTGGATTAGATTTGGATATTATTGAAAATGAGATGTCTGGTGAGGGAGGAGGACATGGCAGTGGGTGGAGGAGATCCGGGAATTGATTATGGATACAATAGGATTGGTCATTAGAGCGGATTAAGAAGATAAATGTCGACGTAATGGGAAAATTATGCCCCCGCGGCCGAAGAAGTGGCGGAGACCCCTGGACGCCTTTTGGGATCATCTGGGCGAGGGAAGGAAAGCTGGTGAAGGAGGAGGATGTGAGTGTGGGTGGAGTGGATGAGGTCATGAGAGCGAATTAGCAAGAAATATGAATTGCAACGGGAACGACGAAGGGAAGGGCAAGAAAACACACGAATATGCCGAAGGCCTTTTCACTACTGCTTCGTCAGGGCATATATATATATATATATATATGCCCTGACGAAGCAGTAGTGAAAAGGCCTTCGGCATATTCGTGTGTTTTCTTGCCCTTCCCTTCGTCGTTCCCGTTGCAATCTGTTCAACATGAATTCCACACATGTGTTCTTCAAGAAATATGAAGAAATATCGCCTCAGAAGTTGAATGGCAAGGAAGGGGGCGGGGCGGATTATTGGCACTGGACGTCCTTCGGGTCACGTGTTGACTGAGAGGAAAGGATATAAGGAGTGCCTTTAGGTGTACGGATTCGAAAAGATATCCACTAGCTTCCATGTGTATCTTTCGAATGATGTATTGTGCAGAGACCTGGGACTCCGATATAGGATCAACTGACTATAATTTGTTGTTACATTTCGCAAAGTGTCAAATAGAATGGTTCTCTTCTTCAGGTCAAACACCATATTCTTTTAAGGATAACTCTGGGAACTGGTGTGCACACAGACTGGCAAAGCGTCGCATACTTAGACACGGAGGCACGTCGTAAAGTTAATAATGACAAAAAATAAGGCGTTTTTACTTGGATCTCAGTGCGAACAGTAAATATGTATTATAATGAATCCATAAAGCTAGGTCTCTTTCTTATCATCAGCTAAATATCTGAAAAAGAGAACTGAACATCATCTCGTAAAAATAATTTCTTATTCATGCCACCATCATTGTAGTGTTTGTTCAAATGCATTTAATAACTTCCTTTTCCCTTTGTTTTCTGTTTATTTTTTCTCTCTTTTCTTATTTTGGTTATTAAATGTCGTAACTTTGTTTTGTCTCTCCCTCCCAATCTCCTTTTCTCCCTTCTCCTTTCTTTGCTTCTCTTTTTCTTTCTTTTTTTGCCTCCCTTTTCCTCTTTTTGCCTCCCTTCATTTATACCTCCAACATCCCACCGCCCCTCAACATTCTCCTTCCGCCCCTCACACCCTCCTCTCATCCTAACTCCTCTCTTAACACCCGCCCCCCCCCTCCCCTCCTATCAGCTCCGCCCTCCTCCTTAAGTCTTCCTCAACCCTTTCCTTGCCCTTTCCTCCACCATATGTCTCAAACCCTGCCTCGTCTATTCTGCACCTTCGATCCTTCTACATATTTCATCCTTACAAACTATAAAAAATCACATTAACTATGTTCATGTCGATATAGTGTATATGACATCACTCAAATCATCATAAAGTCAATGATATAACTGAAAAGAAGTCACTGATGTAGCTATAACCTAACCAGTATAAAATATTTAATAGTTTGCCCTTTTAAAACCCATTTTCTTTAGTGACGTTATATGGGCTTTAGGAAGAAAACGTTTCCGTCCATACTATGAAGATATCTACAGTGTATGGACAGCAACCTTTTCGTCCTGATACGCCTATGTCTTCTTAGTAATGTACTGTACAATCTGTAACTCTGGACGCTGTTATAGATCTAACAATTATTTGGTCACGTTGCGCAACATGTCAAATAACATAGTCTACTGCTTCAGATGATACAGCACATCACTTTAAGATAATTCTAAGAGCTGGTATACGCACAGACTAGTAATAATGAAGAAACAAGAAAATAAAGGCAATATTTATACAGTATGGACTGAATCTTTTTCGACCTGATACGTTTATATGTTACTAAAGAAAATGGATGATACGAAGGGTAAACTAGTAAATATCCCCTACTAGTCAGAATATAGTGACCTTTTCAGTTATATTACGATGCTAAGGATAATTTGAGTGATGCGATA
>NW_020869656.1:167234-169734 GCF_003789085.1 Penaeus vannamei | reverse complement strand
AAAGCTCTCTGTGACTTCAATGTCTTTGCCGCAAGCACGTACCGACCGAACAGGTTCTCCTAGCAAGTCCCCAAAGTCCAGGATCTTGGTCTTAGTCCAGGAGACCTCTAGACCCAAGGGCTTCGCTTCATTACTAAATGCATCGAGAGCCACCACTAGGGTTTCCAAAGACTCAGATAGAATCGCAACATCATCGGCAAAGTCAAGGTCTGTAACCTTAATATTACCCAGTGTTGCTCCACAATGACTTTGAACAGTAGCTCTGCCTAGTATCCAGTCCATGCAGGTGTTGAAAAGTGTTGGTGCAAGAACACAGCCTTGCCTCACTCCTGAACTGACGGGAAAGAAGCTCGACAGGCCCCCACCACACTTTACAGCACTTTCAGTACCAGTATACAGGTTTGCTATTAGTTCAATAATCCTTTTTGGAATTCCTCTCAGTGTCAGGATCTCCCAGAGTGATTCCCGATGCACTGTATCGAATGCCTTCTTGAGGTCGATGTAGGCTGCAAGCAGCCCACGTCCGAACTTACGACGGTGCTCTACAATGACTCGAAGCGCAAGGATACGGTCTATTGTGGACACCAGGAGTGAATCCGGATTGCTCTGGCCTCTGATGCCTTAGTAGATGGTCTCTAATACGCCTCAGAAGGATGCGGGCAAGAACCTTGCCTAGTACACTGAGCAGTGCGATGCCGCGGTGATTGCTGCAATCCCATCGGTCCCCCTTCCCCTTCCAGAGAGGGATGGCCACACCCCTCAACAGGTCAGAGGGAACGGTACCGGACTGCCAAATGGCAGCCAGGACAGCATGCAATCCCCGCGCCATAGGTTCACCACCAGCCTTTAACAGTTCAGCTGAGATGCCGCAAATACCCGCTTCTTTACCACTCTTCAGCTTGGTGATCGCCTCCCTAACCTCAGCTAGGGAGGGTGGGTCCTCGCTAATGGGTGGGTCCGGCAGCGGAATCACGGCACTACCCACATCCAAGTTAACTGTTGGAGGGTCACCCTGATACAATTGCTCAAAGTACTCAGCCCAACGCTCCCGCACCGCAGCAGGATCTGAGACGATCTGGCCACCTGGCTGGATTTCCACCCAAGCTAATTGAGTCCCGTGGTGGAAGGACACAGGCTGCTGAATATATATACATACTTATATTTATACAAGTACATGTACATGTATATATACATATTTACATGTATATGTATATAAATTTATGCGTATACACATCTACATCTACATAGATGCATGTATGCACATAAAGATAGATCGATAGATATAACATATATATGTGTGCATGGATGCTTCTCTCTATATATATCTCTCTCCCTCTCCCTCAAATGATATGTGTGTGCGTGTGTGAACTCCAGGTATTTAGTCTAGTGGACGGAGGGAAGACTGCAAGCAAAGACTGTTAGGCTAAAAATAGTAAAGGCTAGAAATGCAGCGTTGCCAACGACCTTTAATCGCCGTCTTATCTGTCTACGTGTTTGGCCTTGGCACCAGCATACATCTGGCACTGGAGACTGACAGATGTACATGCGATAAACGGACACCAGAGTCACTGTACTAAAATGACGCGAACTTGGCCCGTAAGGGGATCGAACCCTCGACATCCGCGTTATTAGCACGGCGCTCTAACCAACTGAGCTAACAGGCCCTTAGCGCATTTGGAAATCTTTCAATCAAATCCAAACACAAACACAGTAAATTGTAGAAAAAAAGGAAAGAAAAACAACCACAATAAGAAATGAAAATGAAACGTTTCGAACTTTTAACGTTTTATTATTCAGACGAATAATAAAAGATGTTTTTGGATAATTATTCCGAAGAGGAACTCGTGAAGAGCATTATCATTATCAACATTATTATCATTATTACTATTATGTACGTATATATATACTTACATATATATATACATACATACATATACATACATACATATATATATATATATATATATATATATATATATATATATATATATATATATATATATATATATATATATAATACACTGTCTCCGGAGTCTGTTCGTTGGCAGCCAGTATCTCAGGCCTTTTCCCTAACAAGAGGTCAGGGCCAAGGTCAAGGGACGGCGCGGTGGCCGGGCCATTGCGCCGCTGCAGACGCTGCCGCTTCTATGATTAGTGATAATGATTGTGTCCTTCTTCCCCGCCCTGTCATGCACGCGGAGGTGAATCTGGCTTCAGGCCTCGCTATTTTCTCCTTTTTTAGCTTCCTCGACACTCCGGGATACTGCGAGAGCCTTCCACGAGCTCATCTCGACCAGCCGCCGCTCACTCACTCATATCAGCCTCACTCTCTTGGCCTCCCTGCCGAGCGGCCCCCTCGGCGCCGCCGCCTTTCGCTCGCTCTCCGACAGACTCCTTGGAGACCTCGGAGTGCGCCGGAGACCAGTCCGCTGACCACGTGACCGGACTCCGGTGGGAGGACAAAGGCTGGTCGCAGCGAAGAGTTCCTAAGGTGTACAGC
>NW_020869656.1:147234-154734 GCF_003789085.1 Penaeus vannamei | reverse complement strand
AATCATTAGACGTTCCCCCAGCTCCATTGATAAACAACATCGAGAAAACTCAAATAAAAACCTCAGCCACAAAGCTCTCAAATCAGCTGATGTACACTAAGTCTCTCTCTCTCTCTCTCTCTCTCTCTCTCTCTCTCTCTCTCTCTCTCTCTCTCTCTCTCTCTCTCTCTCTACAAAGAACTTTTAAAAAATAGTTCACTCATCTTTAACACGACTCCACGTAACTGGGAGACAGACAGAGCATTAAAACCTCTGTCTAATAGAGAAAAAATACACTGACTGTAATTGGGGAATCGCAACGAAAGTCATCGGGACACAACTAACAGGAGGCGTAACAGCAATCCTAAACAAAAATAATTAAACAAAATAAATAAATAAAGGAGGAAATTATTATGTAAATTAACTAATGAGTAAACTAAGATAGATAGGAATGTCTGCGTAAAAAGGAAAGAAAGACAGAAAGAAAGAAATTGTTGCGAAAGTCGAATGATTCGGAGGAGCTGATGGCTTTGCATTCAGATTCACTGAGGAAGGAATACTAAAAACACACTACAAGAGGCCTTCGTGGTTTTTAATTCTGTTTTCAAGTCGTCCGGTCCGTTTACGAGAAAGTGGCAAACCAACGAACAACATGCGTGGAACCCAATTTTTATTTAAAGAGCAGCATGCATTCAGAAATAAGTTACCCACAGAAACCCTGTTCCAATTCACAGTTGAAATCTGTAACAGTATAGAGAAAACCCAAATAAACTTACTCATGCTGTGTGTTTAGCCCAAACTCTTTGACACTTGGCCATGCAAACCTTTACGAACTATGAAACCAATACTGGAAAATACTATACTAATCTCTTCAAATGTTTAGCAGAATTCGATATTGACCCGATTTTACTCACATTATTCATAAACGCCCCATCAGCTATTACACGACAAATGCATTCTCTTCCGAAACGACAACGACGAAGATTCCTTCCATAAGCAATCCTCTTACTCAACCCGGAACCAGTTACTTGTCCCTCCTGTAGATTACGTGTGGCGTTTGCGTATGTGTAGTTGCTTCAGTGAGCCTCCCTTCACGCGGTCTCCCTTCTGCAGCGTGATCTCGCCGCTCCTGAAGGGGCGAGGAAGGGGTCAAACGGAGAGGATTTCGGGAAAGTGGAAGGGTGATTTGGGGGACTGTGTGTTGGGGCATCCGCGCTGTTGTATCTTCATGAACAAAAAGTAATGTGTTACACTGTATGTGCGTGTCAAACGGACACACACACACACACACACACACAGAGAGAGAGAGAGAGAGAGAGAGAGAGAGAGAGAGAGAGAGAGAGAGAGAGAGAGAAGATGAGAGAGAAGAGAGAGAGAGAGATCGAAAAGCAGAACCGAACGGACCTGCGAGGCGTGTGGGGGAGCCTCGCCTCCACCTCGTGGCCGCTCTGGTAGTGGAACCAATAAGGTGAGTCGACGGAGAAGACCCTCCAGGTGGCGTCCGCGTGGAGGGTCTGCATGAGCTCGTAGGCCAGGCGGCAGATCTGAACCGGAAGACCATTGTGCGTGCTTCAATAACCTTTCACAGCAATTACAGCCAATGAATAACATATACCTTGAACTATGAATTTTCCTTCCTCAAGAATAAAAAGGATATCTTTAAAAAATCGATATAACAACGAAAAAAACTGCGTTTTCTCTTTTCTTAACAATTGAGTATTGTGTAATTGAAAAAGGAAGAAAGAACTACGTGGGTTGTATGTAAATATTGAAAAATACGACCGACTACCTACTACCACATCCGCTATTACATCTAGACTAGTTCAGATTTACAAGATTTTAACCTATATTATTCTAAAAGTGTCCAGTCCCATTAGACACATTATCCCACTGAAAAAAGGCACGCTGCAGTTAGTGAAGTAATCTACAAGCATTTCAGGGCGAACCAAAATAAGGGGGTCTCTCACTCTTTCAGATGGTTCGAGTCTTGCGTTCGGAAACTGGAATGGAATTTGGAATTGGCAATCGCGGTGTTGACAATCGCGGATGGTAAGAGGATTTAGGATTCTGGAATCAATCTACCGTGAGAGACAAAGTTGACTGGAATCGAGGAATTAAGAGAGATGATGGAAGACGGGGAATAAAGAAAGAAGGGGGATGTAATGGGGGAGAGAAGGGAGGCAAAAAAGGAAGACAGGGCGAGGCTAGGAAAGAAAAGGGATAGTAGCCAAGGGAAACCACGGAGGGGTCCTCCGAGTGCCGGGGCTGTGGAGGGAGGAGAGAGAAGGGGAGAGGGGTAGGGGGGAGATGGACGAGGGGAGGGGGCGGAGGAGAAAGGGAGGGAGAGGGCCGGTCAGGGGGAGAGGGAAGGTGGGGATGGACTAGAAGCGGGGAGGATGGGGAGGGGACTAGGGGCAGCCAGTCCGGTGTCGAAGGAATCATCCACACAGTGAGTTAAAAATAAGAGAAAACACCTCTTTTCACAGTAGTAGTGAGATCACATATTAATTCCGTATATCTGATACGCCCTATTATTCTTTAGATAACTCAACTGCTGACGTATATACAGAATATCTTTCTTATTTGACACAGCGAAGAGATAAGATTGTAGATGAATTAGATTAAGCTTGAAGTCCTCTTTTTAACAAAACATGTAGTGTCGGATATTCCATTCATGTTCTCTGCAACGTGAGTTAAAACACGAATGGATACTTCAAGGAGTTTATCTTGTAACAAAAGTAGAAAGAGGTATTTATTAAGACTTCCTAATAAAGATTGAATCTCATCGTCCCGGGGATCCATTCCCTGTGCTGTGAATTGTTTATTTTTATCCATATTTTCTCTTCAGTGAATGGTTAGCTTATGAACTTAGTAGATAGGCCTTTTGGAAGCTGCTATGATATATGAAGATATTTATGGTGATAAACATGTAGTTTACGAGAAGGCGTCGAGGACAACTGGCCGCGGCCACCTAGGCCGCAGCCCAAACTGGCGCGGGAAACTGTGCCACCTTAACCCTAACCTAACCCCAACCCAACCCAAACGCACACCCAACCCAAAAGCCCCACCGCAACCCAACTCCAATCCCAACCCAACCAACCTAGCCTAACCTGAACCGTAACCAACGCCTAACATTACATAACATCAACCTCAACATAACATAACCACTCCTAACATACTCACCTAAACCATAACATAACATAACTATATACCAACCCAACCAACCCCAACCAACCCCAACCCAACCCAACCCAACCAACCTACCTAACCTTAACCTAACAACCTACATAACAAAACATAACATGAACATAACATAACCAAACCCTAACATAGCCAAACCCTAACGATTAACACATCAACCATGAGCAAATGCTATCGGAAAACCCCAACCATCCGATACCCCAATCCCACCCAACCCCAACCCCAACCAACCCAACACCATCGGAGGCCAAACCGCAATTACGCGCGACAGTCCTCAACCCAACCCAAACACGCCAAACCCACAACCACAATTTGCCGCGAACCCCAAAAACATCCTCGGATACCCAAAAACCCCAACCAAACGCAACTCCAACGCGCAACCCAACGCCAAAACCCTAACCCGCGAACTACATACCTAGCCAAACCCAAACCCTAAACCGCAACTCCAACCCTAACCCAATATCCCACACCAATCGCAAAGTCCCTTATACTCAATCCAATCCGAATCACATACCGCAACCCCAAACCTCTCAAACCCAATCCCAACCCAACCAATCCCAAAATTCCCAACCGAACTCCATCTCCAACCCAAGCCCAAACCCAACCCCCACCCTATACCTAACCAATCTCAAATCCAATACCACGTACCCTACAAACCAAACAACCTAACCAAAAACCGAAAATCCAAACCAAATACCCAAACTCAAAACCAAACCAAACCAAACCAAAACGCGATAACCCATACTCAGAACCAAACCCTCTCTGTAATGCTTAATCCTAAACCCTAACCTAACCCAACCAACCTACAAACCTTCAACCAAACCGCCAAGCCCTAACCCGAACGCCCAATCCCAACTCAATCCCCGAACTCCAATCCCAACCCAACTCCTAACCGCCAGACCTAACTCCAAAATGACCTCAAGCCACAACCCAAGCCCAAACCCAACCTCAAAACCCATCCCATACCCAATGACACACAGCCCTCAAATACCACACCCCCAATTCCCCGCAACCCAATCCCCAATACCCAACCCAACCCCAACCAACCCAACCCCCAACCCCAACCCAACCAGATCGCTACCTAACCTATCATTAATCCAATCCCTAATTCTATAACATAACACTAACATAACATAACTATATACTGCCAATCCTTAACAATATATACAACCAACCTGAACATAACATATACATCAAACTATATACCAACAACCAACCCAATTCGCGAGAGCCCCTATCCCCTATTTAACCTAACATTAACCATAAACCTAACGATAAACCACTAATCATAATCACTTATATCACTAACATACACCAAACCTTAAACCATAAACTAAAGCTAACATAAAAACATAATCATAACCCAATAACCTAAACACAACCCTAAACCCAATCCAACCCTTCAACCCATACCTCCAACCCAACCCAACCCGACATCCCCAACCCTACCCAATCCACGACTCATCCCCCAAACCCAACCCAACCCATAACCCAACCCAAGCCCCACACCATCAACCCAACCTCTCTATAGTCCCCCAAACACCATAACATAACATTAACCATCACATAACATTTAACATAATATAGAGAGGTGCATACACATAAAACAAATAACATAACAATTAACATAACATAACCATAGACATAACATAAATAAATCAATAACATTAACTCATATGAACATTAACATCACATAACATTATCCAACTAATCATAACACAACATTACTCCATACCTTACATTAACCCAATCATTAATTCATAACATATATATCCATTAACATAGCATAACATAAACAATAACATTAACATAACATAACATATGACACTCTTATACACTAACATAACCATAACAATTTTAACTATAATCCAGTAACATAATCGTATTAACCTAATAACACGTAAACAGTATGAAACATAACTAAACCAACCCCAAGAACCAACCTTAACTTAACCCATACTCCAACGCCAAACCCAACCCAACCCAACCCATTGCGGCTCAATCCGCAACTCAACTACGGCCTATTAGGCCTAACCTAGATCACAACCCAACCCAACTCCAACCACCAACCCTAACTCTAAATGACGAGAGATAAGTCACAAAAACGATCACGCAAATAGCCTGTCTCATCTGCCGATAATCTAAACGCACTGCGGCGAACCTCTATCATGAATCGTGCGGATGCATACCAACTCTACTGTCTTCTGTGAAATTTTATTTTGATGTTCGTAAACAAGTTCAACGTGGACAACGCGATTATCCACATATTACAAGCGAGGCTGAAAATCCGATGCGCATCGAGCCATACCCTGTCAAAAGGCATGTAGCCACCTCTGTCTAAAGTGCATGACGCCACCTGGTCAAGTTGAAGAAATACAGCGTCCCCATAGCGTCATCATGAAAGAATGAAATAGCAATATTGTAACATCACACATTTGGGAGTAGCTCGCCTTATATGCGTTCGTTGAATTAGTCTCAGGGCGAACATTGTTCATAACTTTTCTCACATTAACATTTACATGCGAGTGCTTTCTGTTTTTAAATAATTATAAGACTCACACTCGAACACAATTTTTTTACTCTCAATGCGCCATACTACTTCTACTTACACATCAACTGTTCATATAGTTGCTTACTTGCGTTCTTAATCCAATATAAAAATATTAGAGTATTTTTTAAATTTCCAATGCTATATATTTCATTAAAGGTACTCAGTAAATGATAGTTCCATAATGCGTCCCGAAATTTTCCCGCTCCGGCCAGTTTGTCCCCGAGTATACCATACCAGAAGCAAGAGAATCCTGGCAGAAACTGAAGGGAGAGGCATAAAATTAGCTGGACATGGCTCCATCCCGCGCTAAGCAGAAAAAAACCCATACCTGTTAGAAAAAGAAAAGCGAGTCCAAGAATATACAACTGGGCCATGAGAAAACAGCGAGAACAGCAAAAAAGAGGAACAGCCGACGCATATACCAGATAGCAAATAGTGCCGACAATATCGCGTTCCGTCGCGCTTTTCTGGTGGCCTCCGTGATGAAAAGTCAGGATTCGCCACCCCATAATTAACCTGCCATGAGACTGCACCAAGCCATATTCGTATCCTCACCTCCCGTATTTTGCACGATATACTAATTTTCATACACGAATATGTGTTTCAGTCGGACCTACCAATAACCTGAGACAAGCCGGCACGTAGTATGAATTCATACTGTTTCCACACCAGCTTCATCAATCAATATTATAGTGTCTCCGTTCTACGACCGCCAAAATACAAAAGCAAAATAAATCACCACTCTGAAACAAACCTCATATAGTCTCCCGACAACTGAATCGAAGAATACCTGATGACAAGCAGCTTGCAATAGACATCTTCTAAACTGTGCGACTCTATCTGCCGATGCCTCAAGCTGAATTGCAGCTAGGCTAACAGCAAGCCAGCACGAGGCATGTGTCAGTCACGCGCCCGGCAAGTGCAATAGACTCCCTAATACATAGAAACCATAAGGAGCTCAATAAACCAGTTTAAAAATTCTGTAATGCAGTATTTTTAAATTGAATCTTGCTGCAAAGTGGTAGCTCTATCTTTTACCGATATAATAATAACCCTGGGCGGAAACTGAGCCAACACAATTTTAAAATAAGAAGATTTTGATTAATATAAAATCTGTTATCCTCTTTATCTCATGTGGATTTGCTTCTATTTCTTGTTACGAACTTCTCTGTTTCCTAAAAATGTGTTTACATATTAACATCCTCTGAATAAATTCTATGATAAAGATCATTATGTTCTTAAAGATACAGAGTCTAGCAATATTGACTAGGTGCAGAATAGTATAATGAACGATTTCTATGGTATGTTTACGGTTGAGTGGGCGTGCTTGCACTATCTCGTTAGTGCAGTTTTACCGAGAAACTGACAAAGAGAATACTTGAGCCAAACATTACATATATAATATGCATTTAGGAGAATAATAATTTTGATAATCATTGACGTTGAATGGAATATGATATTGATGGTAAATCATCGAAATTGTAATGACATGCATTAATTTCATTAACAATTGACAACTGAAAAATAATCATAACAATACAATGATAATAATACAGGGGTGACTAGGTGAATGCATAATGATTATTAAAAACGGGTAAATCCAATAAATAATAAATCAATAATAAAAATGATGGGTTGATGCTATATGGAAACCACCAATACCCACGTGATAATTACTGTGCTATAAATCATATGATGAATGATATGATCAAAATATTACATGCGGCAGTCGCTCACAATTACACTGGACATATAATTCTGATATAAAT
>NW_020869656.1:142969-147169 GCF_003789085.1 Penaeus vannamei | reverse complement strand
TTGTTAAGTTGATTTTCATTTTCATTTTCAGTCATGCTTGGTTGAGAGACAGAGGAATTTCAGTGAAGTCAAGGCACTGTGCAGTACCCAGCATTCTACTAGATATTTTGTTAATATGTCCTTCCACTAATTATTCTACAGTAAAAGTAACAATTACTGAGCAAGAGCAACAGAAAATACTTATACCCGTGACTATGGCAATAATAATAATAACAATTACATTGATAATGATAAAAGTAACAGTAGCAATTACAATGATAACAGTAATGGTGATAATAATAACGTTAATAACAACACAAACTTTAACCATAGTAACGCTATCAACGTTGGTCCTGTGGACATGTGAGTGTGTCATCTGTATAGATAGCATGTATGTAAACCATGTATTTAACTCAATATGTATTATCACATATATATTACCATAATTTGTATTCATGTTGTATATTGGGTAAGTACACATACAACATACACTGGTTGGCATAACACAACATACACGGGGCATTGGCATAACACAACATACACGGCCATAACACAACATACAGCATAACCACAACATACACATATACACGGCTGGCATAACAACATACATACACGGCTGGCATAACACAACATACACGGCTGGACATACACGGCTGGCATAACACAACACAACACAGCATACACGGCTGGCATAACTCTACATTGCACATTATATGACGTGGCAACCGTTTTGTTTTTGACTCTCACGCATGCGCACGACACGAATGATCAGAGGTCCCGAGGTAGCGAGAGAGGAAGGACGCATCTTTTCCTCTCTCTGTATCTCCAAATAATCACAGCGGCGAAAAGAACCTCCAGTATTTGCTCCCACCTTCGTAGAGACTCTTTGGAAGACACAAGGGTACGAACAATAGCCAAAAAATAATAATAAAAACACTCAGAAGACCTACGTTGGACGACATGCCACAGACGAGGAAATCCGAGCGAGAGAGGAAGTAAACATCGCTCATAAGATTCCTCATGTTGGCGTCACTCCTCCGCTGCCTCATGCTGGCGGAGGCGACGCTCTCCTCGTTGAACACGAAGGCGTGGCGAGGGAACCTGAGGAGGGAGCCGTTAGTTTGTGTTCCGGGGGGAGGAGGGAGGAGGGGGGGGAGGGTTGGGCTGCGCGTGGATGTAGTATTAGGTATTATTAGGAGTAGATTGAGTGTTATTGTAGTTATTACTATCACATAATAAAATTGATATTATCAATAACAGTAGTTGTAACAGTAATAATGATAATATAATAATAAGTAGTATAATGATAATGATAACAATAATAATAATAAAATGACAACATTAATAACTAATAGCAGTAGTAACAATAATGATAATGATAGCATTCTTCTTTTTATCATTATTATTACTGTTATCCTTATTAATATCATTATTACCATTATTATCATTATTTTACTATTATTACAAGGAATTTCCATTCGTTCACACACACACATACACACACACACACACACACACACACACACACATGAGAGAGAGAGAGAGAGAGAGGAGAGAGAGGAGAGAGAGAGAGAGAGAGAGAGAGAGAGAGAGAGAGAGAGAGAGAGAGAGAGAGAGAGAGAGAGACCCCGCACACATACTCAAAACTCAAACGCAGAACCTCACAGACCACACACAAGACGCCTCCACACACTAACTTCTCCTTGGCTTCCTTGAGGACCTGCGGGTCGTCTGTGGCCAGGTAGACCTTGCGAGTCGTCACCGTCGTCCCCCGAACCTCCAGGTCGTTGTAGAAGTCGTCGACGGCCTCCATGTATTCCTCCAGTCCTATGAGTCTGGAGTCGTGAAGCAGCTTGTCTGTTCTTCTGACTTGCACTCTGAGGGAAGAATAGCAACGGCGGAACTAGTGAATGGAATTAGGTGATAATAACAGCCATAATAAGGTACGACCGTTAAAGCAATCATGTTATTGGCAGGGCTTACAGCTAATGATAATAATAATAATGATCCTTTTTATTATTATTAAACAATAATGATAAGAATGCTACCATTTTTATTATTACTACTAATAACACTAATGATAACAACAATAATAGTAATAATAATGATGATGATAACAATAAATGTAAAGTTATAACATTAATAATAATAATAATGACAATAATAATAATAATAACAATAGTAATAATAACGATGATAAAATAATGCCAATAATGATAATGGCAATACCTGGAAACACTCAGAGAGCGCATACCTCCGCCAAGGCAATAGGGTCACAGGCAATAGAAATAGTCACAGTTGAAAAATTACAAAACAGATTCCTGGATCCAAAATATAATGGCATCTAGACACACCTTTGGTAAAAAAAAAAAAAAAAAAAAAAAAAAAAAGATAAAATAAAAATTTGTTGATAACTTACTAAGCTATCCTGCCGTCCAACAAACAAACTAATTAGCCAGCTGTACCCAAAACATGACTTCCTTGGCAGAGGTAATAATGATAGCAATAATAAAAAAAACATCAGTAATAATAATAATGATGATGATGATGATCATGGTAATGATAAAGATAATAATGTTAATAATAATGATGGTAATAATAGTAATAGTAATACTGATAATATTTGATATCATTATCAACTATATTACTATCATTATCATTATTATCATTTCTATTATCAATATTGCCGGAATCATTATCATAAATAATGATGATAAGGATATCATTATTACCAATAAAAGTATCAACTGCAAAAACACATCAGTGTTTTTGCAATTGATACTGTTAAAAATAATGATAGTAATAATAAAAGCAATAACTGCAATAGCAACAACTATTTTAATGAAGATAATGATAACAGTTATAATAATAATAATAATGACAATTATGATAATGATAATAATAGTAATAATGACAAAAACAATAATAATGAGAATTTTAATAATAATGATAATAGTAATAATAATAGAATATTGATGATAATGATAATAATAATGTGATGATGATACTAATAATAATAACAGTAAGAGTTGAAAATAATGTTAATGACATCAATATTGATGATGAAAATGATAACAATGATAAAAATACTAAGTACTGATGTTAAGAAATAATAATAATGAAGACAAAGAGCAAACGAATGATGTTTGTTATTTGCACTATGAGAATTGTCCTAATCATAAGGACCATGTTATTACTGCCTCTATAACAATGATAAGCTAAAGAAACAGAAAAAAAGAAAATAGATCCACATACACACACGCGCGCGAGTGTGTATGTGTGTGTGTGTGTGTGCACGTATATATCTCTTTTTTCCTCCTTCTTTTCCTCTTTTTTCCTCCTTTTCCTCTTTTTTCCTCCTTCTTTTCCTCTTTTTTCCTCCTTCTTTTCCTCTTTTTTTTACTTTATTTACTTTTTTAACCCTAAAGCAAATCACAATCCCCACCACGCACCCAACAACAGGACCCTCGAAGCCAAGGCGGGCGCCGAGCTTCTCAACGGCCTCCTGGAATCCCCGGTTCATCCTCATGGCGTACTTCATGAACTGCCCCATCCACCAGGCGAAGGGGTCGCCGTGGAAGCTCGCCAGGCGCTCGGCGAAGTCCCGCGGCACTGACCTGGGCAGGTAGTTCGGCCTCGGGACGGGTCGGTCCGTGTCGGGGAACTGCAACCACCAGGGCGTCCTCTGTGCCTGGGATGGGAAGCGGTTGGGTCTGAGTGGGTTTGGCGTTGATGTTGGTGTGGCTTGGAGGGAGGGAGGAGGGGGAGAGGGCGAGAGTGGGAAAGGGAGAGGAAGAGGGATAGGGGAGGAGAGGAGAGGGGAGGGAGAGGGAAGGAAGGGAAAGAGAGAGAGCGTTGGTGTGTTGATTGTGAGGTCATGCCAAACCATCTTTGAAGATGTCATCTGAGAAAGATTTCCTTGTCCTTTTCCCGTAAGTTGCATTCATGTGCAGAAGATGAAAGCACAAAAGCTTATGCCCTGTTTTAAATCTGATTTAATACTTTAAACAGTAGTTGTTTTTATACATATACAAAAGACCTTCAGTACTTAACTAGATAATATACAAAAGGCACATTCTGTCACCGTATTTCTTTTTTTTTTTTAGCACCATTAATATTCCAGATTTAGTACTAACTTCGCGCCCTCAATCTTATACATAAAAAGCGTCACTTTTTCAATAAATGTTGATGCAGCTCTGTAAGTTTACTGCCAATATTAGT
>NW_020869656.1:130469-140469 GCF_003789085.1 Penaeus vannamei | reverse complement strand
GAAAGGGAGAGGAGCAAGCACAGGGCGGGTGAAGGGCGAGTGAAGAAGGAATAAGAAGAAGGCGAAGAAATCAACGAGAATCCCAAGACACCGAACCTGAGTCTGTCTCGACCTCCTTGAGCTGCTCTTGATGCGCCCTGCCGGATGCTCTGGAAGGTTTGGCAGAATAACCTGTTCACATTTGTAGACCTGCGTCTTTCTTTTTGTCGTTCAAAAGACTAAAACAAATATTAATGGCATTTTATTAGCGTTTATGCGGTTTTATTTCTTTTCTTTTTTTTTACATTATTTTCAATTGAATTGCACGGTATACAAGGAAGAGAACCTTTTTTCACTGTATGGGAAGGTTTCCTCCCCCAGTTTAGTACGTCCTACAACTTAAAAAAAAAACGCTCACTATTAACTCAGCATGAAATTAATAAAGGATTTTTTTAAGGCCAACTTGCTCTCGAATTCAAACTTTGCTGAGCAGACTCCGCAGAGATTTTGCGTCGCAGAGTCTTCCGTATCTGAAGTTGCGTGCATCAACATGTCGCATTTTCTAAGTTGTAGGAGATACGCAAACAGACGATAAATTGCAAATAGAGAAATGAGAATGTTAATGATATTTCAGTTGATTGAGTCGCGAGAATGTGAAGTGCATGAACGCGAATGAATGACAAAATTTTCAATCTTTTACTCGACTTTACCTTTTGGCTTCTCGCGTGTGGAACAACCAAGGGAAAGACAAACAAAAATGCTCGTTTATTTTATTTTATTTTCTTCTTCCTTTCTGGGGGAGGGGGGGGGGGTGAGAAGCCAAAAGAAAATGCTAGTAACAAGGATAAAGTTTCAGAGCGTGAAATGTCATTAGGAACTTATTATTAAATTATAATTGCGATGATGATAATAGTAGCTGTAGTAGTAGCAATAATAATAGAAGTAGTAGCAGTAGTACTAATAATAAGAATGATTATAATGATGATAATAATATTAATAATGATAATAACAAATATTATTGTCATTGTTACTATTATAGCTTTTCATATGCAAGGCAAAGGAAGTTATTCCATACAGTTATTCCACTAAGAAGGAAGGTTACAACTAATAATATTGATAATGATATTGATATTGTTAATGATAACGATAATATTTTCATTGCCATTAATAGCAATAGTAGTAATAGTTCATTATTATCATCATCATTATTATTATTATTATTATTATTATTATTATTATTATTATTATTATTATTCATTATCATTATTATTTTTATTATTATTATTATCGTTATTACTATTATTACCATCGTCATTATTATTACCATTATTATTATTATTAACATCGTCATTATTATTATCTTTACTATAAATATCATTATCATTATTATTAGTATCATCATCATTATTATTACTACTATAATCATCACTATCATTATTAGTAGCAGTACCAATCTATTGAAATTATGTAGATAATATTGTCCTTAATTCAGCTTATTAACTAATACATTTTTAATAAAGTATAATATCAAGTTCATTTTCTTTTCCTTTACAAACAACAAACCCAAGGCACACGCATCGCGCCATATTTCAGGGATCGCTTGATGGCAAGATTTTGAAAATTGCCATAAAGGGTGCCACGCAGGTTATTTATTCATTTATTATTCACACAAGTTATCTACCACAGAGACGACATATTAAGACAGAGATAACACAAAGGGTCTAAAGAGACATGTTATTTATCCCTTAATATTCGCTTCCGTTAGAATGTTTATTCTTTATGTGTTTGTTTAAGCATTACCAGTAATTATTTATTTTCCTTTTTTCCTTTTTTACTTATTAGGTTCGTTATTACCATTTAGATTTTCACTGTTAGTTATTCGTTGTATCATTATTCGTGTTTCATTATCACTTATACTAATTATTAATATCACTTCTCCATTGTTAGTTATTAGTAATATTTTAGTTATTCTTTAGACCTTTAGCTAATACACTTCTTATGACTTTTTGTAATTATGGTAATAACAGTGATGCTAATAATATTGATAATAATAATGAGTGTAATACTATTGGCAATGGTGATGATAATGATAATGATAGTGATATTGATGAAAATCGTATGAAAATATTAATAATTCATTACTCTTATTATTATCAACGCTATCATTATCATTATCATTATAATTTTTAGAGTTAGTATTGGTATTATCATCATTTTTTATCATTATTACTATTATCATTATCATTATCCATATAATTATTGTTATCAGTATTATCTTTATTATAATTATTAAAATCATTTTCATTATCATCATTATCATTATCTTTCTCATTATCATCATTATCATTCATTATTTCTATTATCATTACCATTATTATATTATCAATATTATCATTATTATCATTATTATTATCAGCATTATCTATTATCATATCATTATATCATCTATTATCATTATCATTATCAATCATCATTATCAATCATATATCAATGTTATATTATTATCATTATCATCATTATTTTTCATTATTATTATTAGTTATTACATTACTATCATTATCATCATCATTTATTCCATCACTAAGATTATCATTATCAGAGAGAGAGAGAGGAAACAATGGTGGTAATTATTGTAATAGCTCTGATCATTATGAGGATAAGATTACCAGCAAAAATTATGATAACAAAAACAACAACAAAAATAACTGCAACAACAAATAATTAAAAATACTGCAACTACCCACGATGAAAATGATAAAAGTAATGATAACAATAACAATGATAATGATCATAACAGTAGTAGTAATAGTAGTAGTAGTAACTATATCAACAGTAATTGTTATTATTATCATTATAATTACCATAATAAAAGCAATGAAGATCATAATGATAACAAGATAGTAACATGATTATGATGATAATGACAATGATAATGGCAATGCAAATTATAATTGCGATGATGATAATAGTAGCTGTAGTAGTAGCAATAATAATAGAAGTAGTAGCAGTAGTACTAACAATAAGAATGATTATAATGATGATAATAATATTAATAATGATAATAACAAATATTATTGTCATTGTTACTATTATCATTATTATCCTTATGATTTGTGTTATTGCTTTTATCATTACTGCCATTATCATAATCATCATTACTATTATTATTATTATCACCATTATTTTTTTATCAATATCATATATTATTATCATCATGATTACTATCATTATCATTATTATTATCATTATCATCATCATGATTATCCTTTATTCTTATTATCATTACTATCATTAATAATACTATCTTCATCAATATTACTGGTATCACTATTATTACTATTACCATTACAAATAGTAATAGTAGTAGTAGTAGTAGTTAATATATCATCATTATCAATATCATCTTCATCTTCATCGTCACTAGCAATACTATTATCATTATCATTATTATAAGAATTAATATTATAATCATTATTCTTATCATCAAAATCATTAATGCTATCAATTATTATCATTATCATCATTATAGTTATTATTGATATTTTTATTATTATTATTACCATTATCATTATTATCATTATTATCATTATTATCATTACAACAATAATACTAGTAATGATAATGGTGACACTGATCATACAAATGAAGATGCTGATGTTGATAAGAATGATAATATAAAAAATATCGGTAATGAAAATAGAAAGTTGAGGATAATCGCATTTATTACAGTTAATAATTAATTAATACAGTTAATAATTAACACAATTAATGATTAATAATCCTCATTATTAGCGATTACAATACCATCGTTGAGAATGATAATGATGAAGATAACAGAAGTAATATTAATAGCAGTGATGGTAAAAGGAAAACAGTGATGATAGGACGGACAAATCGAGGCTAAAAATGATAATGAAAGGAGAGGAAAATTAGAAACAGGATTTATTTTAAATACAAAACGGAGGGAGTTTATTTTCAGCGTTTTGATTTTACGCTTCATCTCTCTCTCTCTCTTTCTCTCTCTCTCTCTCTTTCTCTCTCTTTCTCTCTCTTTCCTTTTCTCTTTCTCTTTCTCTTCTCTTTCTCTTCTTTCCTTTCTCTCTCTCTCTCTCCTCTCTCTCTCTTCTCTAATCTCTCTCTCTCTCTCTTTCTCTTCGCCTTCCTCCCTCTCCCCTCCCTCTTCCATCCTTCCATCCTTTCCTTCTTCTTCCATCCTTCTATCCTCCCTTCCATCCTTCCATCCTTCTTCTATCCTTCCTTCTATCCTTCTCATCCTTCCATCCTTCCTTCTATCCTTCCATCCTTCCTTCTATCCTTCCATCCTTTCCATTCATTCTCCTACCTTCTTCCCTCCCTCTCTCTCTCTCGCTCTGTATTCAACTTCCCAGCCCTTTTCCCCCTTTCCCCCTATCTCCACCCCTCCTCTCTCCCCTCTCCCCTCCTCCCTCTCTCCTCTCTCTCTCTCTCTCTCCCCTCCTCCCCTTCTCTCCTCTCTCTCCCTCTCTCCTTCCCTCTCCCTCTCTCCTCTCTCTCCCTCTCCCCTCTTCCCTCTCCTCTCCTCTCTCCTCTCTCTCTCTCCTCCTCTCTCTCTCTCTCTCTCGACCCATTTACTTGTCCCTCCTGTCGATGGCGTCGAAGGGCGGCGTGTCCGCGAGCCGCAGGACGTCCACCGTCTTGTAGATCGGGTACAAGCCGGCTTTTCTCGTCCTCTGGTTGACCCCGTGGATGAAGCCGTCGTGCAGGTTGCGGTGGTTGCTGTAGTGCCTCAGGACCTCCTTCACGCGGTCGCCCCTCTGCAGCTCGATTTCACTGTCCCTGAGGGGGCGGGGGAGAAGGGAGAGGGTCAGATGAGGGAGTGGGGGATGTTTGAGGGGAGGGGTAAGTTTTTGTTTTTTGGGGGAAGGGGGAAAAGGGGAGGGGGAGATAAGGAGGGTTTTTTCTTAAATTGGGGGATTGCTAGAGGCCTTATCAGGAGAGGTCAGAGGGAAGGCTGGGGGGGGGGGTGAGGAGGGTATGTTTGAGGGGAGGGGTCAAAGTTCTTTTTTTATTAGGGAAGGGGGGGGGGAGGGAGATAAGGGAGTTTTTTTGTTGTTTTTTGTTTTTTTGCTTTTTGTTTTCGAATGGGGGGATTGCTAGGGCTCTATCAGAAGTCAGAGGGGAGGCTGGGGGGGGGGGTATGTTTGAGGGGAGGGGTCTAAGTTATTTTATTTAGGGAAGGGGGTAGAGCGAGGTAAGGGAGGGTTTTTTCTTGAATCCCCCCATTATCATAGGTTTTATCAGGTCAGAGGGAAGGTGTTTTTTGTTTTTCTTCGCATTTTTGATGGTGGGTTCAATATCTTTTCTATCTCTTGTTCAATGACATTATTGTAGAAGAAATAAAATGATTGAATTTACAAGTCTGCCTTAAATTCATTAACGTTTTCTTTGTTGACGCGTTTAAGGATTATATATGTAATATCAGTATTTTGACTCTACGTTTGAGTCAGAGTAAGGGTTTAATTTGTACAATCCAGATCTATTTGATACACTTTTCTTTACATTGTTATTATGTCACAGAGTTTAGGTTTTCTAGAAGTACAAAAGGATTTACGTTCGTAGGCCTGCCAAGTTCTGTTAGCGCGAGACGCGTTGTTTTGTATTTCTCCTAAAATAGAGATTTTGACCTACAAGAAGTGTATGACGCCGAAGATTGTAAGTAATTATTATTATTTAGTGCCCAGAGAGGCTATTTACATGCCTAAAGTTAGGTAATTTGTGGAATATATTATGGAAATCGGAATAGAAATTTAGGCGTTTTGTTTGTCAGTTTCCAGTTCGATCGAGTGGAGAATGGACTAGTGTGGAGAAGGGAGTTTGTTTATGTTGTACGACCTTGCCCTAACAAATCCATTCCGTGACGAAATAGGCGTTTTTATCTTCAAACAGACATCACTGAAGAATTATATTCATATTTTCCTTGTCGTGGGAAGATGACATCTCCGCGACAGACATCTTTTAATCAGCAACAAATGAATTTAGAATAAGTAGTTAAGATGGACACCACCCATGACGATGGCCCGGAAACAAAATCCGAATGCGAGAAAAAATCCAGGAAGCCTTTTAAGGACATCATAAATGGCGACTGACCGAGAGGGAGGGAGAGAGAAGAGAAGAGAAACAAGAGACAGTGACAGAGAGAGAGCAATAGAGAACCATAGAGTGACAGAGAGCAATGGCACACATAAACAAAAAAAAACACGGAAATTGAAGAACGAAATTAAAACAGATGAAAAAAAGACAGGTGGACCGACCTGCGAGGCGTGTGGGGGAACCTCGCCTCCACCTCGTGGCCGCTCTGGTAGTGGAACCAATAAGGTGAGTCGACGGAGAAGACCTTTCTGGAGGCGTCTGCGTGGAGGGTCTGCATGAGCTCGTAGGCCAGGCGGCAGATCTGATCGAGGGTGAGATGATGATGATAATATTGAAAAAGATGATAATAATAATAATTTGGGCCCTGGCCAGGGAGCCCCCCCCCAAAAAAAAAAAAAAAAAAAAAACACACAATCCCCATCCAACTGAACCGAAAACAAGGGGGCAGGCCACAGGGCTATATATTAACTTTCATACCGTAAAACCATAAACCATAACCAGAGACCTACTTAAGTTCACTTTTTCTCAGTAACCACAAGGGGTTTGGGGGAATTTTTAGGTGTGTTAGAAAGGTCTTGAGGTCCTGCGTGGCTTAGGCTATGTGGCGTTCATATAAGGGGTCAGGACACGAAAAAACCCTAAAATACCTCTTAAATATTGAAGCAACAGTACATGGTTGCAGATTTATTAAGGGTGCTATGGAAACTTATCACAGAGTAAATTACTAAATTAGACTGGGTATGGTATGAATATTTTCATACCCCTTATAGACCCTTAAATACATCCCTAAACAACGGCAAGGGTTACAGAGGTGATCCAGGGTGCTATGGGAAGCTATCACTGAGTAAATGAGAATGGATATGGTTTGAGTACCTGTATACTCCTTTTAGACCCCTTAAACACCCCTAAACAACGGAAAGGGTTACAGAGGTGATCCAGGGTGCCATGGGAAGCTATCACTGAGTAAATGAGGATTGGGTAAGGGAGGTGACTGAAGGTGTTACAGAAGGCTATAATAGAGTAGAGGAGAATGGGCATGGTTTGAGTACTCGTATACCCTATATAGACCCCTTAAATACACCCCTAAACAACAGCAAGGGTTACAGAAGTAATCCAGGGTGCTATGGAAAGCCATCACATTGAAAATGAGAGTAGTATACACTTTAAAGACCCCTATGGAAGGCTATGATAGAGTAGAGGCGATTGGGCACAGTTTGAGATCTCGCATTCCCTTTAAATATAAAGGGCGGAGGTACATGAGACCTTTTCGGGGCGGCGCCTCTAAATTGCATTTTGATCATGTTAATAATAATAATAACCATAATGATGATGTTGATTATAATTATGGTGTTATTAATAGTAAAAATGATGCTACTATTAAATAACCATGATGATAACAATAATGGTACTGGTAGTAATAGTGATAATACTGATAAGAAGGAGGATAGTAATGATGAGAATAATAAAATTAAGGATGATGATAATGAGAATAACAATAGCTATAATGATAATACTAATAATACTAATACCCATAACGATGATACTAACAGTAATAATGATACTACTACTCATAATAATGACAATAATGATACTAATATAATTCCTAATTATTAATGATAACGACGATTCTGACGACCACCATCGCACAAATTTAGGCCTAATGAAGCCATGCCGTCGATAACAACAATACCTCCCAACGAAAAGAATGAAAAGGCTAAAACATCAAGAGGGACACTCACGTTGGACGACATGCCACACACGAGGAAATCCGAGCGAGAGAGGAAGTAAACATCGGCCAGGATGTTGTGGATGTTGGCCTCGCTCCTCCGCTCCTTCATGTTGGCGCTGGCGACGCTGTCCTCGTTGTACACGAAGGCGTGTTTGGGGAATCTGGAGGAGGCGGGGGGGGGGGGGGGTTAGAGTTTATACTTTGTTTAGGGGTGTCTGTGCGACCGTCTCTCTCTCTTTATTTCGTTCTCTCTGTGTGTCTGTCTGTCTGCCTCTCTCTCTCTCTCTCTCTCTCTCTCTCTCTCTCTCTCTCTCTATATATATAATATATATATATATATATATATATATATATATATATATATATTATATATATATATATATATATATTTTTTTTTTTTTTTTTTTTTTTTTTTTTTTTTTTTTTATTTTTTTATTTATATATATATATATATATATAATATTTTATATAGTTATTATATATATATATATATATGTATATATATATAATAATATATATATATATATAGTATATATACTGTGCATATATATGTGTGTGTAGACATATATAAATGCATACGAAAATGAATATAGCCACACTAAGAATAGAAAAATCGTAACGTTTCGAACTCTTTACGAGTTCCTCTTCAGACCTTTTTCAATTTTCATTGTAGCTATTTTCCATTTTCAAGTACACGTTACTGTGTTTGTGTTCATACACACACACACACACCCACACACACACACACACACACACACACACATACATATATATCTCCCTCTCTCCACTCTCTCATCGCTCTCGCTCTCTCGCTCTCTCTCTCTCTCTCTCTCTCTCTCTCTCTCTCTCTCTCTCTCTCCTCTCTCTCTCTCTCTCTCTCTCTCTTCTCCCTCTCTCTCTCTCTCTCCCTCTCTCTCCTCCCTTCCCTCTCCACCTCCTCTCTCTCCTCTCTCCACCTCCCTTTCTCCCTCCTCCCTTCTCCACCTCTCTCTCTTCTCTCTCTCTCCTCTTCTCTCTCCTCCCTCTCTCATCTCTCTCTCTCTCCTCTCTCTCTCTCTCTCTCTCTCTCTCTCTCTCTCTCTCATTCTCCTCTCTCTCTCTTTCTCCCTCCCTCTTTTCTCCCCTCCCCCTCTTTTTCCCTCCCTCTCTTTTTCTCTCCTCTCTTTCCTCTCCTTCTTTTTCCCCTTTCTCCCTCCTCTTTCTCCTTCTCTCTCTTTGTGTATATATATGTGTGTGTGTGTGCATATACATGTGTGTGTGTGCACACACACACACACACACACACACACACACACACATATATATATATATATATATATATATATATATATATATATATATATATATGTATGTATGTATGTCTGTGCACATATATATATGTGTGTGTGTGTGCATATATATATATATGTGTGTCCGCATATATATTCATGTGTGTGTGTACATATATATATATATGTGTGTGTGTGTGTGCGTGTGTGTGTGCCGTATATGTGTGTTTGAAATGGAAGAAAGCAGTAACCACCTCCTGGACACGGCCTCGCGCCCCTCGCCCCGGGCACGCCCACCCGAGCGAGCAGACCCGCCCGCCTCGGCATTCTTCCATCACAAAAACACAAAAACATCCTCGACCTTCAAAAGAGGCCCCTACGCGCACTAACTTCTCCTTGGCTTCCTTGAGGACCTGCGGGTCGTCTGTGGCCAGGTAGACCTTACGAGTCGTCACCGTCGTCCCCCGAACCTCCAGGTCGTTGTAGAAGTCGTCGACGGCCTCCATGTACTCCTCCAGTTCTATGAGTCTGGAGTCGTGAAGCAGCTTGTCTGTTCTTCTGACTTGCACTCTGAGGGAAGAATAGCAACGGCGGAACTAGTGAATGGAATGAGGGAGGAAGGGGGAAGGCTAGGTCAGTAGCAACTCGAGGTGTCATGGCGTTCCACAGGGCTATTTCGATGATTGTTCAATGAAAATATAACCATTAAAATCATTATTTTCCATCCTTTTTGGAAATTGAAAAGACCAAAATGATCGACCATATTCACAAAGCATCCTTAACTTTTATGACGTCATGAAAATGTGTTTTTTGTTTTGTTTTGTTTTTCAAAAATAGAATCACACGCCATGACACCTCCCCGAATGTGGAATGGTGTGATAACGACATTCATGTT
>NW_020869656.1:122969-125469 GCF_003789085.1 Penaeus vannamei | reverse complement strand
GCGAGGACGTGGAGGCCAGAAAACAGGATTGAAGGGCCGGCTGCTCTGATGCTGAGGCTGGTTTGGAGACGCCAGGGACGTTGGGAGCATCTCGTTGTTTTAAACAAAGGGAAAGCAAACTACAGAAGATTGAGAAGACGAGTGAAATAGGACGTGTCATCAAATTTATTCTATGTGGGTAAAATATGCAATAATGGTCGCTAAAACATGGGAAGAATTTCCAATATGTCCGATTCATATAATGTGGTACTGACCGGCAGGATGAGGAATAAATCCTTCTGTACCACTACGATTGTAACCTTACTAATAAAGAAAAGGCTGTGTTTTGGTTTGATATATCATAGCATATATATTAGTAAGAAGATCATTGGAATTATGAGTTGTGTGAGATCCATAGAGCTCATTCACGCTGGATACGATAAGATGCAATACTTCAAGCAACGGATTTCTATTTTCCATGCGAAGGACAGTGGATGGAATGAGAAGAAATGTTTTGTCCGCATCTGGGAAATACATCTGAAAGTTTTCACAGCTTTTCGGAGTGAAGAGTGGTGTGTAAATGAGCTGTTCAAGAGCCAGGTAATTTTACGCTATTAATCTAAGCTTCCATATGTTTTGCTCTCAAATAAAACTCACACCAGCATATTAAGTAGTTTCATGGGTTTCAATTGACATTCTGTGCGAAACTAAGACAGATAATGTAACAGAGTGTTGGGGTTTAGGAGCTGCCACAGAGAGGCTTAGACATTATTCGAAATATCATTTTTAACACTCCATAGCTCAAAAGTTTTAGTTATGTACGTAAACCATTTTCTCTCAATGCTATTTATAGACTGTTATCCCTATTTTTATTTTTTGTAATATTTAAGGGTAGAATATCTTAAGGAATTATTTTAAGGGCATGTATTTTGTTTGTTATGCACAATGTGTAGTAGAATTCCATCAGTTTGTTCAAATTATGCGAGGCCCGACCCAATGAATATTAGTACACACGGACATGCATAAACAAACAAGTAAATACTTATCCATCCATCTGATATATATACATTTATTCATCTATCTATCCGGTTGATATGGATGTCTAGACTGATAAATATTTATTCATTTCAGTGTATATGCATGTCTGTATAATGAATAGTCATTGAGCCTCCCACAAATTTAACAAACCGGCCGCATGTCAGCTGAGTGCCATGAAGAACCGTGGCATAAGTGGCACGAGTAGAATCGATTAAAATTTACCTTTATTTTACATCGTTTTTAAGTGATAAAAACAGGGATATCAAAGGTTTAGTCCCTCCACTTCCTTTATACAAGCCCTTGTGGTGTTTCAATATATATCTATGCCTATATCTATCTTTCTATTCATCTATCTATCTATCTAAACAAACATATACATATACTTATCGGTGTTTCGCAAGGCAAAGCCTTAGGAGTGACAAGCATAGGCCACCAGGTGTCTCTCTGTCCTCACAACAAGATATAGGTAGGTTCATACATCGAGAGATATTGCATATATATACGTGTAAATATGCAAACACATGCACACACGTGCTTGTGTATGTGCGTGTGTGTGTTTATGTGTGTATGCGTATATATATATATATATATATATATATATATATATATATATATATATATATATATATCTATGTGTGTGTGTGTGTGTGTGTGTGTGTGTGTGTGTGTGTGTGTGTATGGATATATGAATATACATATACAAATATACATATTCAATATATATATATATATATATATATATATATATATATATATATATATATATATATATATATATATATATATCCGTGTGAGTGTGTGTTCATACCTTGTTGTTTCATTATGGGAGAAGAGCTGAGCTCAGATGGTCCCGTCTGCTATATTTAAATTGCCGTATAACTAAACTAATTTATGACGTGTTTATTGCCTCTCTTTACTTTCAACTTTTTATAGTGTCTTCTCGTCCATCTTTGTTCAAGATTATAGTGTCATCTTTGTCTAACTTCAATCTTCTTGTAATACAGTTGAACAGCATAATCATGCCCCCCCTTTTCCTTCTTTCTTCCAAAGTAGTAAGGCCTAATTTCTGTAGTCTATCATCCCTTAAAACAGGTGCACATCTTAGAACTCTACAGTTTCTCTATATCAGTGGACTTTTTTTCTGTGAATGTTTCTTTGTCTCGGTTTCACTACCCATGACAATCTTGGTTTCTGCTTCTAAATTTTCCTTGAGTTTCATGTCAGACTTTTCGATATTCTCTCTCTCTGAATGGTTGTGTTCCTGCGCGAATTATCTACCAGCTCCATCAAATTTACGTTTTTCTTCACTTATTTTCAGGCATTCTGCTACCAGGCTGTCTACCTTGGCTTCGAGAGCCTCGGTTCTAACTGCTGCTTCCGCTAACACCATTTTCCTCGTCTGATCTTATTTCTTACTGATTAAACAAACGCAAAAACAGGGCAGTTGTCTCAATGCAGGATTCGCGGTCACTCTCCCCCCCCC
>NW_020869656.1:117969-120469 GCF_003789085.1 Penaeus vannamei | reverse complement strand
GATTTTGCTGGATTTCGGGCTTTTGCTGGATTCCATCGGGCTTTTGCTGGATCGGGCTTTGCTGGATTTTCGGGCTTTTGCTGGATTTCGGGCTTTTGCTGGATTCCCGTCGGGCTTTGCTGGATTCCCGTCGGGCTTTTGCTGGATTTCGGGCTTTTGCTGGATTTCGGGCTTTTGCTGGATTTCGGGCTTTGCTGGATTCCCATCGGGCTTTTGCTGGATTCCCATCGGGCTTTTGCTGGATTCCCGTCGGGCTTTTGCTGGGAGGCTTTTGCTGGATTCCCGTCGGGCTTTTGCTGGATTCCCATCGGGCTTTTGCTGGATTCCCATCGGGCTTTTGCTGGATTCCCATCGGGCTTTTGCTGGATTCCCCTCGGGCTTTTGCTGGATTCCCATCGGGCTTTGCTGGATTTTTGCTGGAGCTTTTGCTGATTCCCATTTGCTGGATTTCGGGCTTTTGCTGGAATTTCGGGCTTTTGGATTCCCATCGGGTTTTTGCTGGATTCCCATCGGGTTTTTGCTGGATTCCCGTCGGGCTTTTGCTGGATTCCCATCGCTGGATCGGGCTTTTGCTGGATTCCCATCGCTTTTGCTGGATTCCCATCGGGCTTTTGCTGGATTCCATCGGGCTTTGCTGGGGTTTTTGCTGGATTTCGGGCTTTTGCTGGATTCCCATCGGGCTTTTGCTGGGGCTTTTGCTGGATTTCGGGCTTTGCTGGCACTGGATCGGGCTTTTGCTGGATTCCCATCGGGTTTTTGCTGGATTCCCGTCGATGCAACGACTGGGTAGAGAACCATCCGTGAGCTATGGCGCCTGCCCATGTTCGGGATCCTGTTCCTGCGCCGGCCATTACGCAAAATTGAATATTGCGAAAAAAAACAATACGACACAAATAACAAAATCTTACTTATTATTATTACTGCACTGTTATGGACTATCTAGAGAAATGTGGAGTCTATGCAAGGAAAGCAGTCTCTTACAGACCATCAGGTGACAAATACGGTCATCGGAAAATGGCAAAAGACGCTTATGCAGGAAAAGAGATAGTAGCACTGCAAAGGGAGGCGTGCAGTCTTGGCCCCGCCCATGAGCGTTGGTGCACGCCCGCACTGCACCTGCACGCCCGTGAAAATGGCCGCTCTGGCAACCTCATGCCCGGGATTTTAGGCCGCGTGCGCGCAACGAAGTACCCGGATGAGAGGAGTTTATCTTTTTTCACGTCACGGAACTTGGTCAGTAATTTCTGTGATCTCATTATTCTTTCTCCTTCATTTCTTGTGTTGCGAGCCGTCTTATATCTAAGGATCAATAAACTGCAAAGGTTCAACTATTCCATATCATTCTGCCTTTTTTGGTATACAGAGAAGAAAAGAAAAACTACGAGAACAGCCAAAATAATCACTCAAACTAAAATAAGAATAAAAAGCCAAGCAGGCATTACTTACATGTTATTCTACCACAAGCACATATAACGTCAATCACTAAGGCCGAAACAAGCACTCCAGCCGCCGAGAACCGAGGGCGCGAGCAGCGAGAGTGGAGTCCGAGAGCGGAGTGGACCGGCCTGTCGCAGCAGCACACCGCGGTCGAGGGGAATTCATTACATCTGGGGCGATTTCCACGAAAGGTCACAGGCACTGGAATCTGATTTCGTCTCTGATCCTTGCGGAACTTTCCTGAACACCTGATTTTTGGCCTATGACTCGGCCGATGTCGACGTCAGGTCTGGAGGCGTCGCGCACTCGGAAGGACCGTCTCTCCACTGTCCTTACGAGACGGCGACAACAACAATGCTATTTTACCGTCGTGGATGACAATTTCGCATCAGTAATAATATGGAAGTCATTCATGGCACTTTTTTGCTTATTGCCAAGCGTTGATCAGCTGTTCCGGTCACGGAGGAAACAGCCCAATCAACGTTTTCTCGGAGACAAATACAAATGGCGCCGCTCGCCTTCTCAGCTGATGCACTGGCAACACGTGTAGAGGTGCCACGTAGGAAAGATATTAAATAGGTAATATTTTAGTAATTTTTGAGGTTCATTAAAATGATGGTCTTATTTATTGCTACATTAAATTATTATTACAGGGACTTTCAGATGTGAATATTTGCCCGATTTAAGTATGAACTTTGACATGTGACGCTGCCATTCAAAGACGAAATCGCTGAGGTCTTCAAAACGAGACACGGCGATTTGGGTCAAAGACTGTTTCTAAATCAGTCCTTAAATTTGTCAAAAAGCTATTGTAAATAATATGTGACTCTCTCCCTCTCGGCTTGATGGCGTCTTCCTCACCCCCTCCCCCTCCCCCTCCCCCCCTCAAACAAACCCTTTCTATTCTCATTATTCCTTTCTTTTTTTTGTTTATTTCTTTGTTTCCCTCTTTCTTTGCTGCAGTGTTGACGCGTGCCTGTTATGTAACCGATGTAAAGTTTGAATATAAAAGAACATAACACTGAAGCATATTTTACTTTTGGCTTTCATGACTGAGGGACAT
>NW_020869656.1:115228-117869 GCF_003789085.1 Penaeus vannamei | reverse complement strand
GAGAGGAAAGACAACGAAGGAGAAGAGAAAAAGACAACAACGAGAGAGAGAGAAAAGACAGAGAGAAGGAAAGGACAACGAAGGAGAGAAGAGAGAAGAAAAGACAACGAAGGAGAAGAGAGAAGGGAAAGACAACGAAGGAGAAGAGAGGAAGGAAAAGACAACGAAGAAGAAGAAGAAAAGACAACGAAGGAGAGAGAGACAAGAACGAAGAGAGAGAAGGAAGACAAGAAGGAGAGAAGGAAAAGACAACGAAGGAGAAGAAAGACAAGAAGGAGAGAGAGAAGGAAAAGACAACGAAGGAAGGAGACAACGAAGGAGAGAGAGAAGGAAAAGACAACGAAGGAGAGAGAGAAGGAAAAGACAACGAAGGAGAGAGAGAAGGAAAAGACAACGAGAGAAGAGAAGGAAAAGACAACGAAGGAGAGAGAAGGAAAAGACAACGAAGAGAAGGAAGAGAGGAAAAGACAACGAAGGAGAGAGAGAAGGAAGGAGAAAGAAACGAAGGAAGGAGAGAGAAGAGAGGAAAAGACAACGAAGGAGCGAGAGAAGGAAAAGACAACGAAGGAGAGAGAGAAGGAAAAGACAACGAAGGAGAGAGAGAAGGAAGGAAAAGCAACAGCATGATAAAGCAGGCGAACAAGCAAGGACGGGGCCATAGAGGAGGCCCCGCTGGCCCCGGGCGCTCCGGCTAATGGAAGGGCCGGGGCGAAGGACCCCCCCCCCCCCCGCCGCTGCCCCCCCCCCCCCCGCGATCCCTGCCTTCTCCTGCCTGCATTGCCCTCCGCGTGCCCTTCCTCTGCCCCCCCCCTGTCCCCTCCCTCTCTCCCAGGCCTCTCCCCCCCTCCTGGCCTCCCCTACCCTCCCTTACCCCCTTCCCTCCCCCCTCTTTAACTTCCCTCTCTCTCCTCTCCCAGGCCTTTCCCTCCTCCCCCCCCTTTCCACTCCCTTCCTCTGCCCCCCCCCCTCCCTCTCCCCTCTGACATGGCCTCGACTGCCCTCCCTTGCCCCTGACCCCCTGCCCCCCTCCCCCTCCCTTCGCCTCCCCCCTCTCTCACTACCCCGATCTCTCTCCTCGCCCCTCCCCCCTTCCTTACGCTCCTTCCCTCCCTTCTCCCTCCCCTCTCCCCTCCTTTCGCCTCTCCTCTCTCCCTCTCCTTCCCCGTCTCCCTTCTCTGTCCATCCCTCTTCCTTATCTTTTCTTCGCCTGCTTCCTATTTTCCCGTTTTCTTCCCTCTTCCCTTCTCCTTCGCTTCTCACTCTCTGCCCTTGCCAATTCCCCCCCCCACCACCCACTCCACCCCCCCCCCCCTCTCTCAGTTGCTGCGTCTTTGTTTTCTCTTCTTCTCGTCTCCTTTCCGTATTCTCGTGTTTTTTCCTTCTTCCATCTCTTCTCCCTCTCCTCCTCCTTCCCATTCTTCTAACTCCTTTTTTCTTCTCCAATTTCCTTCCTCTGCTCTATTCTTCTTTGTCTGCTTTTCTTCTCCATTATCGTCGTATTTGTTCGCTTTTTGTCTGTCTTTCCTTTTTTTTCTACATTTCTTTGTCTTCTTTACTTCTACCCACTCTTCCTACTCCTTTTTTTTTTACTTTCTTTCTCTTTTTTCTATTTTTTTCCCGCTTCCTCCTCCTCTCCACTTTCTCTTTTCCCAGTTCTTCAGCTTTTCTTCTCCTCCTCCTCCTTCTTCTTCCACTCCTCCTCCTATTCCTCTTTTTTCTTCTCTCTTCTTCCTCCTTCTTTTTCCCTTCCTGCTCCTCTTTTTCTTCTTCTCCTCCTCCACTTCCTCCTCTTCTCCTTGCTCTTTCTCTTCCCATTCCTACTTTTACTATCCCATCGTTTCCTCCTCCTTATGCTCTTCTCTTTCTCTCTCTTCTTCCTCTTTATCCTCTTCCCCATGCCTCTTTCTCTCTTCCTCTTCTTTCCTCTTACTCTTCGTTCCTCCATTATATTTTCCTCCTCTTCCTCCTCTTCCTTATCCTTATCCTCCTTATCCTCCCCCCTTGCAGAAAATAGATAAATGACAAAAAAAATAAAAGAAAAAAAGAAAACGAAAAAAAAGTAAACCGCCAAATAGGAAAATAAACCTCCGAAATACTCTTTAAAAGAGATCGGATAGTCTTAAACGGCAGATAAGTCGGAGCAGCGAAGCAAAATATAAGAGAATTGAGTTTGGCTTCAGGCCGGGGCTCTGATGAGTAGGACGGGCGCGTAATTGTGCCGTGGACCCCGCTGCCAGACGACGCCCGTGTGTGTTTGTGTGGGTATGGAGAGAGAGAGAGAGTGTCGTACCGTGTTTAGTTATTTATTGGTTTGTTTATGTGTCTATATGTTTAATGATTTGTGTAAAGCTTTGGTTATGTTTTTTATCTTTATTTTCCTCTTTCTCCATTTCTGTCAGATGTACTTTGTGTGGAGAGAGTATCGTACCGTGTTTATTTATTCATTTGTTTATGATGGGAAAAATATTTTCTAAATGGTTCTTTTTATCTTCTATTTATCTATCGTCTATCTGTCTATCCTTCTCTGTGTCTATGTTGTTACATATTACTAGCTTACACGGTAATATGTACACACATACCCACACACATACACTCACGCACATATTTACACCCCCATACACACTGACACACCTACGCACAC
>NW_020869656.1:107728-110228 GCF_003789085.1 Penaeus vannamei | reverse complement strand
AACATCTTAGAAAAGCAAAACACGGCCTGGCGTATTGTCTGAAATAAACTCATCCTCACCGAGACAAAAATATCCCTGTGCTTTAAAACAGTAGTGAGAGAGATTTTTTTTCTCTCTCCCTCTGCCTCACCCCCCCCCTTTGTTCTCCCATTACCCCCCCCCCCCCAATGCGTAATGAAGACTGGCTCATCAACATGTTTTTGTTTCTCCAGCGCGGCGCCTGAGACATGCTATAAGATTTAAGGAGATAGAGACTCGGCCGTTTTAAAGGGCCTCGAGCGGTGAACAGGGTGGGATGAGGAGGAAAAGAAGAAGAAGAAGAGAAAGAGGAATTAAAAAACGAGGAGTTTTAGGTATTTGAAAGAGTTCTGAACAGTGAACAGCGTTAGAAAGAGAACAAAAGAAGAAGAAGAATTTTAGAATGACGAGAAGCAAGAGAAGTTGTAGCCTTTCTAAAGGGTCCTGAACGGTAAACAGGGAAAGATAAAGAAGAAAGGAAGAAAAGGAAGAAGAAAAGCGTAAAAATGACGTAAAGCAAGAGGAGTTGTAGCGTCTCCACTACATTTCTTGCGTTAATTGGCTCCTGCAACAGAGGACCTTATTCCGCTCTTTATAGTGAAATCTGGGTTGTGTGACCCTAGAGTTCTCTCCCTCCTGCCGCCTCTCTTGCCTTCCTTCCCGATTCCTTTTATCCTGCTTTCATGCTTCATTCCTTTTTTTTTTCTTTCATTTTCCTATATATATATATATATATATATATATATATATATATATATATATATACCATCTTCAATTTCTATCGTCGTTTCTTTCTAACTTTCTTTTTATTCTTGTCGTTCTTCATTTGCTTCATTTATCCTCTCCACTTTCTCTCCTTCCATCCTTCTGTTTTAATGTTCTTTTATTCCAACAGGTATCAGTTTTATTATTTTTCTTTTTTATCATTCTTTCCCTCTTTCGCCATCCGTCTTTCTTCTTACTTTCTTTGTCGCCTTTCTTCCCCCTCTTTTTCCCAGTCCTTATTTCACTTCCTTTTTTCTCTCTTTTTCTCAAATCTTTTACTTCCCAAATCTTCCCTCCCTTTTTTCTTCTTCCTCATAATTTCTATCTTTCCCTCTTTCCCTTCCCTGTCCTCCTCCCTTATCCTTCCTTTTTGCCCATTTCCTTCCATTTCCTACCATACCCTATTCCCATCCTTTTGTCATTTTGTCCCCGTTCCTTCCCTTTCCCCGTATCCCTATCCTCTCCCCGTCCACCTCATTCCCTTTCTTTCCTCCCTTTCTCTCCCTACATCCCTTCCTTCCTTTCTTCTTCTCTCCCGTCCACCTCATCCTTCCTCCCCTGTCCCGTCCACCTCATCCCTGGTTTCTTTCCTCCTTTCCTCCCCTCGCCTATTACATCCCGCTCCTTCTTTTCTTTCTTCCTCTTCGCTCATGTCCCCTGCCTCTTCTACCTTTGTTCGCTTCCAGCTTCTTCTCTCTAGCTCCCTTTTTTCCTCCCTCATCCCGTCCGCTTCTCCTTGTCCCTTGTCCTGCGACTTGTCCCTGCATCCGACCACCTCATCCCTTTTTCCTCCCTTCCTCCCCTGCCTCTCTACTAATCCCTCCTTCCTTCTTCCTATTTCTTCCCTAGCATTGTCCTTCTGTCCTGCGACGTGTTGCATCGACCACCGCAATCCTGACGAAGGCGACGAAGGCCCAGAGCCACGACGTGCTCCGTCCTGCGAGCTGAAGCGAACTCGTCCTCTAGTGCCATCGAAAAGGTGCCTCGGGCCGTGCACAGCCACTGTGTCTTTTTTTTATTTATTTTTTCTTATATCATTGTTATTGTTAATAATATTATTATCATTATTGTTGTGATTGTTACTGTCGTTGTTATCATTATTGTTATCATTATTCTTTATTACCATTATCATTGTTGATATAATTATTATTATTGTTATCATTAGTTTGATTACTATTATAATTTCTTTTTTTCTTATTTTGATATTTTACTTTCATAAATGCATCGATTTTTTTTCTCTCTCTTATCTGTTATTTTCTCTAAGAAAAAAATATCTTTTTTTTCAAACGGTTTGTTTTCTTACTTTTCTCTCTTTAGTTTTCTTGTCCTTCTTCTTCCTCTGCTTTCCTCTTTCTCTTTTTTATTCCTCCTTTTCACTAACATTCTCTCTTCTATACATTCTCGCTTGTTTGTTTTTTGTCTCTTCTCTCTCCCTTTCTTTGTTATTTTCAGCCCTCTTGGCGTCGGCTGTATTTCAACTCTTGTGTGAAAGGGCGTGCTCTTGCGCGCCCGCAATCTCCTTCTTTCCTCTCTCTCTTTTTCCTCTCTCCTTTCATTCTCTTTTCTATATTTTTTCCCTTTCTCTTTCTTCTACTTTCTGTTTCTATTTATGCGGGGGAAGTTGGAGGGGAGGGCTTCTCTCTTTCTCTCTCCTCTCTCTCCTTGTTTGTCTTCCTCTTCCTTGCCGCCTAATTGTATTTCTCTTTTCATCTCCTTT
>NW_020869656.1:95228-102728 GCF_003789085.1 Penaeus vannamei | reverse complement strand
CCAACAGCCTCTCCTCCTCTGCCAATCCTTTTCTTTTCTTGCCCCCTCCTCCATCTCTCCCTCCCATCCCCTTCCCCTCTCCCCTTCTTCCCATCACGACCTCCCCCTTCTCTCCTCCTCTCCCCACCCCTCCTTCCCTCTCCCATACGCTCCATCCCCCCCTCCCTCCTCATATCCATCTCTACGCATTCCTTCCATCCGCCAGCTACCCCACTCCCTCCCCTCCCCCCTCACCCACCTCATTCCCTCCTCCCCCCATCTCCCCTCCCCCCATCCCGCCCCCCTCGCTCCTCCTCCATAACCTTTCCTCTCCTTTCCCACCCCTTCCCTCTCCTTCTCCTCCCCCTCCTCCTCCCTTCCACCCTAACCGCTCCCTCTCTCCCCCACCCGACCTCCCCCGCCTCCCTTCCTTCCCCTAACCTCTCCCTCTCTCCCACCCCGACCTTCTCCTCCCCGCCTCCCTCCACCCCTAACCTCTCCCTCTCCTCTCCCTCTCTTCCCATCCCCGACCTTCTCCTCCCCCACCTCACCCCCCTCTCCCTCCCCCCCCCCCTCCCTCAGCCCCACTCTCGATTATGCTGGAGTTCAAGATGCTGCGATCTCTGGCCTTCTTGAGATGAGGATAACTTGCGCCGGAGGTTGGAGGTGGGATGGGGATAATCTTGTTAATATGTTGTTTTCTCTTATTCGTATTCATGCTTTGCCGTCCCTTATTGCGGCGTTAACATGTTGTTATTATTAAGTTCTATTAGGATGGAAGTTGGAGTGATTCTGATATGTTTGGTGATGTTGTATTTGTTGTATTTTCCGTAATTTTCTTCATTTTCAAAATAGTTTTATTGTTAAGACCTTGTTATTTTCAGTATTTATCTCCTTCTCCTCGATTTTTTTTTCCCACAAATAATCACCTGTACGTCTGTACTATCTATCCATCTATATCTGTCTGTCTGTCTATCTATCTGCTTACCTGCCGATCTGTCTTTCCATCTATGCATTTATATGTCTATTTGTCTATCCTCCTATCTGTCCATCCACCCATCCACCCACTCATCCATCCATCCATCTATGCATCCATCCATCCACCCATCCATGTATCTACTTACCTATCAACGTTACTAGCAATCAGTCTATCTATCCATCTATCCACCTATCTATCTATCTGTATATAACCTCCCTCGCATTACCATATTACATACATTCTTAATTACTTTCACTTCCGCCCATCCCCCCAGCTGATGTGAATTACGGGCTGCACCTAATTACATATTCTATTCATGTTATTAGCATTTTTGGCGTGTGTGTTATTCCGTTTCGTTCTGATGGTGCAATGGAGCGAAAAAAGTGAGTGGCGTCGCGATCATCATTTCTGAAAGTAGATTTTCTTTTTTATCCCTTTTCATTTTTCGTACGCTATTGGATGGAGGTGATGCGGAAGCGAGAAACAGAGAGAGAGAGAGAGAGAGAGAGAGAGAGAGAGAGAGAGAGAGAGAGAGAGAGAGAGAGAGGAGAGAGAGAGAGAGAGAGAGAGAGAGAGAGAGAGAGAGAGAGAGAGAGAGGAAGAAAGAGAGAGAGAGAGAGAGGGGGGGGGGGAGAAAATGAAATAGAATTGAGACGGGAAAGAGAGAGGAAAGAAAAAAAGAAAGGATAGAGATGGAGAGGGGGGAATGTAGAGAGAGAGAGAGAAAGAAAGATAGATAAGATAGAGAGAGAGAGAGAGAGACAGAGAGAGAAAGAAAGATAGATAGAGAGAGAGAGAGAGAGTCAGAGAGAGAAAGATAGACAGACAGAAAGAAAGAGAGAGAGAGACAGAGATAGAAAGAAAGATAGAAAGACAGACAGAGAGAGGCAGAGACAGAGAGAGTAGTACGGAAAGAAACACACAACTAAAAAACGGACAAACAGAAAAGAGCAGAAACAAACAAACGGACAGACAGAGAGAGGAAGACAGACAGACAGACAGACAGACAGATAGACAGGCAGGGAACGAGTGCGAGGCGTCTAGCCCATTAGCACAGGAAATCTAAGTGATTTGGGAGCAAAGAGTGGATAGAAAAAAAAGATAAATGGTGTTAAGCGATAGGTGGTGATGAACGAGTGGAAGTGAAATGAGAACAGGAAAAGGAGGAGATTACAGTTATTGAAAGGTGCGAGAGTGGAACGGAGAGATGGAGGAGAGGGGACGAGGGGAGAAGGGTGGGGGAGGGAGGGGAAGAGGAAGTGGGGTTGGGGCATGACATTATTAGGGGAAAGGGGAGAGAAAGGGGAGGGAATGATGAGAGGAAGGGGAAGGAAAGGGGAAGAGAAAGAGAAGCGAAAATGGGGAAGGAGGAATGGGGAGAGGGGAGGTGGGATTGAAGAATAGGATAGGAAGGGAGAGAGGAAATGGGGAAGGGAATGGCGGTTGATCGACAGAGCGAGGGGACTGTAGATAAAAAAGAAAAATAAATAAAAAAAAACGATAGGGAGGAAAGGGAAGAATAAATACGGCAAAGGGAGAGAGAGAGAGGGAGAAGCAGGGGAGAGAGAGGCGCAGCGGGAGGGGAGGGGGCGGGGGTAGGGGGTGCACTAGGTACATGTTCCCTTAACTGTTAACAATTAGGACTTTAATGTCACAGGCCACTAAGCATGAGATTGGCTCAAATACTCACTCTCCATTCAGCTGCGACACGGGGGATGACCCGGCTTGTTTCTGAATTAAAGGCTAATTTGCATAAAGGAACAGAAGTTAATTATTTCCTCGTCAATCCTCCACGAGCGCAGATACACTCACGCACATACGAGCGCACACGTGTATACGCACACTTACGCACCGCCAACAGACATCAGGAACGCGCACATGTACACGCAGGTGTGTGTGTGTGTGTGTGTTTGTGTGAGTGTGCACATATACATCTATATAAATACACACACACACACACACACACATACATGTGTATGTATATATATATATATATATATATATATATATATATATATATATATATATATATATATATATATATATATATATATATATATATATATATATATATATATTATATATGTATATGTACGTATATATATATATATATATATATATATATATATATATATATATATATATATATATATATATATATATATATATATATATATATATATATATATATATATATATATATATATATATATATATATATATATATATATACATATATAATATATATATATATATATATATATATATATATATATATATATATATACATACATATATATGCACCTGATGAGCTTTGTCCAGTCATTGTACATTTCTATTGTTATTATCTGAAAATAAAAACAATATCCCCACCCCCACCCCACCCCGTCATTCTTCCTGGGTCACTATTATCATCATTTTATCATTTATTAAAAAAAAAGGAGAGAACAAGAATCCCATAATTAAAATGCGTTTGCAGACCCCGCCTTCCCCCTGCGTTCACTTATTCATAATTAACTTATTAAACTGAATTCTATTATCTCTGCTCTAAATAATTCATATTCAACATAAATATAAAATGTTAGATTGGTAGAGACATGGAGAGATAAACTGATATATAGTTGGATGCATTTATTTGTACCTACACAAGAGAGAGAGAGAGAGAGAGAGAGAGAGAGAGAGAGAGAGAGAGAGAGAGAGAGAGAGAGAGAGAGAGAGAGAGAGAGAGAGAGAGAGAGAGAGAGAGAGAGAGAGAAGAGAGAGAGAGAGAGAGAGAGAGAGAGAGAGAGAGAGAGAGAGAGAGAGGGAGAGAGAGAGAGAGAGAGAGAGAGAGAGAGAAAGAGTGAGAGTGAGTGTGTGTGTGAGAGAGAAAGAGAAAGGGGGGAGGGAGGAGAGAGAGAGAAGAAAGAATATAAAGAGAGAAAGTAAGAGAAAAAGAAAAAAAAGGCAAGAGAGAATGAAAAACGAAAGAAGGAAAAAAAAGCATGAAAGACTAAAAAAAAACAGAGAAAAAAGAAACAGAGCGACAGAGAGAAAGAGAGGGTAGAAAAGCACACACACAGAGTATCACCGTTCCAGCTCTGCGAATTATGACATTATGTTGCCTCCGTAGCATCCAGCATCCGTCTTGCCAAGGAGAGGTCTTCCGGCAATGGCTCTTAGGCTGAAATTCCGCGAGAAGTTTCTTTGGGTTTGGTAGACACTGGGACGGGCAGGACAGCGCTTGGGCATACATACATATGTACATATATACGTTCACATATATATACAGACAGACAGATGGACATACGTACATACATACATACAAACATACATGCATGCAGACATACATGTACACATACATACAGACAAACAGACGGACATACATACATACATACATACAAACATACAAAGCATACAAACATACAAACATACATTCAGACATATCGACAGACAGACAGACATACGTACATGCATACATATATACACACAGACATACACACATGTATACATACGGACGGTTCCACGTACACACAGACACGCGCGCACCTTCGCCTAAGAGCGCGCACACGAACGAACCGAAATTGCGGACAAACCAGCGAAGAGACAAACAAGCAAACCATCTCCAGCGCAAGAAGGCAAACCACGTACTCAGAAGCGGGTCATGACACCCCCCCCCTCCCTCCTATCTTCCTCCTGCCCACCTCTCTCCCTCCCTCTTCTCTCTCTCTCTCTCTCTCTCTCTCTCTCTCTCTCTCTCTCTCTCTCTCTCTCTCTCTCTCTCTCTCTTCTCTCCTCTCTCTCTCTCTCTCTCTCTCTCTCTCTCTCTCTCTCTCTCTCTCCCTCTCTTCGGCTCCTCATTCCGCACTCCCTATCTTGCCTCTCCTTTCCTTTCTCTTCTTATTCCATCTTTTTTTCTTTTCCTTCCCTCCCTCTTTCTCCCGATCTTCTCTATTTTTACGTGTTCCATCTTCTTTCTCCTCCGTCTACTCTTCAATCCCCTCTTTCTCCTATCCTCCTATTCCTCTCCTTCCTTCCTTCCTACCCTAAACCCCTTCTTCCTCTCTTGCCCTATCCTCCCTCCCTTCCCTTCTACTCTCCATCTCTTTCCTCTTCCCCCATCATCTATCCTTCTCTTCTCCCTATCTTCCCTCTTCTCCCCATCTCCTTATCCCATAATCTTCCTTTTACTCCCCCCCCCCTTCTTCCTCCTTATTTTCCTTACCACCTCCCTTCTCCCCTTGTTTCCTCTCCTCCCTTTACTCTCCTCCCCCTCTTCCCCCTGTCCTCCCTCCCTTCCCCCTGCTTATCATCTCTCGTTTTCCATCTTCCGTCTCTTCACTTTACTCCTCTCCCTCTCTTCTCTCATCCTCCTTCTCCCTTTCCTCTCTCTCCTCCCTTTACTGTTCTCTCCTTCTTTCCCCTATCTTCCCTCCCATCCCCTTTCTTCCCATCTCTCTTCTTCTTCATCTTCTTCCCTTCCTTACCTTTACCCTTTTCCCTCTTACTCCTGTCCTCCTTCTCATCCTCCTTCTCCCCTCCTTCCTCCATCTATTCTTCTTCACCTCTTCCTCCTTATCTTCCTTCCCCCTTCTTCCTCTCCTCCATTTATTCTTCTCCCCTTCTTCCTCTTTATCCTTACTCCCATCCTCCTTCTCCCCTTCTTCCCTCTCCTCCATTTACTCTTTCCCCCTCTTTCCCCTGTCCTCCCTCCCATCCCTCTTCTCCCCCCTCCGTCTCCCCTTTTCAGAGATAAATAAAAGAAGAAACGGCGATGACTGTTTTCTCCATCGATCTCGAGAGGAATGGCAACGTCAACGCCAAAATACCTTCCTGACGGGGAAATGGCACCGGCGCGGGGCACGGTGCCAGCCAGGGTCCGGCAGCCCCTCGGTCTGTGCTGGTTCCTGCTGGCGTTCCGGTTTAGGGTCTTGGTGGGGTCCTCGTGGGGGGGTGGGGTGGGATCCTGGTGGGGATTCCTGTTGTTGTATTCTAGTGGAGTTCCTGTTGGGGATTGCTGTTTGGGGAATTCTAGTTGGGATTCCACACGGGAGTTCCTGGTGAGGGGTTCTGTTGGGGGGTCCTAGTGGGGATTCCTGTTGAGGGGTCGCAGGGGGGTTCTTGTTGTGGTTCCTGTACGGGTGTTTCTGTTGTGAGTTCCTGGTGGGATCCTGCGCGGGGTTCCTGAAGGCGGTTCCTATCGAGGTGTTCCCTTCAAGGATTCATCCGAGTCTCGTTGGCCTTTTCCTAGTATCTTTACGAGGAAAAAAAACAAAACGAACTCGACAGTGAAACGAATAAAAGCGACAAACAAAAAAACGAAAGAAGAATAACCAGAAAGGGAAACAAATAGAACAGTGAGCAAAAAGGCATATATCTCTATCCCCGACGTCGCATCCCCCAAATGAAAGCCAAACACGGGCGAGCGAGACGCGCCGCACACACACGCCAGAGGTCGGTTGCTCCCGCCTCGGCTCCTCGGGGCTGTCCTCCCGCCGCCCGATTGACTATTCATATTAGTGTTCTTCCTTTGATGGCCGACTGGGGCACGGCGGGGACAGGCGTGAACGGATAGGAAGCAGTTCTTTTCTTATTCTTACTCTTCTATTTTTTTCTATTCTTATATTCCTTCGTTTATTTTTGCGCAAAATGATTTAGCTATCTCTCCTTTTCTCTCCTCTGTCTGTCTGTCTATCTATCTGTCTGTCTCTCTCATTCTCTCTTCTCTCTCTCTACCTATCTGTCTGTATATTTATCTATCTATATCTCTCTCTCTTTTCTCTGCCTCTGTCTGTCTGTCTCTCTCTCTCTCTCTCCCTCTCCCTCTCCCTCTCTCTCTCTCTCTCTCTATCTATCTATCTATCTTATCTCTTCTTCTCTCTCTCCCTCCCCCCCTCTCCCTCTCCTCTCTCTCTATCTCTCTCTCTCTGTTCTTTCTCTTATCTCTCCCCTGTTTCTCTCTCTCTGTGTCTGTTTCTCTCTCTCTCTCTGTCTCCCTCTGTCTCTCTCTCTCTCTCTTTCCCTCTCTATCTATCTATCTATCTATCTCTATCTCTTTCTCTCGCCCCCTCTCCCTCTCTTCCTCTCTCTCCTCTCTCTCTCTCTCTCTCTCTCTCTCTCTCTCTCTCTCTCTCTCTCTCTCTCTCTCTCTCTCTCTCTCTCTCTCTCTCTCTCTTCTCTCTCTCTGTGTGTGTTTTCTCTCTCTCTCTCTCACCCTCCCTCTCTCTGTCTCTCTCTTCCCTCCCTCCCTCTCCTCCTCTCTCTCTCTCTCTCTCTCTCTCTCTCTCTCTCTCTCTCTCTCCTCTCTCTCTCTCTCTCTCTCTCTCATCTCTCATTCTCTCTCTCTCTCTCCTCTCTCTCTCTCTCTTCTCTCTCTCTCCCTCTCTCTCTCTCTCTCTCTCTCTCTCTCTCTCTCTCTCTCTCTCTCTCTCTCTCTCTCTCTCTCTCTCTCTCTCTCTCTCTCTCTCTCTCTCTCTCTCTCTCTCTCTCTCTTCTCTCTCTCTCTCTCCTTCTCTCTCTCTCTCTCTCTCTCTCTCTCTCTCTCTCTCTCTCTCTCTCTCTCT
>NW_020869656.1:80228-87728 GCF_003789085.1 Penaeus vannamei | reverse complement strand
GTTGAAGGGTGGGGGAGGGAAGAGGAGTATAGGAGGGGTGGGGGAGGGAGAGGGGTGAAGGAGGGATGGGGGGAGGGATGAGGGGTGAAGGAAGGATGGGGGAGGGGGAGGGGGTGAAGAGGTGGGGGAGGGAAGAGGGGTGAGGGGGGGGGGGGAGGGGAGGGTGCAGGGGGAGGGGTGGTGGGGAGGGGAGAGGGTGCAGGAGGGGTGGGGGGAGGGATGAGGGGTGAAAGGAGGTGGGGAGGGAAAAGGAGTAAGGAGGATGGGGGGAGGGATGAGGGTGCAGGAGGGTGGGGATGGAAGAAGGTGACGGAGAGTGGGGAGGCATGAGGGAGGGAAAGGGAGAGGACTGGGAGGGAGGAGGGGTAAGGAGGTAAGAGAATGGGGTAAAGAACCACTTCTTTAGGGAAAGAGAGAGGGGAGAAGGGCGAGTGAGGGGAGAGTAATGAGGGCGAAAATTGGGGAGGCGAGGAGAGAGAGAGAGAGAGAGAGGGAAGTACGCAAGATCGAGAGTGAGAGAGAGAGGCAGAGAGAGCAAGAGAGACTCACGGAGAAAGAGGAAACAGCTGAAACCTCAAATATTAAGTCTCCATAATCCCTTCTCCTCTTCTATCCTCTCCTTCTCTCTTTTCCCCTTATTCCTACTTTATCCAACTTATTTTTTGTCCTCTTTACTTCCCCTCTCCCATATCTGTAACTCATTTAACTAAAACCAAATCGATTTAACAGAGGAGAGAGGAGAGGGGGGAGAGGGTGGAGGGGGGTAGGAGGGGGGAGTGGAAAGGGTAACCACGAAGGGGAGATATAATGAAGTGACTCGGAATACATTAATTAATATGTTAGATAAGGTTACCTTGATTGTATGTTTACCTTGAAACAGATCCTAATTATCAAATAAAAAAAAAAAAAAATATTGTCAGTATGATGATATTTTCCGTCATAATTACCATCACCAACATTGCCGTTGCCAGCATTAGCATAAACATCCGATCTCTAGCTATCCAAAAACAGCCAATCATCAACGCCTAGCCTTCCTAGCCAACCAATCACGCGCGTCTCACCATTTTGAAAGAGCCAATCAGCAACTTTCACGTCATTTGAACAGCCAATCAGACGCGTCCTTGGGCTCCATGGACAGCCAATGGGCGAGTCATGCCATCCGGGCCATGGCGGTCGTTTCCTTTGCCGTAAACAGGTAATTACGGGGAGTCAGTTGGACGAATTCATCCTGGAAGGGAGGCTGTGGTGCGTGGCTCTTGACATCATTATTATTGCGGTTGCTCATGTTGCTATTGTTTGCTGTTGTTTGCTATGCCACTGTTCTTTAAACGAGTGGTAAATACATAGTGTGTGTTATAGTATAAACATTAATATTATTGCGTCTATTCTCTATCTATCTCTTTTATTATTTGTTTGTTTTTAGTACCGTTCTTTTTCACGGTTCTTCTGTTGCCTTACCGATTTGTTATGTTTTTTTATATATGATGATTAGACTTTATATATTTCCCTGATATATATATATATATATATATATATATATATATATTTTTTTTTTTTTTCTTTTCTTCTTTATTCTTATATCGTTGCTATCTCAATATCGTCAATGTGAAACAATCCTATTTGTTATCATTTGATATTATGTTTATTATTCCAAATGATCATTTCTGCAATAATTGTAATCATGATGAGAATTCATCTGTTTATTTGTATAATCAAATACCATCAATATGTTTATATAATCTGACTACGCCCCATAATTACAATAATCATAATCATTAAAATCCGAATTGTCATTACGCAAAATCATGATTTTCCACCCAATAATTACCACAGGCATAACAAATGTAATTATCAGAATAATCGTGATAATTACTATCACTTCCCGACCAGTGAACACCATATCCACCATTGGTATTTAAAATGAGTTTCCTCGCCACGCGTCTCACAATCACCCGAATCATTCCATTGTATGACCGAGACACATTACAAAAAGAAAAACTGAACCACTGATAAGCAGCTGTGATCACTTTCCAATCAAAAGTATTCGCCAAGAAGCACGATCATCTCCGTTCAGTCACGACCTCCACTTAATCGCACTGAACTACAATTAGCCACAATCAATTAGTCATTAACCGCAACTGCTAACACCTGTAATCAACCACAATCCCCTGTGGCAAATCACAGTCACACAATCAATGACCATTCATTGTGATCAAAGTCAAGTGCAACGGATCACAATCAATTGCAGCACCAGAGTCACCTACAATCAATCCCTTTCAATCGACCACAATCCCCTGCATTCAGCCACAATCAACTGTCACTTCCACTCAACCACAGCCAAAGTCAACCACAATTGACTCAATTATCCACTGAAATGAATACATAAGGAACTAAACCAACTCAGATCAGCCGCACCTGACTCCATCATCCCCGTAATGACTTTGCAGCGAGCTAAACCAACCAAAGCCAATCCCAGCTGACTCAATCCCCACTGAAGTGAACTCCCAGTGAACTAAACCAACCTAAAAATAAACCAGAATCGATTCAAATCACCTTCTGAATTTATTACCAACATGAGCCAAATCAAAACGACTCTCCTTGCAATCGCCCTTTGAAACTATATCAAAATGATCTCCACTTAGTTAGGACGGGCCGGGGAGCGTCGCATACCTCCAGAACACCTTAATTACTCGAAGGTGGCGTGGGAGGGGAGGGGGGAGGGGGTCGAGGAGGAGATAGGGAGGGGGTGGGGAGGCTGGAGGAGGAGGAGGGGACTGAAGGAGAGGAGGAGGAGGAGGAGGAGGGAGATGGGAAGAAGGGGGAGAGGAGGGAGGGAAGAAAAGAGTATGAGGTGTGGGAAGACGGGGAGGAAAGAGGGAAAAGAGTAGTTAATATGAGTATTAATTTATGAGAGGAGGGAGGAAGGGAGAGATAAGAGGGGAGGAAGAGCTAAAACGGAGGATGGGGAGGAGTAAGAAAGGAATAAAGGGGAGGGAGAGATTAGGAGGAAGGAAGGGATATGGAAGGAAAAAGGTGGATAAGTAGTAAGGAGTGATGGGGGAATAGGAAGCACGTAAGGGAAAAATAGAGAGGATGAGAGGATAGGAATGATGTAAGGACAGTGTGAAATGGAGGAGAGAAAAGGAAGGGAAAGAGGAAGAGGAGATGAAGATAGCGAGGAAGAAAGAAGGAGAAAGGGAAGAGGTGGAGAAGGGAGAAAGGGGGAAGATAAGAAGGAGAGGAATGAAAATGAAAGACGAGAGATAAGATGCCAGGAAGGAAAAGAGGAGAAAGGAAAGAAGGGGAAAGAAGGGAAGAGGGATAAGAAGAAGGAGAGGAATGAAAATAAAAGACGAGAGATGAAGATAGCGAGGAAGGAAAGAGGAGAAAGGGAAGAGGATAAAGGAAAGAAGGAGAAAGGAGGGGAGAGGGATAAGAAGAAGGAGAGGAATGAAAATGAAAGACGAGAGATGAAGATAGCGAGGAAGGAAAGAGGATAAAGGAAAGAAGGAGAAAGGAGGGGAGAGGGATAAGAAGAAGGAGAGGAATGAAAATGAAAGACGAGAGATGAAGATAGCGCGGAAGGAAAGGGAGAAAGGGAAGAGGATAAAGGAAAGAAGGAGAAAGGATAAGAAGAAGGAGAGGGGGAAGGAAAGCGCCGCTCTAGGCCAGCATACATTAGATTAGGAAAGGCTGGATTGATTAACCAGGGATAACTTTGAGCTGAGGTTGTGCGGCTGTCTTGAGACCCCCTCCCCCCCCGGTCATTGTGGAGGGGGGGGAGGTGTTCTCAGCCTTACTTATTCTTGTTTTTCCAAACCATTATTTTTTAATTCCTTGTCGTTCTGTTTGTTTATTTGTTGTCTCTATTTACCTATGTATCTTATTATCTTTCTATTTCCAATCTTCTCTCTCTCTCTCTCTCTCTCTCTCTCTCTCTCTCTCTCTCTCTCTCTCTCTCTCTCTCTCTCTCTCTCTCTCTCTCTCTCGCTCTCTCTCTCTCTCTCTCTCTCTCTCTCTCTCTCTCTCTTCTCTCTCTCTCTCGCTCTCTCTCTCTCTCTCTGTGTGTGTGTGTGTGTGTGTGTGTGTGTGTGTGTGTGTGTGTGTGTGTGTTTGTCTCTTCCATAGTATCCTTAAATGTTTGTGTCTCTATGTCCTTGTTTCCGCACTGTGTTCATCTTCGTCTTCACATTCGCGTATGTAAGTTATGTTTGAGTAATTGTACTTATGTTCGAAATCGTAACTGTGTGTAGGTATGTGGCCAGATTCCATCACCTGCACGTGCGTGTGTGTGTGTGTGTGTGTATGTGTATGTGTGTGTGTGTTGTGTGTGATGTTGTGTGTGCGTGCCATTATATACATTTATGCTGGCGTCTACCTATGTAAATGAGGTTATACATATGTACATGCATTTACACTTGGGCGCAGAGTTAAATCCAACCGTGTTTTAGCGAACATTATATATAAGAGTGAATAATTTAGGCAAATCATGCAATGGATTCGTCCGGTGAATTTCCAACTTTCAATCACTATTTTTTCTCTCTCTCTTATGGGGAAAAAGTTGCATATTAGAAGTTACACGAGGGAAAAATACCGATGCTTTTACGATAAAACTTTTCACAAAAAAAGGAAAGGGAGAGAGGGAGGAAAAGGGAATTCATCAAGTTGCTAATATCACCTTTATTAACTTAGGAGGGAGAGGTCAAATTAGCTTCCCTCTCATTGGCGCTAAGTGTCCTTTTTTTTGTCCACTTGTGTGAATCCTTTTTCCATTAACATAGGAAATTTCTCTCGTGCGTTTGGCGGTCGGGGGAGGGGGGGGGGAGGGGGGAGGAAGGGGGTCCTGCATTTTCATCACGAAGAGAGAGGGAAATGTAGAATGAGGAGGAGGAGGAAAATGAGCGGTTAGAATAGAGGAAAAAGAGGAGGGGGAAGATAACGAGTACGAAGAGGAAGAAAGGGGAGAGAGAAAGAGAAATATTTTTAAGAGGAGGAAGGAGTGAAGGAGGAATAGAAATGAGAAGAGAGAGGAGTAACACAAGACGATTAGAAGATTCGGAAGAAGCATTTCCTATCTTTCTTTCCTGCCTTCGACACTCCTCTCCACCGCCGCCATAATAATCCTCAACATCGTCCTCATTAACCCTCCTCATAGCCCCATTAATGAGTTTCCCTCCCCCCATCCCGCCCCCTCTCCCACTCGGCACCGCTCCCCCTCGCCTCTGACCCCGCCTACCCACGCCCTAAACACCGATACCCTACTCCCTTGCCTCCCTGACCTCTCTCCCTTCCCTCCAAACCCTGTCCTCCTTGCCCTCTGCCCTTCTGCCCTCTTTCTCTTCCCTCCCCGGCCTACCTCTTCCTCTCTTCCCCTCTCTTCTCCCTTGTCTTCAACCCTCTTCCTCCCTCAGCCTCTTCCCTCCCCTCCCTCCTCTCCCTGGCTTCTTAACCCCCCCCCCCCTTCTGCCAACCGGAGAAGCGCTGCTTCGACTCTGCCGGGAATTTTAGTTTGTAACTTGCTGGTCCTGAGCGGAGAGAAATTAAAGAGATGGAGAGCGAAGGGGAGGGAAGGAGCAGAGAGTGAGAGTGAGTGAGAGAGAGAGAGAGAGAGAGAGAGAGAGAGAAGAGAGAGAGAGAGAGAGAGAAGGAGAGGGGAGAGAGAGGGGGAAGAAAAGAGAAGGAGAGAGAGAAAGAGAAGAGAAAGAGACAGACAGGCAGACAGAAAGAGAGAGAGAGAGAGAGTGAGAGAAAGCGAAAGGGAAAGGAGAGAGAAAAAAATGAAGAGACGGAGAGGGAAAGAAGGAGAGAGGGGGAGATACTGAGAGGAAGTGACGAAGAGAGTTGGTGAAGGTGGAGGAGAACAGGAAGGGAAGAAACAGAGGAAATATGAAGCATGCTGTTCATAATGGCGATTTAGTTCGCTTTTGTTTCTTCATTTCAATTTTGCGATTATTCTATATATCTTTTTATTTTCATTTCAAGATCTGAACTCACCCTTCTCTCTCACCCTTTCTATGTCTTTCTCTCTTCTTTATCTATCTATCCATTTATCTATCTCTTTATCTATTTACCTATCTCTTAATCTATCTATCTATATACATATGTGTGTATGTGTGTGTTGTGTGTATGTGTGCGTGTGTGTGTGCGTGTGTGTGTGTTTTGTTGTTTGTGTGTGTGTGTGTGTGTGTGTGTGTGTAAAGACATAGAAATGTATGCTGCCAGTATGTGTACGGATGTACGTATGTATGTGTGAATGTTCGTAATTATCCACATAGTATACAGGCAGTTTTACACAGAGTATCGCGGTCCAACAATATTTCTTCCTGTCACTGTGGACCACAGGTGACCCCCCCTCCCCACTTCCCTCTCCGCCCCCTCCTTCTCCTCCTCCCCCCCTTCCCTCCCCTTCTCCTCCTCCCCCCCTCCCCTCCCCCTTCTCCTCCTCCTTCCTCCTCTCTATTACCTCTCTTCTACCCCCCTTCCCCTTGCCCCCCCCCCCTGCGGCTGTCCTCGGCCAGCGCTGTTAGATAACAAAGACAAATCCTTCCCGAGGCGGTGCGGCGTTTTGGTCCCTCCTTATCTTTCATTCTTTTTATTGGGATTTTATCTGTGGCTTTGTGTGGGGGTTTCTTTTCGTTGTTACTCTTTATCTTTTTTTTTAGTACGCACGCGCGCGCGCAGAAACTCAAACAAATTAACATGCACACGCGCACGCACGCATACGCACACACACACATATGCACACATACGCACACACATATATTTTTTTTCTTTTTTGTGTGTGTTTATGTATATATATGTATGTATATATATAATATATATATATATATATATATATATATATATATATATATATATATATATATATATAATATATATTATATATATATATATATACAGAACCCAAACCCAAACCGAGAGCGAGGGCCAGCGCGGGCGTGAGGGCGCGGGCGCCGCAGCCTCCGCCGCCCTCGGCCTCTCCGCGCCTCCGGAGGCGAGGAATTCAGCCTCATATATTATTCCATGAGATTAATTTGTCATCTCTATGTTTTCCTGTTTATCTGAATATTTCATGTATCTCCCTCTCTTCCTCCTTGCGCTTCATTAATTTTTTATTCTCGTTATCGTTACTCACTTTTTTATTCTTTTATGTTTTAAAATGACCATTATCAGTGTGTATTTATCCTTCTCTCTACGTTTATCACATTATCTCATTATACTGTTTTTTTCGCCAAATACCGTATTGTCATCTCTATCGCTTCTCTCTTTCTTTCTTCTTCTTGTCGTCTTCTTCGTGTTATCCTCATTTATTCACTTCAAGAGATGACTAATTAGGCGCGAATTTAGGTCAACAGGCAATTAACTCACGAGGCATTTGATTTAACGGCTAATTACTTCATTGGATAATAAAGTCAGCAAATAAGCAGATCACGAGAGAAGCAATTATTAATTAGCGTCCAGTGGAATCTTCGGACGACAGTGCCTGACGCGAGGACGCGG
>NW_020869656.1:62710-65210 GCF_003789085.1 Penaeus vannamei | reverse complement strand
CCCTCCCCCACGCACACCATTCACACCACCACCAAATAACCTCTCTTTTTTTCTCCTTCTTCCTAAACGCAGTATTGGTACGACTACAAACTCAACTGGGACCCGAAGGAGTACGGCGGAGTGGGAGATGCTGCCGTGCCGACATTCTGGAGACCGGACATCGTGCTCTACAACAAGTGAGGGTCGGGCTGCGCAAGCGACTGTGCTTGGCGGTCCGGTTAAGGGCTTTTGCGTTGCTCATTTTCCGTTGCTTTTTTAATCATGGTTATCAATTTTGTTATCATTATTAGTGTTGTTTTTCTTACTATTAATACATCATTATCATTAATATCATTCTCATCATCATTAGCTTCATCGTCATCAGTATGATCATCTTTTCATCAGTATATCTCATTATCATTATTAGTGTTATTATTATCATTATCATTATTATTATTATCATTATTATTATTATAATTATTGTTAACATTATTATTTTCAATTTCATTATCAAGATTATCATTATCATCATCATCGTTGTTATTACTATGATCTTTATTGTTATTACTTTTATTGTTAATATTGATATCATTGTTATCATCTTTATCCTCATCCACATCATTCTTGTCATTCTTTCCCTCTTTTATTATCATTGCCATTACTCTTATCATTATCATTTTATCTTTCTTGTTTTCACTATATCTACTAGTATTTTTGTTGTTGTTGCTATTGCTCATGGTTGTCATCATTATAATATTCTTTAAATACCATTTTCATTATTACTAGCAATATCATATTTTGTTTTTAATATCTTTATCATTATCGTCATCATTATCACTCTTCTCATTCCTTTATACTCCAACGATTATCAATACTACAAACTTGCGATCATTCTTACCGTTATCATTAGCATATTAGTTACATTGCCGATTGATGATTAATCTAATTTAATTCGGGTAGTTTTGATAGCTAAAGGCAGGGGACAATTGCTGTCGTGCACAATGTGTGCTGTTTGGCCGGGCTTTTGGACGTGACCGAACACCTTTACAATCAATCTATAAATATGCAAATATATAAAATGGACATAATAGACCTGCAGTAAAAGAAGTATAATTAGGGAGAAAGAACACATTATAGAACTACACAAATCTTTACAAAAGAAGAATAAGCAAACGTACAATTTAAATAACATAATATACCAAACAGTTCAAGGAGGGTTGCATGAATAGTGAATACTTAATCTACAGTGCAAAAGAAGCAAGGGATAATCAGTTAATAAAAACGCAAGTTTTACAAAAAAAGGTGCAGTCCGAAGAAGTCTGATAATTACAACATAGTGCAAATACATAGAATTGTTATTCAGTAAAATATAAAGATCACATGTGAAAGAAAATAAGCAATGACAAAAGTACAATCACTTGAAACTTAATTATCTAACACAGCTAAAGAAACGAAAAAGTACAGTTATACTTTGACAGTACTGCCACTACCAGTGTTTTGTCCTCCCCTCTATTATTATAATCATTAATTCACAATCTATACTTTAAGGAGAATACCAAAACACTAAATAAGAACAAAAGAAACACTGCCATAAAATGAGTCATCATAGTAATAGTAAAAGCCGAATAATAATATAAATAATAATAATAATAATAATAATAATAATAGTAAAAGGCTCAATCTCGGTTTCTGCGGCGCCTGACGATGAATGCTCGATGAGGCCGAAACGTCTCAACTTTATTCCTTTTCCAGTGGGTTATGATTCGTCTCCAGTCGCCTTTCGTAGTTGTGTATTGCTGTGTGTTGCTGCGTTTGTGTAGGCCTATGGGTCGATGGAGATTGCTAGATAAAGCAGGGCAACTAGAATACTATATTAAAGAATTATAGATGAGAAATAGAGTTAAAATGATAATAATGATAATAGACGAAGCATTCACCAGCACAAAAGAGACAAATCACAAACAAAAGAAAAGACAAAAAAATACATTGAAAGAACAGCTTTTTTACCTACAAACCGATGCATAAGTTGATGTACAGTCTATACGGTTGTAACTGAATGTTTAGATATATCATATACTCCTGATATACCTGTAATTTAATACTTACGAGGTAAATAGTGATATGCTGTTGAGATGTCTATAGTTAAAAACGGAAGGCGAATGCGAAATTAACTGATATATATCTGAAACACGATTGATATATAGATATGTTTCCCTTTCATAGTATTGTTTTATCGTTCTTTATTTATTTGTTTATGATATTAATGATAATAGAAATAAAGATAACGATTTTTTTTTGGCTATTATTCTCTTTATCATTATTATTGTTATCGTCATTAATGTGACTATTAGATACTTAACATACCTTTGACATAACCGTAGTTGAATATTTATGAAATTGCAATAGAGTTCATATATTTCCTGATTAACACACCAGTAACTGATACATATTTGATGGATCTGCATGAATAAGTAACATCATATTTATACGACTTAATGAGAAATAAACGGACCAATCAGAA
>NW_020869656.1:40210-60210 GCF_003789085.1 Penaeus vannamei | reverse complement strand
CTTCTCTTTCCCTCCCTCTCCTTCCCCCTTTCATTTATTTACCTCAATGTCTATTTACATTTTTCTATTCTCTCTCTTTATTTCTCAATGTTTTATATATTCATCTGTTCATTTCTCTATCTATTTATGTTTATTTATCTGTTCATTTCTTTATCTATTTATGTTTGTTTATCTCTACCTCGTCTAAACATCTATTTTTTATATATGTTTATCTACCTGTCTATCTATCTGTCTATGTCTATTCATAACTATCTGTCGGTCTATCTATTATCTATCTACTTATCTTTAACTTTATCTACTCTTTCTTCCTCCATTCTTTCTTTATTTATTATCATCATTTTTGCCTCATTTCTTTCTTTCTCTTTGGCTTTCATTGCAATCTGTCCTTTCTTTCTCCTTCTCATCATTTTCCCCATTTCTCCTTCTTTTGCGCTAATTCCCCTTCCCTTCGTCTTCTATCTCTTTTGTGCCTCTGTTTGTTGTTGTTGTTTTTTTCGCTTTGCTTTTTCCCTCCTTTGTTTCCCCTTTTCTCCTCTTCCTCCCTCCACCCTCTCTTTCCCCTTTCCTCCTATCCCCCCCCACCCTACCAATGCCCTCTCCCTCCCCCCCTCTCTTTCCTATCCTTCCCTCTCATTCCTCTCCCTCTCATTCCCCCTTTCCTTTCCCTCTCCCTCTCATTCTCCTTTTTCCTATCCCCTCTCTCTCTCTCATTCTCCGTACCCATCTCCCTCTCCCTTTATTCACCCTAACTATCCATCTTCTACCCTCAAACCCCAACCCCCAAACCATCCCTATCTACCAACACTTCTTCTTCCTCTTCGGGGTCTATTCCGCCCTCCCCCTCCACCCCCTCCCCCTATCCACCCCCTCCCCTCCCCCTATCCACCCCCTCCCCTATCCACCCCCTCCCCCCCCTATCCACCCCCTCCCCTATCCCCTCCCCCTTCCACCCCCTCCACCTACCCTACCCCGTAGCGCTGACGGCAACTTCGAGTGACGCTCTCCACCAAGGCCACGCTCAGCCACAACGGCCTGGTGGAGTGGAAGCCGCCCGCCATCTACAAGTCCTCGTGCGAGATCGACGTCGAGTACTTTCCCTTCGACGAGCAGACGTGTGTCATGAAGTTCGGCTCTTGGACCTACGACGGGTTTCAGGTAAGAGGGGGAGGGGGGTTGGGTTTCAGGTTTCAGGTAAGAGGGGGAGGGAGGGGGTTGGGTTTCAGGGGGGGGAGGGGGGTTGGGTTTCAGGAAAGGGGGGGGAGGGGGGGAGTTGGGTTTCAGGAAAAGGGGGGGGGGGTTGGGTTTCAGGGAGGGGGGGGTTGGGGGAAGGGGGGGGGGGGTTTCAGGTAAGAGGGGGGGAGGGGGTTGGGTTTCAGGTAAGAAGGGGGGGGGGGGTTTCAGGAAGGGGGGGGTTGGGTTTCAGGAAAGGGGGGGGTTGGGTTTCAGGAAAGGGGGGGGGGCTCATTTTTCGGAGGTAAGAAGGATGCTCGTATGTATGCGCGCGCGTGCACGTGTGTGTGTGTGTGTTGTGCCTTAGCCGATGTTCCACGTTTGATTTCTTAGTAAGTTCAAGTTCGTTCGCTCTCGGAAATGTCCTTCTCTAATTTTTCAAACTTTGCAAACGATTTTTCGAAGAAGCGACGCGGGATCCGGTTGGCTTCAGGGCGAGGAAGCCTCCTGGAGGATTTTGCGAAGCGGGTCGAAGGAGGATGGCGTCTTGGGAAGGCTTGGAAGGAAGGGCATCGTGGGAGAGGGACTGTGAGGAGGGATTTAAGGATATGTGAATGTATATTTATATATTTACACATACATACATATATATATATATATATATATATATATATATATATATATATATATATATATATATATATAATATATATATATATATATATATATATATACATGTATATATATACGTATGTGTGAATATATATATATATATATATATATATATATATATATATATATATATATATATATATATATATGTGTGTGTGTGTGTGTGTGTGTGTGTGTGTGTGTGTGTGTGTGTGTGTGTGTGTGTGTGTGTTGTGCGTGAGTATGCCTGGGCGTATGTATATCCAGACGTGTAACGGCAAAAAGAGCCGAGAGAGCAGACGCATGATCCAGGGAACACAGCTGTCTGAGGGATTCTGGGTACATCCGGGTACACGCTCTCTCGCCCTTCGTTTGCGCTCATCCGGGATCTAACGCAGAGTGACGCATGGCTGATGTCTGTGCAATTAGGTCGCGGTGGAGTGTTTGGGGAAGAAAAGAGAGAGAAAGGGAGTATTTTAAGACAGCGTTGAAGACCGGAAGAGAGGGACTTTCGCGAGATAAAACGAGGCTGATACACCGCTGTTCTCCAGGGTACATCTGCGGCGCCCTGGGTTCGCTGGCGGCGCCGAAATTGATTCAGTGTTGTTGACGATAAATTGATGGACACAGAAATTTAAAAAATACAGCTTTGTGTACACAGAGACAGAGATGGACTCTCTGTCTCGGTGTAAATAAAGCTGTATTTCTTTGATGCTGAAACGAGTGGATGTTTCAGGGTAGAAGGAAAAATAGATTATTGATGTGAGCAAAATTTGCTGCAGTATTTGTGTGTGTGTGTGTGCGCGCGCGTGCTTGGGAGAGTGTGTATGCCTGTGTGCATGTGGATTTCATACGCGCTCTCATGTGCGTACGAACGAGAGTCGTACCATCGCATTTCCAGCTTGTGACTCACGAGACTATTTCCGGGTCGCGCGATCAAGCGACCGTTGCGTAGAGGGTTGCCAGTGCGTAGATAAACGAGTCCAAGGTACGCCCGGGGGCATTTTGAGGCATTAGGTCTCCTTTCTCGCAGGAAACGAAAGATCCAATTGTCTCGAGATGTTTCGGACGGCGGCGCGAACGGGCCGCCGGGCGAGCGTCTCCGAGAGAGAGAGAGAGAGAGGCGCTGCGGCGACGCCTCCGTTGCCGAAGATTCAGCAGCTTTAGACATTTTAAGGCAAAGGTTTCTGTGTGTGTGTGTCTATATATGTAGGTATATGCATATGTATGCGTGCGTGTGTGCACCCGCGCACGCATTTTGTATGTATGTATATAATGAATATATATACACATATACATATACAAGACGTATGAGGGGGGGGGGGGGGAATGAATGAAAGAATACAAGTGATAGCGGAGGAGTGTCGAAGGCGTTGTGAGTATTATCATAGTTATTAGACATTACTTGAAGAAAAGTATTGCAATTATACTAATAGTTATGGTTGATATGAATTTCGAAAAAGTATTGTAGCTCCGCACTCCCCTGTATGCACTGCCATCTGCCGTTGAAACCTGTAAGCTCCAAGATAAGCACAAGGAGGAGGCTTTGGCTTCCGTCACACATGATTCTGATTAGCGATGGTTATCATTATCATCATCATCTTCATTACAGTATCATGATTTTATTTCTTTTTGCTTTTTACATACTGCAGCTACATCGAACAATCCAGATTACCATAAAGATAAGAATTTTATGGTTAACTATTTTTACTTTTTTGTTGTTGTTGCTTGATTTTTAGATTTTTTTATTTTTCAGACGTTCTTTACTACGTTTTTGTCCTGATGTGTCTGTGTTTTTAAATGTTTTTTTAATATACTATTCTTTTTTTACCTAGTTTAATTTATCTTTTTCATTTTCCAGTTTTGATTTTAACATTTTTCTCTTTTTTCCCATTTTCTTTGATTTCATGCATGCTGATTTCCCCTCCCGTTTTCTGTGACCAAGTGGCGGGGGTGACTATGACATTTCCATCATGACGTCTGCCATCGTCCTCCATACGGGACTTGTGTACTGGATGCCGCCTTCCATCTTCACCAGTTCGTGCGTGATGGATGTTGAGTTCTTCCCCTTCGACGTACAAACGTGCACTCTCAAGTTTGGTTCCTGGAGTTACGATGGACTAAAGGCAGGATATAAAGTAGAGGGAGTGTGTACTTGGGAGAGGGTGTTTGTGTTTCACTCGTCTTGTGCGTGTACGTGTGTGTGTGTGTGTGTGTGTGTGTGTGTGTGTGTGTGTGTGTGTGTGTGTGTGTGTGTGTGTGTGTGTGTGTGATGTGTGTGTGTGTGTGTGTGTGTGATTTTGTATGTGTTTTGTGTGTGTTTATGTATGAGTTTCATGGGTAACAGATTTTGATACAATTTTCACTACGTTTTTTTCATTTTTTTTTATATATATATAACTTCATCCACTTTCTTCTGTTCATGGTTAATTACTTTTTTATATTCTTTACTTTATTTTTGCTTTTAAGCAGTCTGTCGTTGCCTTTTTTTAATCCAGGTCTGTATCTTTGTTGTTTTTGCGGACATATTTGTTCAATCTGTCTTTGTTTTTAAGTCTAGGTCTCTTTATTTGTTAAGATTTTGTCATCCTAAAGTCTTGTGTTTTGTCTTTGTTCAGTCTAGGTTTTCCTCTTTGTTCATGCTAGGCCTCTTGTCTTTCTTCAGACGAGGTTTTTGTCCTTTTGAGTCCAAGTCTCAGTCTTTTCCTTTGTCCTTTTCCGGTCGAGGTCTTTGTGTTGTTCAGTCTAGAGTTAGATCTTTAGTCAGTCTGTCCCTCTTGTTATCTATGCTTCAGTCTACATCGTGGTTCCCTTTTGTTCCATTTCTATTCCTTTTCCTTTCTTCTTCCCTTTTCTTTTGCTCATGCCTGCCGTACATCTCTTCCTCCATCTATCCCCACTATCCTCCATCTCCTCCTCACCTCCTTTCTTCTTTGTGTGATGTGGAGTGCAATGGCAACGCGCTGGTCTTGCCATCCTGCTGACCTGCGTTCGATCCCGCGCGCTGCCAGTGGATGGCCACCCCGGCCATTCCTTGCCCACAGACGGAGATTTAGAAGCGAAATAAAACAGACAGCATGTCACAGCAAAGAACATCCATTGTAAGAAATGGAAATTAAGCCAAATCTTAAATCTTTAAATACCTTTACCTTCTTTCCCACCCCCTTCCTCCTCCCTTTTCCCATCCATCCCTCCACTCTTTTTCTTTTCGCTATTTACTGTCTCTCTACTTCCTATTCCTACTTTCGTATCCCCTCTCCTAGTCCTCTTCCCATCCCACTTTTTTCCCTTCATCCTTCCTCCATCTCCTTTCCTCTCCCTCCTCCCATTCTTTCTCCTTTTTCCCTGTCTCTTTCTTCCCCCTCCTACGCCTCTCCTTTTCTCCTACCCCACCCCATCCCTATCCCTCTTCCCTCCTACCTCCTTCCCCTCCACCCTCACCCATCCCCATCCCTCCCCAGCTTCCATTCCCCCGACTCCTTCTCCCTTGCTCCACCGCTATTCCTACACCTCTTGCTTCCTTACCCTATCCCCTTTACCCCCTCCCCGTTTCCTTTCCACCACCACTCCTCCCCCCTCCGCCCTACTTCCCCTCCCCCCTCCACCCTTCCCCATCCCTTCCCCCTTCTCCCTACCCCCTACCCCACCATGGCCTTTCCCCTCCACAACCCCCCGAATCATCTCCTCTTCTCTTATTTCCCCTGCCCTCTCCCTCCCTCCCTCCCTCCCTTCCCTCCCTCCCCCTCCCTCCCTCCCCTCCCCCTCCCTCCCTCCCCCCCCTCCCCCTAAAAGCGGTGCGCGCCGAGCCTCGACCAACACACCTGATAACAAACAGCGGCGGATTGCTCTTCAAATATCCAATTCCGAGCATCGAGTGATCTGGAGAGGCCGAGGGAGGCTGCGGGACTAACAACCTGCTTGTATAACTAGCCCCTTTTTTCTCGTTTTTTTCTCTCTTTTTTTCTGTTCTCTCTCTTTATCTCTCTTTTTGTGTTTTCTTTTTTTCTCTCTCTTTCTGTTTTTTTTTTTTCTTTTTTCTTTTCTTTTTTTTTTTTTTTTGCGATTTATCTTCTCATCTGCCTCTTTTTCTTTTCTCCCTTTTTGCGTTTTCTTATCTACCTCTTCTTCTTTTCTTCTCTCTCTCCATTTTCCACTTTTTTAGTATGTGTAGATGGGAGGCGAGAGAGAGAGAAGGAGTATCGAACAGAAGAAAAATGGAATTGAAATCAAGATCTTGATGAATTCGGGAACTTATGAGGAATCTGATCTGTGATTTCCCGCTCTGGATTGGGATTGTTATTACGTCTTTTTGTTTCTTCTTTGCTTGTTTGTTTGTTTGTTTATTTTATAAGAATTTCGTTGATATTTTATGTCTGGATATGGACTAATAATTTTAATGATCTATATTACTTTGAGTGCATGCATAGACACATACATACATATGTAAAACATTGCTACATATGATACATTTGATTACAATATGTATATACATAAATGCATACTTGCATATGATATATTGATACATATCAGATATGGATAAGTACATGCTTACATACATACAAACATATATAAATACCTACAAACGTGCATACGTACAATACATTGATATATCTATAGATATTATATCCATCCTTCCATCCATTCATACATACATAGATACATACATACACATGCACGCACACACACACATAGATGCATACATACTTACATACATAAGCACATACATGCATACATACATACATACATATAGGAGTGCATACATGTAGATACAAATATACATACATGCATATGTCCATTAATGCATATATATATGCAACTTTACATACATACATACAAAGATATCTGCATGCATGCAAAAATACATGCATACAAAAATACATACGTACATAATACTACATATACAATAATACATACATACATACAAAGATACATACATACACAGATACATACTTACATGCATACATAAATACAAAGATACATACATAGATACAAAGATACATACAAAGATACATACACAGATGCATACACTGATACAAACGCACACCCATTTTCTCCCCCGCTCGCCCGCTCCTTCCGCCCACTCTCCGGCGCCTCTCGCTCTCAGAGGCGAAATTAACATCACAATCGCTCTTCGAAACGCCCTTAGAGGATTCCTTCTCTTGCATTCGACGTAAGGCCTGATTCTCTTTCTTTTTTATCTTTTCTTTAAATATTAAATTTTCTTTCTTTTAATTAAATTTTGATTTTCTTTTTTTATTTTAGTCTTTTCTTTCTTTTTTTTCCTTCTTTATGCTGCATGATCTTCCTTGATTTCATTCTTTTTTTTTTTTACTTTTTCTTGTTTATTTTTCTTTTTTTCATATTCTTATTCTCCTCCTCTTTATCCCTTTTCTTTGCTGTTTCCTTCGGGAGTTATGGAGCGAGAAGGGAGACGAGAAAAGAGAAAGGGAAGGAGAAAAAGGGGAAGGAAAGAGCGAAGGGAGAGGGGAAGGAGAAACAGGAGCAAGAGGGCCAAGGGAGAAAGGGGAAAGTGAAGAAGAACTAGAGGAAAAGAAAAGAGATAGAGAAGATGGAAGAGGAGCAGGAGCAAAGGAGAAAGAGAAGGAAAAGAGAGAGGGAGGGGGGAGGAGGGAGGGAGCTACAGACAGACAGATAAAGAAGCAGAAAGAGAGAAGAGAAGAGGAAAAAGGAAGAGAAAAAAAGGAAGAACGAGGGAGAAGGAGGGGGAGGGGGAGGGGAGGGAGATGAGGGGGGGGCGATCGGCAGGAGGAGGAGCATTCAGTTGTCTTAATTTTTTCTTGAAGTGGGAGTCCGATTTCCCGCTCGCCTCGTGTGATTGGCTCTCGAGTGGCGGGATTTTATTCCGGACCGAGGCTCGATTACGCACACGCGCTCACACACACACGCACACGCACGCACACACACAATTAATTATTAGACGGTCAATCAGTCAATCAGTTTCTCGCTCATTCTCTCACGATTCTCTCTCGCTCCCTCTTGCTCTCTCTCTCTCTCTCTCTCTCTCTATCTAACTCCCCTCTCCGTCTCTCTCTCTCTTTCTCTCTCCCTCTCTCCTCGCTTCCTCTCTCTCTCTATCAATCTATCTATTATCTATCTATCCATCTCTCTCTCTCTCTCTTCTCTCTCTCTCTCTCTCTCTCTCTCTCTCTCTCTCTCTCTCTTCTCTCTCTCTCTCTCTCTCCTCTCTCTCTCTCTCTCTCTCTCTCTCTCTCTCTCTCTCTCTCTCTCTCTCTTCTCTCTCTCTCTCTTCTCTCTCTCTCTCTCTCTCTCTCTCTCTCTCTCTCTCTCTCTTCTCTCTTCTCTTTCTCTCTCTCTCTCTCTCTCTTTCTCTCTCTCTCTCTCATTCTCTCTCTCTCTCTCTCTCTCTCTCTCTATCTCTATCTCTATCTCTCTCTCTCTCTCTCTCTCCTCTCTCTCTCTCTCTCTCTCTCTCTCCTCTCTCTCTCTCTCTTCTCTCTCTCTCTCTCTCTCTCTCTCTCTCTCTCTCTCTCCCTCTCCCTCTCCCTCTCCCTCTCCCTCTCTCTCTCTCCTCTCTCCTCTCCCTCTCCTCTCCCTCTCCCTCTCCTCTCCTCTCTCCCTCTCCCTCTCCTCTCTCTCTCCTCTCTCTTCTCTCTCATTCTCTCTCTCTCTCTCTCTCTCTCTCTCTCTCTCTCTCCTCCTCTCTCTTCTCTCTCTCTCTCTCTCTCTCTCTCTCTCTCTCTCTCTCTCTCTCTCTCTCTCTCTCTCTCTCTCTCTCTCTCTCTCTCTCCTTTCCATTTCCTCTGGGCCATTTTTCTTCATCCCCTAAACACCCGCTGAGGCAACTCAGGCCAGAGAAGAAAAATTATTGTAATTCATATGTGATAAATCTTTTTAAAAGACATTTATCACTTTATTCATTTCTTGAATATCACCAGAATATTTTTGAGTAGGTGTGAGTAAATGTACGCGCTTGCATACATATACACAGACCTTTATACATGCAGTGTATGATCGTATAGCGCAACTAACACACGCTGACACGTTAACACATACACATGTGTGTAGTATGTGTGTGTGTGCGTGTGTGTGTGTGAAATGTATGGTTTTATTCAAAAATGTATTTTGATGTTCACAGCCTTTCCAACCGGGCGAAGTTCCTTTCCGTGAGGTCGTGGCTCCGATCACGCTGTTGGTCTCCCATTTCTGGCTCACTGGATCAGGGTCGTGCAAGGGGTGTTTCCCGTTGCCTTCCCTCACCAAGGAGCTCCATAAGGGAGAAGGTGATATTTGCCGTCCGCCGCCGATGCTTCCTTGGCACCATAAGACACTTGATCTTCACTCGCACCCTCAGTAGGGGTCCTGGATGGTCCTATCCAAGCCGACAGTGTGGAACCTTGGCCGCTTTTTTCTTTCGGATTTCTGTATGTGCGGATAAAGGCCGCTTCTTCAGGGTCTTTCGCTGGGAGGTCAGTCGCCTTGCAAGACTGAGCATCTTCGCAGGCTTCTTGGATGCATCTCTCATGGTTCCTCGCGGAATGGACTGGATCCGGCTGTGATGTGGCCTCGGGTCGCGCCTCCATGGTCGGTGTCTGCAGGGTCGGCCTCACTCGGCGAACATCATCTTATTGCGGAGTGTTCATCTTGCCGAACAGCCGTGGCCCTTGTTTTCTGTGCTGCCATCGCTGAGAAAGGTGGTCAGGGATGTCCTTCATTCGCAGTTCCGCGAAGAGAATGCCTTTGCCGCTTTGACCATTTGCACTGAACTTTCGCCAGACGTAAAAAGGGCAGACTGAACTCGGATCCACCGCCCTGGCCGCACCCCACGCGGAAGACCCTGCGCGGGGGCCCGGACGCATGCCCCACGCCCCCTGTGCCCATCCAGGGGTACTCAGCGGGCGGCGGAGGGAAGGCGTCGCCGGCCTCCCTTGGATGAGGCGCCCCGAGGCTGAGCAGGACTCGCCCGGCGGGCGTGGTCTCCAGGCGGCACCGTTGCACGAAAGCCTTCCTAGCCTGTAAGCCTCTGGCACGCCTCGCGCGGCCCGAGACCCAGCGAGGGTGCGCGTAAGAGTGACGTGCAGGGTGAGATGAAGCCTATTTCGCAAGCGATCGACATGACATGACGTGAGTGAAGGGTGCGAGGGAAGCCTCACGGAGGGAGTGCCATGAGCGAGAGCCAAATGAAGGACTCAGATCCCGATTTTTCGTTATATATGTGTGTGTGTGTGTGTGTGCGTGTGATATATATATATATATATATATATATATATATATATATATATATATAATATATATATATATATTATAGTGTGTGTCTGTGCATGGCTATATGTATATAGCTATGTCCTGCATATCCTGCATACAAGCAGACAACTGAAACAATGACAACTTCACGTCCCGCCAGCACAGACAGGCGCCCCAGAAAGACAAAGTTCCAATTGCAGAATCAAACCGAAACAGACCAGGCTTGTGCAGTGTTGCTAACTAAATCAACGGCCGGCCTGCAGCTTTTTTGGGGCCGTTTGCAGGAGTTATGGTGATCGAGGCATTTATATGGTAATGGGGCCCGGCCGGACTTTTGCTTTTTCTTTTGCCTATGATCTATTTTTTAATTAGGATCTTTTTTTTTTCTCTCTCTTTCTGTCTCACTCTTGATAGATTCTCTCTCTCTCTCTCTCTCTCTCTCTCTCTCTCTCTCTCTTTCTCTCTCTCTATATATATATATATATATTATATATATATATATATATTATAATATATATATATATATCTGTTTCTCTCTATCTATCTATCTATCTCTCATTCACTCTCTCTCTCCCTTATTTTCTCTCACTTTCTCTCTTTCTACTCCTTTCTCTTCTTTCCTTTCTCACCCACTTTCCTTACATTTCTTTGCCTAATTCTCCTCCCTTCTTGATTCTCTCTCTCTCTCTCCTCTGCCACTTCTCCCTCTCTATTTTTTCTGTCCCCCTCCTTCTTTCTCCTCTCTCTCTCTTCGTGTTTCTTCTCCTCCTTTTCTTCGATCTTCTCTCTCCTCCTCCTCCTTCTTTTCTCTCTCCTCCTATTTCCATTCTTACCTTTTACCCCTCTTTCTTCTCCTTCTCCTCTTCCTTGTTCTTCATTCTCTCTCTTCACCCTCTCCCTTCCCCCTCTCCCACCTTTCTATCTCTCTCTTCCTCTTCTGTTTTCCCTTCTCCGTCATGTTTTTTCCTATTTTCCTTTTTCCTATGTCCTCCTTGACCTTCTCCTCTCCTCCTCTTTCCTCCCCATCCCCTGTCCTCCCTCCCTTCCCCTGCCCTCCCTCCCCTTCCCCTTCTCCTCTTCTTCTCCTCCCTCCCCTTCTCCCTCCTCTCTCTCCCTTTTCCCTTACCTGTAGTACACACTATTCCCCCGACACAGACTTTCAGACCTTACCATGAAACGGTCGCAAAGGACCCATTGTCCTTTTTCCCTTCTTGTCTCCTTCTTTAGTTTTAGTTTTATCATTTTTTTATTTTGTTTTTTGTTTCCGAGGCTCTGCTTTCATAATCTGCTCCCGATTTTGAAGTCATTGCTTCTTTGTTTTGTCTTGTTCATTGCATTTTTGTTTATGTTTTTTCTTTAACTCAAACAGAGATAAATATCATAAAGCACATGCACCGCCTGACTTTTTTATAATAATGCCATCCTGTCTTCTTTAAAACGCACACACTCACATACACATACACACACGTACACACATACGTACACATACACGTACACACACGTGCACACATATACACACACACTCGTTCACACATACAACACACACACACACACAGATAAATAATACACAAGAAAAAAAAAGTAAAGTAAAAACGAAAACAAAAACAATAATACTAAAAGTATCACCAATGTGCACAAACTGTGGCGGTCGCGTAGACTCTCTCATCAACATCATCCAGCACAGTTGGCTCGAGAATGCTGCTCCTGTTGTGACGCCCAGGAAAGGATTACGTGGAGGTGCGTCGCAGTTTAATGCGATTGTGACTGAAGGGGGGAAGGGAGGCGGAGATAGAGGCAAAGAACGAGAAAAGGGGATGTGGAGGGAGGTGGGGAGAAAGAGAGAGAACGAGAAGGGAAGTGGAGAGGGAGGGAGAGAGCAAATAGATGGAAATTAAGAATAAAGAGGAGAGGAAGAAACGATTTCATTGGAAGAGAAGGAGAAAGTGGTGGAAGAGAAAAAGGAGAAAGTGGTGGAAGAGAAAAAGGAGAAAGTGGTGGAAGAGAAAGAAAAGGAGAAAGTGGCGGAAGAGAAAGAGGAAAAGGAGAAATGGAAGAGAAAGAGGAGGTGGTGGAGGGGCAAATAGTAGTTATACTGTTGGAGAAGCTGGTGGTTTAAGAACAAAAAATTAAAAGATAGTGATAAAGGGAAAATGAAACAGAAAAGAAAATTACGATGACGAGGGAAGTGAGACAGAAGAAGGAGAGAGATAAAGAGGGAGAAAAGAGATCGAGAGAGAGAGGAAATGAGAGAAAAAAAAATCAGGGCCCAGGGCGCTGGTTCCATGCATATAAATCCCAGTATTTATAAATAGTGAGGATGAAGCATGGCTCGGGTGTTCCTCTCCCTCTCCCTCTCTCTCCTCGACGACTTTTGATTAAAACGTTCCATTTCTATGTGAACGCTTGTTTGTACATATGTGCATCCGTGTACATGCCGGTATGCTGTATGGCGGCGGGCCGGGAAGTCCATTTCAGGCAGACTGGGAGGCAACGGTCGCTGGTTCAGTTGGGCTTTCCGTGTAGGCTTATCTCTTTTTGGAGGCTGTACACGATGGCTGGGTTGTTGTTGTATCTATTGTGTCTGTGGACCTGCTCTTCTGTTTCTCCTGTCTGTGCTCTCTCTCTCTCTCTCCTTCCTCTTCTCTCTCTCTCCTCTCTCTCTCTCTCTCTCTCTCTCTCTCTCTCTCTCTCTCTCTCTCTCTCTCTCTCTCTCTCTCTCTCTTCTCTCTCTTCTTCTCTGTCTCTGTCTCTCTCTCTCTCTTCTCTCTCTCTCTCTCTCCTCTCTCTCTCTCTCTCTTCTTCTTCTTCTCTCTCTTCCTCTTCTCTCTCTCTCTCTTCCTTCTCTCTCTCTCTCTCTTCTCATCTCTTTCTCTCTCTCTCTCTCTCTTCTCTCTCTTCTCTCTCTCTCTCTCTCTCTTCTCTTCTCTTCTCTCTCTCTCTCTCTCTCTCTCTCTCTCTCTCTCTCTCTCTGCTTCACTTAAATTTTTCAGCATGCAGAAAGAAAATGTGTTTTGCATTCTGCACTTTTGCTCTTTCTCACAGGTAATCACTCAGACTGAACCCATTAAGAGAACAATAATTGTGTTTTCCCAACAGAAAAAATATATATACTGTATATAGCCGTGAGTTTTTGTAACAATGTTTTTCTTCTCTCCCTCTTCCCCTCCCCATCTTTTTTTCCTCTATCCTCTTATCCCTTGTATCTTCCCACCTCCCCACCCCCTCCTTCTTCTCTCTCTTTTGTCTCTCTGATCCCCAACCTACCTTTTCCTTCCATTTTTCCTCGTCCCTCTCTCCTTCCTCCTTGCTCTCTTCCTCCCCTTCCATGTTCCCTCCCTATCCCTATATTTCCTTTCGCTCCGTCCTTCTTTCCTCCTTCCCTATCTCCCTATATCCCCTCTCTCTTCTCCCTCCACCCTCCTCCATCTTTCCACCTCTCTCCTCTCTCGCTCACCCTCCCTGCTCTCCGCTCCTTCATCTTCTCCTTCTCTCATTCCACTTCTTCTCCAACTCTCTCTCCCTCCCTCCACCCTTCCTCGTCCCCTCCTCTCCCTTCCCTTCCCCCCTTCCACCCTTCCCCCTCCCTCCCTCCCTGTACCCACCCCTTCCCTCCTCCTTCACCCCCCCTTCCCTCCTTCCCTTCCCCCCTCCCTCCCTCCCCTCCCTTCCCTTCCCCTTCCTTCCTCCTTCCTCCCCTCCACCCTCCCTTCCCCCCCCGCAGGTGGACCTCCGGCACGTGGACGAGATTCAGGGGACTAACGTGGTGACTCTGGGCGTGGACCTCTCCGAGTTCTACATGTCGGTGGAGTGGGACATCCTGGAGGTTCCTGCGGTGAGGTGAGTGCTCCTCCTCGGACTCTTCTGAACCCTTTTTAGAATCTCCTTTTTTCAGGTTTATTTTGATTTCTTTGTCTGGTTCCTATGGTTTAGGTGTGTGATTGTTTTATTGTTTTTTTTTCGTGTGTCTTATTTTTTTTTTTTTCTTTCTTCTCTCTCTATGTCTCTCTCTCTCTCTCTCTCTCTCTCTCTCTCTCTCTCTCTCTCTCTCTCTCTCTCTCTCTCTCTCTCTCTCTCTCTCTCTCTCTCTCTCTCTCTCCCTCTCTCTCTCTCTATTTCTCTCCATCTGTTCTCTTTGCTTCTGCCTTCCCATTTTTTCCTTATTCTGAATTATCATTTTTTCTTGCATGTTCTGCGGTGAGTTGAGTGTTAAGAGAAATTTAATTTTATTTTTTTCACTTCTTTTTTTGAGACAGATTTTCTCTTTCTGATTTTCTTTATTTTGATTTTTTTTTTTTTTTTTTGTCATTTCCCGTTTCATTTTACCTCTGCCTTCTTTTTCTTCTCTCTTCGTTCTTTATCTTCATTTTCTCTCATTACCTTAGTTTCTTTATTTTTCTTTTTTCTTTCATTTTAAGGGTTTACATTTAATGTTTTTTTCTTTATTCATTTTTTCTCTCTCTTCCCTGTCTTTTTTTTTTTTCTTATCTTTTCTTCTTTTCCTTTATCTTCCTGTTTTTCTTTTAATTTTGATTTGCAGGATTTAATTTTGAGATTTAGTATCTGTTAATTTTTTTTTTTCTATTTCTAACTATTTATCTATAACTATATATCTGTCTGTCTATCTTGTTAACTTACTATTTATCTACCTACCTTGAGTTGAGTGTTAAGAGAAATTTAATTTTATTTTTTTCACTTCTTTTTTTGAGACAGATTTTCTCTTTCTGATTTTCTTTATTTTGATTTTTTTCTTCTTCCTTGTTTTTCTTCGTTTTTCTTCTTCCTTCTCATTTCCATCCTTTTCCCTCTCCTCCTATTTCTCTTTTCTCTCTTATTTCCCTTCTCTCTTCCATTCCTCCATCCACCAATCTTTTTTTTCATCTTCTGTCATTTATTCTGACTCTTTTTTCATGTTAAATTTCTCTCCCTCTTTTACCCACTTTCTTTTGCTTTTTCTCTCTTCCTCTTCTTTTACCCCCTTTCTTTGCTTTTTCTTCTCTTCCTCTTCCCTTTTACCCCCTTCTTTGCTTTTTCTTCTCTCCCGCTCCCTCTTACTCCCTTTCTTAGCTTTTTCTTCTCTTCCACTTCCTTTTACCCCCTTTCTTTGCTTTCTCTTCTTTCATATTGAGAGATGGATAGATGTAATGTATAGACATTATAACGTCTCCTTCTCTTCCATTTTCCTTCTTTCTTTTCTTCATTTCTCATTATTTTCCTTCTTCCTTATTCCGTTCCTTCCTTTCTCTTTCTCTTCCTTCTTTCTTCCTTCCATACTCCTTCTCCTCTATCTTCCTTATATCCTACCTCCTCTTCTTTCCTTTTCTCTCTCTTCCTTTTTTCCTTCCTTTCTCTCTCTTTTTCTTCCTTTTAAGCCTTTGTTCCGCCTTTGTCCGGGTTTCCATCAATAAATATAAATATACAGGTACATTTTCCAGTTCCACGAGCCTGTTATCTCTTCCTCTGTCTCTCCCTGTTCTGTTTATTATCATTATTATTATTATTATTATTAATCTTTTCGTTTTTTTTTTTTTTTTTTTTGTCTTATATGTACGTTTCATTGCAATATCGTTTTGTTATTGTTATTATTATTCTTATTATTTTCTTTATCATTATTATTATTATCATTATTACTACTATTACTGCTTCTTCTTAACTACTACTACTGCTATTATTATCATTATTGTTATTATTATTGTTATCATTATTAGTATTAGTATTATCACTGATATTACTATTGCTATTGACATTATCATTATTATTATTATTATCACTGTTATCATTGGCATCATCTTCATCATTGCTGTTATCATAGTTATTATCATTATCATTGCCCTCATTTTCATTATCATTATAGTTATCATTATTTCTATGAACATCACCATCACCATTGCATTACTGTGTGATGTAGTGCAGCGGTAGCTCTCTCGTCCGACAATCTTGCTGACCTGCGCTGCCAGTGGATGGCAACCCCGGCCTTTCCTTGCCCACAGCGGTTGATTTAGAAGCAAAATGAACAGACAGCCTGACACAGCAAAGACTATCCATTGTAATAAATGGAAAATAAGCTAGGTTATTTGCTGTTACTTTCACCTTCCTTTTTAATACATCGCCTTGGTATTGTTACGCTGTTATTATTCTTTCACGTTCACGTTTTCTCTTTTTTCTTTATTTTCCATCTTTCTCTCTCTCTCTCTCTCTCTCTCTCTCTCTCTCTCTCTCTCTCTCTCTCTCTCTCTCTCTCTCTCTCTCTCTCTTATCTCTCTCTCTTATCTCTCTCTCTCTCTCTCTCTCTCTCTCTATCTATCTATCTATCTATCTATCTATCTATCTATCTCTTTCTCTCTCAGCCTTCTTTCTCTCTTTTTTCCAAACGTCTTTTATCTCAAACCCAAGTCGCCTTCGCCTTCGAGGTGAAGGACACCGAAGGGATCCTGAGGGAGGGGCGAGGGGGGTGTGTGGAAAGATGGGGTTGGAAGGGGAAAAGGTAGGGGGAAGGGGGGGGCGGAGGGTTAAGGTAGGAGGGGGAAGAGAAGGGATAGGAAGGGTGGAAGAGCAGGGAGGGGAGGTAGGAGGAGGGTAGAAGGGGGAGGCGGGGAAGGGTATCAGAAGGAGTTGGGGGAAGAGATGGGTGTGGAAGCGTAGGGAAGGAGGAAGGAAAGGAAGGGAGAAGGAAGAGGCGGGCGAGTAGGATGGGGAAGGATGGAGAGAAGGAAGCGAGAGGGGAGGCTGAACGGGAAAGGAGAGGTAAGAAGGGATAGAAGGATGAGACGAAGATTGAAGGATAAGATAGAGGGAGGGGGGGAGGGTAGCTTGGGGAAGAGAGCGGGAAGAGAAAAAGAGTTGCGCAAAAGGGGGAGAGCGAGAAAGGAAGAAGAGAGAAGAGGGAGAGAGAAAGCGTGAGAAAAGGAGAGAGAAAAATAAGAGAAAGAGGGAAGCAAAGAAAGGAGAATCAAGAGTCCCAGAAAACAATAAATAAACAAGGCTTCGCGGTCGTGTCTATTGTGTCCCGACGAAGGGAGGGAGAGGAAAGGAACGTGATAAATAGACGAATAAATTAAGATTGACATGAGGATAGACGGTCTCGTCAGGGGGAGGGGAGGGGGAGTAGGAGAGGGGAGAGGAAAGACCGGGGATAAAGGAGAGGGTGATGAGGAAAAGAGGAGAGAAGGACAGACAGACACTTGCAGAGAGAAAAAGAATGTCAGACAGAAGTGCAGGATTAACAAATGTTAGACTCCGATTTTAAACAAAATACAGAACGGTAGACAGGGACAGATAGACAGCAGACAAATAAACAAATACAAGTCACACAGATGGATAGGTAAAGGGATAGAAGGAGATACATCGTGCAGATGGCAGGCAGGCCGTCAAGCACGCAGGCAGGCAAACAGACAGACGAACAGACAGGCAGACAAACAAGTAGACAGGCAAACAGACAAACGTATAGGCAGATAGATAGGCAGACTGACTGACTGACAGAGAGACAGATAGACGTCAAACAAATACCCAAATAAAACGACAGACTGATTGAATAAGCAGATAGACCGCAGACAGATAGACCTCTATAGCAACGGCAGACACACACTGGCCATCGAAGGCCGGCAGCTAATGTTTATATTCATGATCGCTTTTCATAACCAGCAGCTGATTGCAATTCGGCCTTCACAAGCAGACGAACGGGATGATCAGTGACACAATAAAGGATAATTACTGAATTAATGTGATTTTGGAAGAATGCGATGAAAAAAAAGGAATAATAATTTTCATTTTCTTTATTTCTTTGTTTATATCATCTTCCTTTTCAGTTATTTTCGTTATTTTGTGAATGACTTTATGATCGTTGTTTCTTTTTTTTTTTTTGCTGTACTGAATTAATTAGTTACTTACCTATCAATAAAGGCCAATCTGCGTCATTAGTGTCAGTGCCAGGGTCCATTACTGTTGGGTTGGCAATCAGCATTGTCATGAACATTAACAAAAACAATTAATGTCAGTCTCTGACATTTGCTTTTGTCGCTGTTATTACTGTCATCATCAAAGAAGGATGAACAAAAGGAGGTAGAAATGCTAAACAGGAATAATGAAGGAATGGTGGATGAAAGGACAAAATATGATAATGAAGAAATGTAAATTATACGTCAACATCAAAGCCTTCCATCTCTCTAAAGGTAAGGTGACATCATTCGAGATTTTTATTTTATTTATATATTTATATTTTTTTTTCGGGGGGGGGGGGACTTTTTCTTCCCTCTTTCGATATATACGTCGATGTTTTCCTTATTATTATTCGTATACTCTTGCTTTTCATCCCAGAGATTTGAAATTTTCGAAAAAAAAGAACATGAGAAAATAAGAGAGATTTTTACGGCAAAAGAGACTTACGTTAAGGCGAGTGACGTGCTCCGCCGTGTGTACACAAGCAATGTACACACACAGAGACGATACTGTACACACTGACACATGGTTAAGGTGTGTATACAAGATTTACTACCGGTGTGTCGGATAAAAAAAAAAAAAAAAAAAAAAAAAAAGAGGAGGAGGGGGAGGAAGAGGAGGAGGGGGAGGAAGAGGAGGAGGGGGAGGAAGAGGAGGAGGGGGAGAGAGGAAGAAGATAAATTCCAGGTAATCAAATCAGGAGAAGAGCGGAGCTTGATGATAGGCCTATGTAGATGGGCGGGATCAGGTGATAGGGGGAAGAGGAGGAGGAGGAGGAGGAGGAGGAGGAAGAGAGGGGAAGGAATAGGAGGAGGAGATAGCGGGAAAGGGGGGGAGGGGAGGGAAGTGAGGGCGAGGAGAGAGAGAGAAGGGAGACAGTGCGATAGGGTGAGAGCGCGAGGAGGACGAGGGGCTTGGCGGACGGGAAGGGAAAGGGGAAGCGAAATCCCCAACTTCTCCCTTCCTCCCTTCCCGCCCCCCTTCGCCCCCTTCGCCTAATCCAAAAGAATCATCCGGAGAGGACAAGCGGGCGAGGAGAGGGGAGGGAGGGGAGGGGAGGGCTCAAAAATCCCAGGTCAGTTCCCTCACTCGTCAACTTGGCGCATAAAAGGAGGTCATTATTGGTTCTTATCTTTGGGGGACAGTTGGCTGGGGTCGTCAGGGGGAGAGGGGAGGGAGGGGGCGGTTGAGGGGGAAGGCAAGGGAGGGGGGTTGAGGTGAAGGGGGGGGAATGGAAGGGAGGGGGTTTGATGTTGGAAGGGGGATAGGAAGGCAAGGGAGGGGTTGAGGTTGAAGGGGGGGAGAGGGGGAAGGGCAAGAGGGGGTGGTTGGAAGGGGGGGGGTCTGGGTGACAAGGAGTTTCTCTCGTCTTGTGTTAACGTCTATTTTATGTTGGCTTTTTCTTTTACTTTCTCTGTCTCTCAGTTTGTCTCCTCGCACCCTGTCTGTTTCTCATCTCTCTCTCTCTCTCTCTCTCTCTCTCTCTCTCTCTCTCTCTCTCTCTCTCTCTCTCTCTCTCTCTCTCTCTCTCTCTCTCTCTCTCTCTCTCTCTCTCTCATCTCTCTATCCTCTCTCCCAGACATTCTACTTTCTCTTCCTTCGGTTTCGAGAGGGAAAGAGGGTCAGTTCCTTATGAAGATATATTGCCTCCCTTTCCTCTCGCCCGTCGCACTCCTCTCCTCTCTCGCTCTCTCTCTCTCTCTCTCTCTCTCCTCTCTCTCTCTCTCTCTCTCTCTCTCTCTCTCTCTCTCTCTCTCTCTCTCTCTCTCTCTCTCTCTCCTCATTCCTCTTTCTCCACGTTATCATCTATCATCCCTTTGTGTGTTTGTTTGTTTGTTTTTGCGTTTTCTTTCTCTCTCGGGCGCTGACCAACCCCAAGCGTGTGATACGAAGGCCGAAGCGTGGGAGGAAGGAGGGGAGAGGAAGAAAAAGAAGAAGGAAGGAGGAGGAAGAAGGGGGCAAGGGGGAAAGAACAAGGAGGAGGAATAAGAAGGGGATGAGTTACAGCAGCCGGGCGGAAGGAG
>NW_020869656.1:27710-32710 GCF_003789085.1 Penaeus vannamei | reverse complement strand
TCCTGCCCCCTCTTCCCTTTCCTCCCTCCCTACCCCTTTAGTTCCTCCTCCTCCCTACCCCGTTACCCCTCCCTCTCCCCCCTCCTGCCCCTTCACCCCTCCCCCTCCCTACCCTTCTACCCATCCCCTCCTTCCCCTTCACCCCTCCCCCCTCCCTACCCTTTACCCACCCCTCACCCCTCCCCTCCTACCCTTCTACCCATCCCCCTCCTTCCCCTCCTTTCCCCTTTACCCCCCCCCCCCTCACGCACAGAGCCTGACACTAACAAAGGGTTGAAATATTCAGGCGGAGTTGGTGCCAATGCAGTGCCTCGGTGACCTGCGGAGAGGAGGGAGAGGAAGGGGAGAGGCAGAAGGGAGAATGAGGGAGATGATAATGCTGATGATTAGGATGATGAAGATGTTAGTGGTGGTGATGGTGACTAAGGTAATGATAGTGTTGGTGATGATGATGAGGATACTGGAACTGAAAACTAAAGCGTAGATTGAGTCGTTAATAATAATGATATTAAATAGATAATGCAGTTTCCACCACTGTGGCAATAGCGATGAGGACAAAAAATCATGCCTATATTTCGCTTTCCAATAAATCTGCTAATAATCGCGGGGTTTTCTGGCCCCAAAGAAGCCCCATCAAAAGAGCCGAGGCGAGCCGAGGCGCCACCGGCACGAGCAGGACGCCTGACAGTAACGAGGAGAGCCGAGCCGTCGCGAACCCATTACGGAGGGACTTGTGAAAGCGAATGACCTCGGCGAGGAGGACGAAGAGCCTCTCCCCCGACCGAGGACACTTCAGCTCTGACGCGAACCGATTGAGCGCTGATAGGCGGCGTTTTCGGGCGGCTCGCGTCATGCGTCTGGCAGGGGGGGTAAAGGGCAGGACGGGACAGAGAGGGGGAAGAGTGTTCGTACGGCATGAGGATTTTTTTTTTTTCGCTTGGGAAATGTTTCCTTGGCGAATATAATAATAATCCTCTCGAGTCGGGAATCCAGACGCGAGACTTTTTTTTAAAAAGTGGGAGGTTGGTTTTGATTTGTTCTGCTGTGCGATGTGTGTTCTCGTTCTCTTGTTTGTTGTATTTTCTTTCTTAACTTCCTATGCTCATTTTAGTTACTTTTCTATAATTCTCTCTCTCTCTCACTCTCTCTCTCACTCTCACTCTCTCTCTCTCTCTCTCTCTCTCTCTCTCTCTCTCTCTCTCTCTTCTTCTCTCTCTCTCACTCTCACTCTCACTCTCTCTCTTCTCTCTCTCTCTCTCTCTCTCTTCTCTCTCTCTCTTCTCTCTCTCTCTCTCTCTCTCTCTCCTCTCTCTTCTCTCTCTCTCTCCCTCTCCCTCCTCTCTCTCTCCCTCTCTCTCTCTCTCTCTCTCTCTCTCTCTCTTCTCTCTCTCTCTCTCTCTCTCTCTCTCTCTCTCTCTCTCTCTCTCTCTCTCTCTCTCTCTTCCTCTCCTCTCCTCTCCTCCCCCCTCCTCTCTCTCTCTCTCTCTCTCTCTCTCTCTCTCTCTCTCTCTCTCTCTCTCTCTCTCTCTCTCTCTCTCTCTCTCTCTCTCTCTCTCCTCTTCTCTCTCTTCTCATCTTCTCTCTCTTTCTCTCTCTTTATTTACTGAATATATATACATATATACAGAATATATATATATCTTTATGTAGGAAATTTCATTGATTTGATGCATGAAAGTGCATCAGTATACTGGCTCTTGTTTTTGTTTGTTTTTTGCATCGTTTAAACGTGTAATGATTGAATATATATATATAGAGAGATAGACAGATACAGATATAGATATATTCAGAGGCATTTTATACGCATTTGAACAGGCGAGAATAGGCATGGGAGAATAGGAGAAGATATACATGAAAAAATCGATAGATGGAATAGAATACAGAGACACAATTACTTTATTTTGCCTAAGGTTTCTTCCCAGTAACGAGTAAATGATGATAGTTGACGTGCTTTTCTTTCACAATCGCAATACCACAAAAAAAGAAGAAAAAACGTACTTGCTTAACAAACGCATAAGTACCATATAAGCGTAAGCCACACACACACGAATACAAGCATCTAAACATACATAACAAACCAAAATTTACATACATACCAACAAATAACAAGCAAAATAAGTACTTAACAAACACACAGACAACCACACGTATATAAGCCACAAGCAGAGTAATATAAGCATCTACACAACCATAACTAACCAAAAACTCACACACCTACAAATGACAAGAGAACGACGAGCACAGAAGCGAGAAACACCGGAAATTCCGTTGAAAGATCCGTTCAGGAGCGACGAGAACTCCGATCGCTGCCCAGACTCACCATTCGCCTAGTCCCTCGAGCGCAGGAGCCGGCGAATCCCGAGGAGGCCTTTGGAGTCAAGGTCTAAATAAGTAGTTATATAGACCTCGTTTGGATTCACGACAACAACGGGGAAACGGGGTCAAGCGGCCGTCGCCTTAGCCAAGTTTCGTTTAATTATCGATGGATTGCGACGCGTCTGATGCCAGATATCATTTCTGGGATTGTTTGATAGATGGGACGATAGATACATAGAGAGGAAGGATAGATATTATAGACAGCCAAGTAGGTAACGGGTAGATTCAGAGACTGAGCAGAGAGGTAGAAGCAATTTTAAAAGTTAGAATGAGACGAATAAAATCAAGATGGACAGGTTGCAGATAAATAGAGGAAAACAAATTAATGAATAAATGAAGAGAGCAAATCATAGAGTTAAATGTACTTATTTACTGTGTATTTGATACAAAAATCAACCTTACGACCACGCACGTGCAACGGCAATCAAGTTGTCAACCTAAGTCCTTCTGGCGCGATGACGACGAATAATGATAACAGTGAAAACAACAATAACAGGATAATGATAATGAATAGGATTAGTAATTTTGAAAATATTTACAGCGATATCATGAGTTATCATCATAGTAATTAGGACAACAAAGTAGTACTCATGGTGATAACAAAACGGTAAATGACGCAAACAACAAAATAGCAATTACGAAGAAAACAACAAACAAAAGCAAGAGAATAATAACAAACCAACAAACCAGAGCCGCACCAACCGAGCCTCGACTGCCTCCCCCCCCCCCCCGTCTCCCCCCCCCCGAGCATCATCCCTTCTCGCAAATTCCTCCTCGTTCCCCCCTCCCCTCCCCTCCCCCCCCCCGCGTGCTGTGGCCGAGCAGTCGCTCAGGAGGAGCTTATCGCCGGAACCTTCATCGTCCGCCGATAGATGGCGTTCATCATGCGGCCTCCGTGACAAAAGCTCTCTTGGGAGGAGGGCTTAGAGGGGGAGGGGAGGGGGGGAGGGCGGGGGGATAAGGTGGAGGGAGTAAATGGGAGGGAGGTAGAGGAGGGGGGGAGTGGAGGGAGGGCGAGGAAAGGTAGTTTTGGCTGGGCGGGGGCGGGAAAGAAAGTTTAGGTGGGCGGGGGCGGGGATGGGGGGAGAGGAACTAGAGGAAAATGGAAATTTGTTTGGAAAACTTAGTGTGTCTAAATATAACGTGCATAAGGATAGATAGATAGAATTTAACTAATTTATTTATTTATACACACGTACACACACAATATATGTGTGTGTGTGTGTATGTGTATGTATATATTTATATATATATATATATATATATATATATATATATATATATATATATATATACTATATATATATATATATATATATATATATATTATGTATGTATAATATTATATATTATATATATATATATATATATATATATATATAGTGTGTGTGTGTGTGTGTGTGTGTGTGTGTGTGCATATATACGTACAACACACAATACATATATATAATATATATATATATATATATATATATATATATATATATATATATATATATATATATACATATATATATATATATATATATATATAGAGAGAGAGAGAGAGAGAGAGAGAGAGAGAGAGAGAGAGAGAGAGAGAGAAGAGAGAGAGAAGAGAAGAGAGAGAGAGAGAGACAGACAGACAGACAGAGACAGCATGCGTGTGTCCGTGTGTCCTCGCGGCCGCAGACTGAGCGAGCGAGGCCAGCGCCAGCCTCCGCGTCGTTACAGATTATTACCATCATTGTTATCATTTTCGGAGCGGCCTTCGCGGGGCCGATACGAGACCCCATAACTATTTCCTTTTTTATCCGTAATGTTTATTGCCGGAATCGACGCGATGGCTTTTGTCGGTAAATAAAAGGGTCGGCGAAAAGCGGCCGTTATTTCCACCGCAACAAAGGAGCGTCGGCGCCATGAGACGGAAACAAATGACGGTCGACGGAGCGAGAATGGCGGATGAGATGATTGGGAATTGGCGGGAAAGGATTCGTCTAACGAAGGCATTGGAATAAGAAAGGATTATCAGTGCGAGGGTCAGGGAGGATTAGATTTGGAGAGAGAGAATTATCGCCATAATGGAAAGAAGGTTTGAAGGCTATTGGGATATAAAAAATATTTTTAAAATTATAGATAGATCTGAGAGGAATAAATGATTCTAGAATAAAACAGATAAACAAGAGAAACCAGTAACAATATACAAAGACTATCTGCAGACTAAAAGAAAGAAAAATATGTAATTACGTATCAAAATTAGAGAATAAAATGTAAATTGACAACTACCACCACGATATTGTAGAACCGAGAGGAGGGGGGAGTGAGGAGGGAATGGGGGAACGTGGGAGAGAGAGGAGGGAGTGAGGAAGACATGGGTGAACGAGGAAGGAGAGGGTCATACGAGAAAGGACGGGGAGGCTGAAGACAGAAGGAGGAGGGGGAGGGGGAGGGGGAGGCGAGCATATCCCTTCCTTGGAACCTGGATAAGAAATCTGTCTCCTCATCTCCCATTACGAGGCGTTGCCATGGTTACAGCACGCCTATGAGGAGGGGGGCGGGGGAGGGGAGGGGGTGGTGGAAGAGACAGATTCTGAAAGATGGAAGAGTAGATAGACATAGACAGATGTATACGTGCATGGAGAGAG
>NW_020869656.1:20210-22710 GCF_003789085.1 Penaeus vannamei | reverse complement strand
TATTTGTACAACTCTTTATATTCCAATCTATCTCACTCTCTATTTCTCTTTTTCCCTCTATCCCTCCCTTCCTTCTTTCTTCCTTCCTTCCTCTCCTCTCCCAACTCTCCTTCCCTTCCTTGTTTATCCCTTTCTATCACCCTTCCTTCCTTCACTCTCTTTCTTCCTTTACTCCATCTCTCTTCCATTCTTTTTTCTCCTCCCTTTCTTCCCTCCTTCCATCTCTCCCCCTCTTCATTCCCTTATTCCCTCCCCTCCTTCTCTCTCTACTCCCTTCCTTCCTTCCTTTAATCCCTCTCCTCTTCCTCCTACACTCTCTTCCTCTCTCCCTCCTTCCTTCCCCTCTTTCCTCGTCTTTCTTCACTCTTTTTCTCCCTCCCTATCTACCTAATTGCTTGTCATCTTACCCACCTACTTCTCTGCTTTTCCTCTCTCCCCTCTACTCCCTTTCCTCCAACCCAAATGCCTCCCTTCCTCTCCTCATCCCCTCCACTCTCTCCCTATCACTCTTTTCCTCTCCCCTCCCCCCCCCCTCCACTCTCTCCTTACCACTCCCTCCCTTCCTCTCCACCTACTCCTGTCCTCTCTCCATCTCTCCCTATCACTCCTCCCCCCCTTTCTGCCCGTCTCCCCCCCCCCCGCCCATTACAATCTCTTCCGCAACATCACCACCACCACCTCACCACCGCAAGAGCGGCCGTATCTCATCACCTACATCACCCAAAAGGCGAGTCGGAGCGTGTAGTTTTCCCCTCGCTCCGTAACAGGAGAGGGGAGACAGGAACAAAAAGAGAGGGGGAAAATACTCCCTTGTGTCCTTTTCAGAGTTTGTGGGGAGAGGGGAGAGGGAGGGGAGGAGAGAGGAGGGGAGGGGAGAGGGAGGGGAGAGGAGAGGGGAGGGGAGAGGAGAGAGGGAGAGGGGAGAGGAGAGGAAGAGGGGAAAGGAGTGGAAAGGATGAAGGGAGGGAGAGGAGAGAGGGGAAGACATACATACTTAATGAAGGGCCAGGAGAAAGGACGTTTATAAATCACACGGTGTTCTCAAGGTCGATTATCCCATTGTTATGTGATGGGATTTTGGGCCAAAGGGGCGAGGGAGGCAGAGGGAGGTGAGAGTGGGGCCAGGGACTCCCCCCTCCCTACTCCCCCCCCCCTTTACACACAGCACACACATGGGAGTGACTCTCGGCTGCTTCATTCAGTCGCCACGAGAGCAGCCGGGGTGGAAGGGGTGGGGGGGGGGGGGGGAGGCGAGAGAAGAACATGTGAATTAATAAATAAGTGTAGATTCATTACCTAACACACTCACACATAGACACACACACACACCACACACACACACACACACACACACACAACACACACACACACACACACACACACACACACACACACACACACACACCACACACACACACACACACACACCACATATATATATATATATATAATATTATATATATATATATATATATATATATATATATATATATGTATGTACATCTGTAAACCAAGCGAAAGAGAAGCGCGGCGAAGGGCGGGAGGGATCCAGGGAAGCCCCGGCAGAAGAAGCCCTGAACGAGAACTCTCCGAACGCGAGAGATGCGTTTGACTAGGAAATAAATAAGAAAAATGGCAACAAAAATCTAGGCAAAATACAAGGGGAAAAAAAAGACAAGCACAAGATATCGATAAAGAAATATAAAAAAAAAAAAAATTATGTATGAATATTTTTCTTTTAAATCGGGGCCAAGAAAATGGCAAGATGACGACACAGACCGAGGACATAAAAGCGGTTTCAGAAGGAAAATAAAATAGTTACTATTTCAGCCGTTCAGCGAGGTCGGGTGGGCGGGGGGGGGGGGGGGATGGAAAGGATGAAGAGGAAGAGGAGAAGAGGGAAGAGGAGGAGGAGGTGGAGCGGAGGGGGGGGGGAGGTGAGGTGGTGGGGGTTGTAGTGCAGGATAAGGGCGACGAGGGAGAGGGGAGAGGGTGGAGATGGAAGAGGAAGAGGAAGGAGAGAAGTGTAGATAGAAGAGGGGGAGTTGAACTTGAGGGAGTAGTGTCGGAGGAGAAGGCTGTGCGGAGGCTGATGATGTTGGGGAAGAGGAGGAGGTGGATGAGAGAGGGGATGGAGGGGGTGGAGGGAGGTGGAGGCTGTTGAGACAAGAATAGAGGAACGAGAAGTATAAAATGATGATGGTGATGAAGGAGAGATGGAGAAGGAGGTGAAGATAGAGAAGGAGGAGACAAAGAAGGAGGAGGGGAGGAGGAGGAGGAAGAAGAAGAAGGAAGATGAAGAAGAAGAAAAAGAAGAGGAGGACAAATAAATAAAAAAGGTACTTTAATGTGTAAATAAATCAACGATAATAGAGCACGAAGAGGGATTGGAAGAGGAGAGGAGAAGGAAAGGGAAAAAAATCACGATGATTTCGAAATAAAGGTAACAAAAAAAGAGAAGCAAGACCAAAAGAAACGAATAAAGAAAGGAGAGAAAACA
>NW_020869656.1:12500-15110 GCF_003789085.1 Penaeus vannamei | reverse complement strand
CCTCCTCCTCCTCCTTCCTCCTCCTCTCCTCCTCCTTCCTCCTCTCCTCTCCTCCTCCTCCCCTCCTTCTCTTCTCTTCCTCTCCTCCTCCTCCTCCTCCTCCTCTTCCTCCTTCCTCCTCTTTCCTTCCTCCATTTTCTCCTTCCTCCATCCTCCACCTTCCTCCTCCTCAATTTCCTTCTCCTCCTTCTCCTCCTCTCCTTCCAAATTTCTTCCTCCTCTTCCTCCTCCTCCTCCCATTTCCTCCCTCCTCCTCCTCCTCCTCCTCCTCCTCCTCCTCTTCCACCTCCTGCCTCCTCTTTTCCTCCTCTCCTCCATTTTCTCCTCCTCCATTTCCCTCCCTCTTCCTCCCTCCTCCTCCTCCTCACTCTACCATTTCTTCTCCTCCTTCTCCTTCCTTCCTCCTCCATTCTTCCTCCTCTTCCTCCTCCTCCTCCATTTGCTCCTCCTCCTCCTCCTCTCTTCCCTCTCCCCTTCTATGTCATTCTGCTTACTTTATCAATCAATCAATACAGTCTTATCAAATCACCTTTCTCCTTCTTACAGCCGCTTCCTCTTCTCTCTCCGTTTGTCTCTTCCTCTTTTAACCGCTGTCGCCTCATTTCTTCCTCTCTTCTGTCTCTTCCATTCTTCTCCCCCGCCTCCTCTATTCTTTTCCGTGTTTATCTTTCTTATGCTTTCTTCTATACTTCTCATCTCCTATCCCGTTGTCTAATTTTTTCCTTCTCTATTGGCCTTTTTTCCACTGCCTTATTCTGCGCTCTTTTCTCTCTCTCTCCCTTTATCTCCTTTTGTCTTCTATTGTTTTCCTCTTCTGCTTATCATCAGTTCCCACCTCATCATTTTTCATTCTTCTTCTTCCTCCTCGCCTTTTTCTCTCTTCTTACTTCTCTTCCTTTTCTTCCTTTCCATCCTCTCTTCTCTTCCTTCCACTCCCCTCTTTTCCCCCTCCCTCCTTTCTTCCTACCATTCCTCCTCTCTCCTCACCTCCCTCCAGTCCTCCCTCCTCCACTCTCCCCTCCCTCCCCTCCTCTCACCCTTTCCTCCTAATCTCTCTCGTTTCCTTCCTCTCTTCCTACCTCTTCATCTTCTCTTCTTCCCCTTCATCCTTTCTGCTCCCCCTTTTCATTCTCCTCCTCCCCCTCCTCCCTACTCTCCTCCTTCCCCCTTCTCCGCTTTTTCTGCTCCCTTTCTCCTATCCACTTCCCCTTCATACTCTCATTCCTCCCCTTTTTCTCTCTTTCTCCTCTCTTCTTTTTTCCTCTTCCCATCCAAAATATATCCTCCTCCCCCCTCCTCCTTCCTCTATCATTTTCTTCCTCTTCTTACCTCCCTCCCATCCTCACCCCCTTCCCGTCCTCCTCCCCCTTCCCTCCCTCCCCCTTCTCCCTCCCTTCCCCTCCACCCTTCCCTCCTCCCTCCCTCCCTCCTCCTCCCTCCTCCCTTCCCCCTCCTCCCCCTCCCTCCTCCCTCCCTCCCTCCCCCCCTCCTCCCTCCTCCCTCCCCCTCCTCCCTCCCTTTCCCCCTCCCTCCTCCCTCCCTCCCTCCCCTTCCCTTCCCTTCCCTTCCCTCCCCTTCCCTCGCCTCCTCCCTCCTCCTCCCCCTCCCTCCTCCCCTTCCCCCTCCTCCTCCCCCTTCCCTCCCTCCCCCTCTCCTCCCCCTCCCTCCCTTCCCTCCCTTCCTCCCCCCTCCTCCCTCCCCCTCCCCTCCCTCCCTCCTCCCCCTTCCCTCCTCCCCCCTCTCCTCCCTCCTTCCTTTCTATAAGCGGATGATAGGCCTATAGATTTAAACAATTCAAACCTCACGCATTTTAGGCCTGACCGATTTTCCGACCTCTGGTTCTGGGCGAAATCGGGCGGCCTGCTTCGGTCCCGTTCATGGCGCTGGAAATCGGATTTCAGATTCCGATTTCAGATTTTCTTTCTTTTTTTTTTTTTTTCTTATTTTCTTTTTGTGAAGAGCGATCTTTTGAGGGGGGGGGATGAATAAGAGAAATGGATAAATAATGATAATAAGAATAGTTAGGATGATGCTGATAATGAAAATGATAATAATTATGATCACGATGATGATACGGATGATGATGATAAAAAGAAAAACGACTAAGAATAGGGACAATAATGATAATGACAATCGTCATTATCTTAAGAATGATAGAGGTGATGTCAGTGATGATGATGACAATAATGATAATGAAGATGATGACGATGATAATAATGATAACGATGATAATGATAACAACAGTAATGGTAATAGTTATGATGATGATAGTGATATAATAAAATAGCGAAAAATTGCATTTTGATGATGGTAATGATAAAGGTAATAATAATACTTATTACTATATAAAAGGTTAATAATGATGCGGATAACAGTTGTAATAGAAAGAATGATAAAGATGACAACAATGAAAATTATTTTGATTTCTATTAATGATAATAATGATAATAATGATAATAATAATGATAATAATAACAATAATGATAATATTGATAATGTTAATGGCATAAATAATACTAATGATGATAATAATAAAAATTGGTATTCATAATGACAATAATGATAATGATTATGAGTAGGATATTGATAATAATAGTAACAAAAATACTA
>NW_020869655.1:454629-457563 GCF_003789085.1 Penaeus vannamei | reverse complement strand
GAAAGAAAACGAAAAATTAACTCAGAGGAAGAGAATATCTTTAAAAGGGAAAAGTAAGAAAATCTAACTGAGACTCTGATGGAAAGGAAAGAAAAGAAGAGAGAGAGAGAAAAAAAAAAAAAAAACATGATAAAGTAATCAAAGAGGAAGACAGTTTCTAGAAAGAGATAGGAAACATAAAAGAAGAAAAAAGAAAATTGTGATAAAAGAATGAAAAAAATGGAAAGAGAAGACAAAGGTGCCAAAACGAAAGAAAAAAATGCTGACGAAAATAAAAGTATTGGAAGAAATTGATCAAAACTTGAGAGCAAAAATAATAAAGAGAGAGAGAGAGGAGAGAGAGAGAGAGAGAGAGAGAGAGAGAGAAGAGAGAGAGAGAGAGAGAGAGAGAGAGAGAGAGAGAGAGAGAGAAAGCGAGAGAGAGAAAGAGAGAGAAAAGAGAGAGAGAAGAGAAAGAGAAAGAGAGAGAGAGAGAAAAAGAAAAGAAAATAGAAATAAAAATGAATTTCAAGAGAAGCCAAAAGAGAAAGGTTAAGATGTCAATGAACCTTAAAGACTCCCATTGAATTGCTGTCAAATAATTGCTTTTTTTAAGGAATTTAAAGAAAATCCTGGAAGTTAGAAATACTTGGTGGGATAGAGTGGAAGGAGGAAGGGAAAAAGGAGATAGAAAAAGAGGAATTGAATGTAGGAGGAGAAGAGGCATGGAAGTAAATTTTAGCAGGTGTAAAAGATGAAATAATAGGATTTAAAAGGAGAAAAGGAGAAAAGGATGAAAAGATGGAGGAATAAGAAAGAACGTTGAGAGAAAGAGAAGAGAAGGAGAGAGAGAGAGAAGAGAGAGAGAGAGAGAGAGGAGAGAAGAGAGAGAGAGAGAGAGAGAGAGAGAGAGAGAGAGAGAGAGAGAGAGAGGAGAGAGAGAGAGAGACAGAGAGAGAGAGAGACAGAGAGAGAGAGAGAGAGAAGAGAGACAGAGAGAGAAAACAGACAAACAAACAGGGAGGATAGAAAAATAAGATAATGAGACAGATACTCACAAAACCAACAACAGCAACGAAATGAAGAAACAAAAGAACCGCAATAGAATAAAGAAGAAGAAGAAGAAGAACACCCGCGAAGCGAGGCGAAACGAAAAGGGAAAAGCGAAGAAAACCGAAGAGAAAGGTATGCACTGGGGGGGGGGGAGGAAGGAGAGAGGGAGAGAGAGCAAGGGGGGATGGGAGAGGGGGGGAACAGACGGAGAAGGAGAAGGCGGAGGGAAGGGAAGGAGACGTGTAAGCAGAAGGCATAAAGAAGAAAATCAAGAAAAATGTCCTCGGATTTATTTCCAGACAGCCTAAGAATGCTGTCGTATATTTTCCTCTCGAAACCCTGGGACACTTGACGCGGGCGGTGCTGGCTTAAAAATATTCCTCAGCATGAGACACAATAACCTTCCTTTTTTTTCTTTTTATTTCTATTTTTTCTCTCTCTCTTTTTTTTCTATCTCTCTCTATGTCTGTTGTACTCTTTCTATCCCGTGGTTTGTATCTCTCTCTTTTTTTCCTCTCTCTCTCTATCGGGTTTTTTCTCAATATCGTTTTTTTTCTGTTCTCTCCCTCTCTCTCTCTCTCTCTCTCTGTCTGTGTGGTGTGTGTGTGTGTGTGTGTGTGTGTGTGTGTGTGTGTGTGTGTGTGTGTGTGTGTGTGTGTGTGTGTGTGTGTCTGCCCGTTTGCCTCCCCCTCTCTATCTATGTTTCTTTCTCTCTATCTTTCTATCATCTATCGTTGTCTCTACCTACCTGTCTGTGTCTCTCTATATACCCACCTGCCTCCCTCTTTCTCTCTCTACCCTTCCCATTTCTCTTCCTCCTTTCCACCCTTCCTTCTCTCATCTTCTCCTTTCCTTCCCCTTTCCAACCTTCCACCTTTCCTTCTCTCCTTTTCCACCCTTCCCTTTCTCCTTTCCTCCCTTCCCCCCCCTTCCATCCTTCTTTCTCTCCTCCCTTTCCACCCTTCCTTCTCTCCTCCCTTTCCATCCTTCCTTTCTCTCCCTTTCTTTCCCTTCCCTTTCTCTCCCTCCCTTTCCATCCCTTCCTTTCTCCTTCCTCCTCCCTTTTCCACCCTTCCCTTCGCCTTTCTCTTCCTCCTTTCCACCTTCCATTCCCTATCCTCCCTTTCCACCCTTCCTTTCTCTTCCTCCCTTTCCACCCTTCCCTTTCTCTCCGCTCCCTTTCCACCCTTCCTTCCCTTCCCTTTCTCTCCTCCCTTTCATCATTCACCCTTCCCCCTTTCTTTTCTCCCTCCTTTCCACCTCCCTTCTCTTCCTCATTTCCACCCTTCCCTTTCTCTCCTCCTTCCACCCTTTCCTTTCTCTCCTCCTTCCACCCATCCCTTTCTCTTCTTCCTTTCCCCCTTCCCTTTCTCTCCCTCCTTTCCACCCTCCTTTCTCTTCCTCCCTTTCCATCCTCCCTGTTCCCTTTCTCTCTCTGTTGGGGCTCAGCGGCGCGTAAAAACCTATTTGTCATACGCCGTGTGGTCTGGTACCGGCCTGGATTCGTTTTAATTATGCATGTGGGTTTGTTTGCGCAGAAAGAAGTGGAAAATTATCAAGTAGTTCTTTTTATTTCTGATACTTTGTTATGCTGCTTTTTTTTCGTCTGTCTTTCTTTCTTTTCTAAACATTTTCTGTAGCACGAGGATTAATTTAACATTTTTCTTTGTGTATTCATTATCTCTCGGGCGGGGGTTAATAAATATATCCCTTTCCAATTTCAGAAATTCGTGCAATGCATATTTCCTCTTCATAGACAGCTTGCTCGCGCGTAAAACATGGCCTCTGTCCTTGCACAGACACTCAAATCGGAAAACGGAACGGACGATCGCCTCTATATAAAGCCTCTGTCAAGCTGTCCGTTAATGTTCCACCAATCAGGGCGTTTGACATGGCGCGGGA
>NW_020869655.1:444629-447129 GCF_003789085.1 Penaeus vannamei | reverse complement strand
GGGCAGGGGAGAGGGGGGAGAGGGAAAGAGGAGACGGCACAAGTTGATAAAATTTTGAAATGAAAAATATTAAAAGGTTCAGAGAAGGGAGAGAGGCGGACCCTGAAGTGGTTTGGCCTCCTGGGGTTTGGGGAAGAGGGGAAGCAGAGGAGAGTAGAGGAAGGGGAGGAGAGGAAGGAAGGGGGAGGAGTAGGGGGAAGGAGAGGGGAGGCGGAGCGGAGGAAAAGGGGCGGAGAACGAGAAAGGGGAGGGGAAGAGGGAAAGGAGAGGAGGAGTAGGAGGAAGGGGAGGAGAACGAGAAAGGGGAGGAGAGGAGGATAAGAAGGAAAAGGAGGAGGGGGGAGAGTAGGAGGAGGAGAGGAGAGGAGGATAAGAAGGAAAGAGAGAGGAGGGGGTGGAATAAGAGGACGGGGAGAGAGGAGGATAAGAAAGAAGAGGAGTAGGAGGAGGAATAACGAAGTAGGTGGAATAGAAGGAGGAGGAAAAGGAGGAAAGGGGGTGGATTAGGAGGAAGGGGAGGAGAGGAGGATAGAAGGAGGGGAGGAGTAAGAAGGGAGGAGAGGAGAGGAGGATAAGAAGGAAGAGGAGGATAAGAAGGAAGAGGAGGAGGAGGGGGAATAATGAAGTAGGTGGAATAGGAGGAGGAAGAGGAGGAAAGGGGGCGGAGAAAGAGGAACAAAGGAGAAGAGGAGTAGGGGGAAGGGGAGGAGTAGGAGGAAGGGGAGGAGAGGAGGATAAGAAGGAAGAGGAGGAGGAGGAGGAGGGGGAAAACGAAGTAGGTGGAATAAAAGGAGGAGGAAGAGGAAGGGGAGGAGAGGAAGAGAAGAAGGAAGGGGAGGAGGAGGAGGAAGATAAAAAATAACGAAGTAGGTGGAATAGCAGGAGGAGGAAGAGGAGGAAAAAGGAGGAGGGAGGAGGAAAAGGAGGAGGAGGCTAAAGGGAAGAGGAGGAAGCGATGAAGGAGGAAAAAACAATGGAGGAAGAGGAATAGGAGGAGCAGGTGGATGAGAAAACGGAGGAAGTAAAGGAGGGACAATAAGATAAAGAAAAGGAGAGACAAGATGTCGAAAGAAGAATGAAAGAAGAAAGGAAAGAAGTAAAACAAAGTATATTTAAACTGACCATTAAAAAGAGTGCAATCAAAAATAACAATAAAAAAGGAAACAGATACCCTTTCTAAAAAATGATTAAAAATTAAAATGTGCGTTTACTGGTGTACAGAGAAAATGTATATGTGCGAATGTTTTTTTTATGTACGTATGTACGTGCGTGGAAAGAGATAGATCCTTCTACTGCGTTCGCTCATGTGTGGCGGGGGGGTGGGGTGCATAGAAGGAGAGACAGAGGGAGAGAGAAGGGAGAGAAGAGAGAGAGAGAGAGAGAGAGAGAGAGAGAGAGAGAGAGAGAGAGAAAGAGAGAGAGAGAGAGAGAGAGAGAGAGAGAGAGAGAGAGAGAGAGAGAGAGAGAGAGAGAGAGAGAGGAGACAGACAGACAGACAGACAGACAGACAGACAGACAGACAGACAGACCAGACAGACAGACAGAAGATACAGACAGAGAAGACAGAGAGAGAGAAGAAGAAAGAAGAAGAAAGAGAGAGAGAGAGAGAGACAGACAGACAAACAGACAGAGGCAGAGGAGAGAGTCTCCTGGGTGGAGCCATTTTAAAATTTCAAAATTGCGAATTGTTCTTATAATTATTTCACGTAAGTTCACGCGAGAAAGTTTTCTTGTGTGTAAAATCGCCTCTTTGTAGTGTTATGTTATTGTTACTGCTATAAGGTATTTTTGTTCCCTTGTGTTATTGTGGTGTTATTATTATTGTTATTGTGCCGTGTGGGCGTGTGTTCGTTCTTGAATGCGTGCGTCTGTGTGGTTGTGTGGGCGTGTATGTGTTTGTACATGTGTGAGTGAAGGGGGGGAGCGTGTTTGTGTGTTGTGTGTGTGTTTATGGGTGTGAGCGTGTGTGGTGTGTGTGTGTGTGCGTGTGTGGGTTTGTTTGTGTGTGTGTGTTTATTTGTGTGTGTGTGTGTCAGTGTGAAGTGAGTATGTGTGTGTGTGTGTGTGTGTGTGAGTGTGTGTGAAGTGTGGTCAGTGTGTGTGCGCGTGTACACATCGCTATTTTAAATTCGCGAATTGCCAGCATTGACATACAACACGTTTCCTCCCTGTTCTTCTCCCTCGCCTTTCCCCTCACTCAACCCACTCTAGTCCCATGGCCTCCCGACGGCCCATGCACCCCCACCACCACCATTGACAATCTGCTGCAGCAATATTACGCCGTATGGCGTAGCAATGGGCCCGCGCGTACCATTTATGGAGCAGCCCAGAACGGAGCCACGCCAAAGCCCCTTCCCCTCCCGCTTAGGATCCATCACTGACGAAGCTTATCATAACCTCCCGAGCACGCTCAACGCCCTAGATCTTCCGCGCAGATATTCAAGATTGGGAGTTATCATGGGTATAAACGATGTACGCAGGGCCTTGGCATGAATTGGAG
>NW_020869655.1:426111-443124 GCF_003789085.1 Penaeus vannamei | reverse complement strand
TCGTCTCCCCTCCCTGTCCCCTAATTCTCCCTTCCGCCCCCTCACCTACCCCTCCAAAATCCTCTCCCTCCCCTCCCGTCTCTATCCCCTGCTCCCCCTTTCTCCTCTCCCCTCCCCTTCTTCCCTCCCCCTCTCCTTCCTATCCCAATCTATCCTCCCCTCCCCTCTTTCCATCTTCCCCTTCTTTCCCCTTTTTCCCTTCCCCTTCCCTTCTTCTCTTCCCCCTCCCTTCTTCCTTCCTTCCCCCCTCTCCCTATCCCATTTAGCCTCCCCTTCTTCCCCTCCTTCCCCTCTTCCCTTTCCCATCTTCCCCCTTCTTCCCCTCTTCCCTTTCCTATATTCCCCTCTTTCCCTCTACCCGTTTCCTTCTTCCCCCTTCTCCCTACCCCTTTTCCTCACCCCCGAGAAGAAAAGGAGGAAAAGACAAAACTTGGGCGCCAGGAATAAGAGATAAAGAATAAGAGAGACTGAAGAAAGAAAGAAAGAAAGAAAGAAAAAGAGGGGAAGGAATGAAAGGGGGGGGGGGATTAAAGAATGGGAAATGGAAAGCGTAGGAGGGAAGACGGGAATGGAAGTGGATAATGAAAGTGGAGGAAAGATGCAAGGGGAGTTATTTTTTCTCTTTTCTTTTCTTTTTTTCTTTTCTTCCTTTTTCCTTTTTTTTCTTTTCTTTTGTTTTGTTCTTTCTTTTCTTTATTTCTTTTTTTCTTTTCTTTTTTTTCTTTTTTTTCTTTTCTTTTTTTCTTTATAAGAGAGAGTACGAAGGGGAAGGGAAGGACAAGATGAGGAGATAGAATTGAAGGCTCGACGTGTCCCGTGTTTGCTTTCCGAGGCTCTGTTGCAGGAGTCGAGGAGAGACGCTCTCTCGCCCTTCTCCCTCTCTCGCCTCTCCCTTCTCTCCCTTCTCCCTTCTTCCCTCCTTCTCCCTTCTCTCTCTCCCTCTTCCCCTCTCGCTCTCCTTCCCTCTCTTCCCCCTCTTCCCTCTCTCGCCTCTCCCTTCCCCTCTCCCTTCTCCCTTCTTCCCTCTCTCGCCTCTCCCTTCTTCCCTCTCTCCGCTCTCCCTTCTTCCCTCTCTCGCCTCTCCCTTCCCCTCTCCCTTCTTCCCTTCTCTCCTCTCCCTTCTCCCTTCCTCTCTCCGCTCTCCTTCCCTCTCTCGCCTCTCCCCTTCCCTCTCCCTTCTCCCTTCTTCCCTCTCTCCGCTCTCCCTTCTCCCTTCTCCCTTCCCTCTCTCCGCTCTCCCTTCTTCCCTCTCTCGCCTCTCCCTTCCCTTCTCCCTTCTTCCCTCTCTCTTCTCCCTTCTCCCTTCTCCCTCTCCCTTCTCCCTCTCCCTTCTTCCCTCTCCTCTCCCTTCTTCCCTCTCCCTCTCTCCCTTCTTCCCCTCTCCCTTCTCCCCCTTCCCTTCTTCCCTCTCTCGCCTCTCCCTTCCCTCTCTCTCTTCTCCCCCTTCCCCTCTCCCTTCTCCCCCTTTCCCTCTCCCTTCTCCCCCTTCCCTTCTCCCTTCTTTCCCTCTCTTCCTCCCTCCCTTCTCCCTTCTTCCCTCTCTCCCTTCTCCTTCTTCCCTCTCTCCCTCCCTCCCTTCCCCTTCCCTTCTCCCTTCTTCCCTCTCTCCCTTCCCCTCTCCCCCCCTTCCCCTTCCCCTTCCCTCACCCGGTGTATCGTCTACCCCTCCCCCCTCTCCTCTCCCCCCCCCCCTCCCCCCCTGACCCTTGACCTTCAAGTGCGAGTGTGTTTAGAAGGAGTTTTGGTCTTAAGGCCGTGGGAAGGGGTGGGGGGGTGGGGGTTAGGGGTTAAGGGGTTAAGGGGAAGGACGACCCCGATTCTTCTCGTTCGCAGTATAGGCCTACGTGCGAGGAAGCAGATCGCGAGAGGAAGAGAGGAGGGATAGGGATAGTGAAGACGGGAGGAATGATGGCGATGGAAGGGATTATTGTTGTGGTTGGTTTGAGAAGAGGGGGGGAGGGGAGGGGAGGGAGGGGAGGGAGGGGAGGGGAGGGAGGGGAGGGGAGGGGAGGGGGGATGTGGGAAAAGTAGAAGGATTTGGTAATGATAATGACATTTGTCTATTTTTGTTCTTTTGTTGTTGCTTTCTTCTTCCTCCTCATTCACTCCTCTTCTTCTTCTTCCTCTTCTTTTTCTTCTTCCTCTTCCTCATCCTCTTCTCACTTCTTCTTCTCCCTGTCCCCTCTTGTTCTTCCTCCTTCTCCTCCTTCTTATTTCCTCTTCCTCCTGCCTTTTCCCTTCGTCATTTTCCTTCTCTCTTCTCCCTTCCTCCCACTCTTCCACCACGTTCTCTCCTCTCCCTACCTCCCTTCTTCCTCTCCCCTCTCCCTCTCCTTCCCCTCCTCCTCCCTACCCCCTCCTTCTTCCCTCCTCCTCCCTTCCCCCCCCTCCCCCAGCCCTCCCTCCCTCCTTCCCTTTCTCCCCCTCAGCCCTCCTCCTCCTTCCCTTCTCTCCCCCCCTCCCCTTCCCTTCTCCCCCTCCTCCCCCTCCTCCTCCCCCTCCCCCTCCACCCCCTCCCTCCTTCCCTTATCTCCCCCCTCCTTTCCCTTCTCTCCCCCCTCCCCCTCCCTCCCTCTCCCTCCATCTCCCACCCTCCCCCCTTCCCTTCTCTCCCCCCCCTCCCCCTCCACCTCTCTCAGAGCCCGGCGTGAAAGGAGCAATCAGCGGCCGGCGTTGAAGACTCGTCGCGAGGTTGATCCAGGTGCAAGGGGGGGCTCGGAGGGGGGGGGATGGGGGGATGGGGGGTGGAGTGGGGGGAGGAATCAGAGAGCGTGAGAGACTCGGGCGCAAGGGAGGGGAGGGAGGGAGGGAGGGAGGGAGGGAAGGGCAGGTGGGAAAGACGATGGATGGAGGAGGCGGGTGGGGGTGAGGATAGGGGAAAGGGGGAGGGGGGGGAGGGAAGAGGATAGAGGGAGGGGGAGGGGGTAGGGAAGAGAACAAGGGAGGAGGTGGTGGAAAAGAGGATGGGTGGAGGGAGGGTCGGGGGAGGGGGAGGGGAGGGGGGGGAAAAGAGGGTGGGTGGGGGGGGAGATTGGAGGGAAGGGAAGGGTGTAGATGAGGAGGGGACGGAGGGGGAGGAGAAGAATGGGAAGCAGTCGAGAGAAAGAGGAAAAGAAGAGGCGGAAGAACACAGGAGGGGAGAAGGAGAAGGAAGGGCATGGAAGAGGAAGGGAATCAGATGGCAAGAAGAGGAAGAGGAGGAGGAGGAGGAGGAGAATGGGAGGCCGAGGGGAGGGGAAGAGGCGGGCCGAGCGTGAGACAAGAGTTTGTTGAAGAATAAGGAACCCTTGGGAGCGGTGAAAGCGTGATATGCTGCATGATTAGCGGATTGGGCTTTCGGCTGGGGAGGCGGGGGAGGGGGAGGGGGAGGGGGAGGGGGAAGGGGAGAGGGGAGGGAGGGAGGGAGAGGAGGAGAGGGAGAGGGAGAGGGAGAGGGAGAGGGAGAGGGGAGGGAGAGGGGAGGGGAGGGAGGGAGGGAAGGGGGAGGGGGAGGGGAAGGGGAGGGGAAGGGGGGGAGGGGGAGAGGGGGGGGAGGGGAGGGGAAGAGGAGAGGGAGGGAGAGGGAGGAGGGAGAGGGGGAGGAGAGGAGAGGGGAGGAGAGGGAGAGGGAGAGAGGGGAAGGGAGGAGAGGGAGAGAGGGGAAGGGGAGGGAGAGGGAGAGGGAGAGAGGGGAGAGGGAGAGGGAGAGGGAGAGGGGGGGAGGGGAGAGGGAGAGGGAGAAGGGGGGAAGGGGAGAGGGAGGGAAGAGGGGGGAAGGGGAGAGAGAGAGAGAAGAAGAGGGAGAGGGGGAAGGGGAGAGAGAAGAGAGGGAGAGGGAGGGAGAGGGGGAAGGGGAGAGAGAGAGAGGAGAAGAAGAGGGAGAGGGGGGAAGAGAGAGGGGGAAGGGGAAGAGAGAGAGGGAGAGGGGGAGAAGGGGAGGGGAGAGGGAGAGAAGAGAGAGAATTTAAAAAAAATATATTCCGAGGTGGAGGAGATGCAAATTGAATGAAAAGACTTTTTTTTTTTTGCAAGGAAGAACAATGGCGGGAAGATAAGTTCAAAGGAGGGAAAAGTCATTCGGAAATAGAAATAATACTATATGAATGTGTGCAGTGTGTGGCGCGCGTGTGTGTGTGTGGTGTGTGTGTGTGTGTTCTGTGTTGTGTATGTGTGTGCGTGCGTGTGTGTATGTGTGTTGTATTTGGAATATGAATAATACTGTATGAATGTGTGTGTGTGTGTGTGTGTGTGTGTGTGTGTGTGTGTGTGTGTGTGTTGTGTGTGTGTGGTGTGGTGCGTGCGTGTGTGTATGTGTGTGTAATTTGAATATGAATAATACTGTATGAATGTGTCTGTGTGTGTGTGTGTGTGTGTGTGTGTGTGTGTGTGTGTGTGTGTGTGTGTGTGTTGTGTGTGTGTGTGTGTGTGTGTGTGTGTGTGTGTGTGTGTGTGTGTGTGTGTGTGTTCATACGCGTGTGTGGACACAAAGACAGACTAGCCGACCGAACGACCTGATTACAATACACCAGAAATAACCGACTCTTCCCTTAACGCACGGGGACGAATCAGCGCAGTCGAGGGTAGAGAGAGGGAGAGAGAGAGAGAGAGAGAGAGAGAGGAGATTCGAGAGAGAAAGAGAGAGAGAGAGAGAGGAGAGGGGAGAGGGAGAGGGAGAGAGAGGGAGACAGAGAAAAAAAAAAACAGAAAGACAGACAGAGACTAAGAGGAAGAGGAAGAAGAAGAGGAGGAGAAGAGTCCCGAGCCGAGCGGCGCTCCTCCTCTCCCCTCCTCCTCCTCCTCCTCCTCCTCCTCCTCCTCCTCCCTCCTCCTCCTCCTCCTCCTCCTCCCTCCTCCTCCTCCTCCTCCCCTCCCTCCTCCTCCTCCTCACCCCTCCTCCTCCTCCTCCTCCCCTCCCCTCCCTTCTCTCTCCTCCTCTCCCCCCCTCCTCCCCCTCCTCCTCCTCCTCTCCCCCTTCCTCCTCTCTCCCCCCCCTCTCCTCCTCCTCCTCCACCCTCCTCCTCCATCCTCCCCTCCTCCTCCTCCTCCTCCTCCTCCTCCTCCTCCCCCTCTTCCTCCTCCTCTCCCCTCCTCCCCCTCCCCTCCTCTCCCTCCCCTCCCTCCTCCTCACCTCCTCCTCCTCCTCCTCCCCTCCTCCTCTCCTCCCCCTCCTCCCTTCCTCCTCCTCCCCTCCTCCTCCTCCTCCTCCTCCTCCTCCTCCTCCTCCAGGCCGGAGCCAAGGTCGAGTCGGGTCAAGGCTCGGCGACGCGACCAGTCACCGCCCACGATAAATTTAGATCCGTCAAGAGGGGGGGAGGGGGGGAGGAGAGAGAAGGATTGGAGTGGAAAGGAGGGGGGGGTTAAGAAAGGCTGAGGGGGATTGGGAAGGATTGGGAGAGAGGGAAGGGAGGGAGGGGAAGAGTGGGTTGGGGAGAGGAGGAGGAGGAGGAGGAGGAGGAGGGAGGGAGGGAGGGAGGGAGGGAGGGAAGTGGCTGGGGGGGAAGGGAGAAGAAAGGTAGGAAAGGGGGAGAAGGTAGAGATTGGGACAGGTGATTGTGGGAGAAGTAAGGGGGAGGGGCAAGGGAGATGAGACAATGCACGAGGAAGAGGGGGGGGGCGTTGGAAGGGCACTGGGGATGGGGAAGAGGGAGGGAGGTGGTTGAAGGAGGAGACAGGGAGGGAAGGGGACAAGAGAGGGGGAGGGGACATGGCGAAAAAAAAAACAGAGAGAGGGGAAGGGGGGAGAAGAGAGATGGAGGAGACAGGGTGGGAGGTAAAAGGGGCAGAGGAGAGGGGAAGGGAGGGAGAGGGTAGGGAGAGGGTAGGGAGAGGGAAGGGGGCGACATGTAATCAGACGTTGGAGATGAACCCTTCCCTCAGGTGCGCCCATCCTCTCTTTGTTATTGTTTTTTGTTTATCTTTTTATTATGTTTTATGTTTTTGTTTTCGGTTTATTTTTATTATTATATTTTATGTTTTTGTTTTTGTTTTGTTTTGTTTCGAAGACGAGAGGAAAGAAGGGGGTACGTAATTGTCTCTTAATATTGTATTCTTGTATTTGTTTGTTTGGTTTGTTATTCATATACACAAACCTTTTGTCTTTAATACGATTCATGTATTTCGTTGCCTTGTGTTTCTTTCCTTCTTTTTTTTTCTTTTTCTTTTTGTTCTGTAAATATTTTTTGGCATTCTTTATGTATGGAATGATAGACGCTTACATCATCGATATTTCTTAGCAGCTTGAGTTGCGGGCGGTGGGGCGGTGTGTGTGGTGGGGGGGGGGTGAGGATACAGTTACGCTGGCCACATGCGGGGGGAGGGGGGGGGCGGGGGCGGGGCTGAGGGGGCGGGGCTGAGGGGGCGGGGGCTGAGGGGTAACTGAGCAAGGTGTAAGCAGCATGTGCGTGTGCGTGTGTTTATATATTGGCTATATGCATTTATACACACACGCGCGCGCGCGCGCGCACACACAACACACACACACACACACACACACACACACACACACACACACACACACATGCATATTCGTGTGTTTTCTTGTTCATCGCCTTCATTGTTTTGCTTGCTCTCTTTCCTTTTTTTTCTCTCTCTCTTCTCCTTCCCTCTTCTCCTCCCTTCTCCTCCCTCCTCCCTCCTTCCCTCCCCACTCCCCCCTCCTTCCCTCCCCATTCCTCCCTCCTTCCCTCCTCCCCCCTCTCCTCCTTCCCTCCTTCCTTTCTTCCTTCCCTCCTCCTCTCCCTCCTTCCCTCCCTCTCCCTCCCTCCTTCCCTTCCCTTCCCTCCCTCCCTCCCTCCCTCCTCCCTCCCCCCTCTTCCTCCCTCCCTTCCTCCCTCCCTCCCTCCCCCTCCCTCCCTCCCTCCTCCTTCCTTCCCTCCCTCCTCCTCCCTCCTCCCCTCTCCTCCTTCCCTCCTTCTTTCCTTCCTTCCTCCTCCCTCCTCCCCTCCTCCCTCCCTCCTTCCTTCCTTCCTTCCTTCCTCCCTCCTCCTCCCTCCCTCCCCCTCCCTCCCCCTCTCCCTCCCTCCCTCCCTCCTTCCCTCCCTCCCTCCCTCCCTCCCTCCCCCCTCTCCAGCAAACGCAGGACAGACAGTCCGCATAATAAGCTGTCCGCACCTGATGCTCGCGCATAATATTCTTTTTTTTTTTTTTTTTTTTTTTCTCTCTCTCTCCTCTCCCCGAGAATTGCTCTCCTCGAAATGATTTCGTGCTGACTTTTTTGTCTGTTTTGTTTGTTTGTTTGTTTGTTTGTTTGTCTGTACTTGTTTTCCGGGATTTTTCTTCTCTCTCTCATTTTTTTTTTTTTTTTTTTGCGATTTGCGATTTGAAGAGTAATTTCCACTTCGCTTTGTGGGTTTGGGGGGGGGGGGGGCGGTGTAGGCGGGAGGACTCGGGGGCAATTATGGGCGTCGTCAGTAACAAGTTGTAACGTTGGTCTGTCTGTGTTCTTGGTGGCATTGGTTTTATTAGTGTTATTATTATTATCATTATTATTATCGTTGTTGTTATTATTATTGTTGTTGTTATTATTATTATTATTACCATATGGCATTGGTTTTATTATTGTTGTTATAAATAATAATAATAATTATTATTATTATTGTTGTATTAATTATTATTATCATTATTATTGTTATTATTTTTATTATTATTGTTATTATTATTATTTTATTATTATATTATATTATATATTATATTATTAATTTGTCATGGTTTTATTATTGTTGTTATAATGATAGTATATAATAAAATAAATTATTATATTGTTGTTGTTGTTATTATTATTATTATTATTATTATTATTATTTATATTATTATATTATTATTATTATTATTATTATTATTATTATTATTATTATCATAATTATTATTATTTATTATTATATTATTATTATTATTATTATTATTATTATTATTATTATTCATCATCATATTATCATTATTATCATCATTATTATCATTATTATTTGTTATTTTATTTTTTCTGTAGATTGTATTATTACTCACTGCAATTACGACTTCCGCTTTTTTTTTTTCTTCATAATATGAATAATTAGTACAATTAGCGCCATTGTTGCTGCCGTTAGCGCCGTCGCATTGCGTGGGCGGGGAGGGCGTGCCGCGGTAATGAGAGCAGCCTTGGCGCGAGGGCGAGGGGGGGGCGCTGACGGACTCCCTGCTGACGGACGGATGGCGCTGACGTCATCGGCGCGGGGGGGAAGGGGGGGAAGGGGGGGAGGAGTGAGGCCGCCCATTCTCATCCCCCCCCCCTTTCATCCTTTTTACTTCTCGCGTCTCTCCTCCATCGCTCNGTTATTTTAGTCATCTTAAAGTTAAAGAAGGCCTGTGTTCTTCCTCGGGGCCTGTGGCGGTGAGAACATCGCGTCGCCTTGACTGAGGAGGAAGGTCGAGCTGTCCGGATCGGATCTGCAGCCCCGGCATCCGCTCGGAGGCGACTGCTGGCGGCTGTCAGTGAAGCAGGACGAGCGGAAGGCAACAGGGCGGCATAAGGCAGGTGAACGCTGTCTCGTGCTGCTGAGTGTAATGGCCCAAACGACCTGTTAGACCATTAGGCCTTTTACAAGTGTTTCAATGAGTGATGAGATTGAAGAAATTATATTTTTTTCTCTAATTGCTCACACATGTAAATAAAACCACATCTGCTCACGCTTCACATATTGACACACACACACTCACATTCACACACATACACATACACACACACACACACATACATACAACACACACACACACACAGTATTGTACTGTTGAAATCACACACCTCGAATAAAAAGGCCAATAAAGAGTACATTGTAAATTGCCAAAGCATCTCTTTACATGATAATCTTGCAAAATATTGTTTATTGAGCTACCCATAGCATTAGAGTCCCTTTAGGTCAACTGCTTTATATTCAGCTCGGATCACGATTTACTACAGATGAGACTGAATTATAAATATCAAGAAGCATTTCAAAACGAGAGCTTTCAAATAATTAACTGAAGCATGGTCAAGTTTCCCCTGGAATATGTTCAACGTGTCAAGTTACAAGGACTGGCATCTGAAACTGAGCCAACCGCGACAGACCGACCAGGAAGCGTCACTCGGGTCATAACAGAGAGAGAAAAAGGACCTGAATGTTGGATTTTAATTTCTGATCGAATGATAACTTTTTTGTAAACAGACATATCCTTCCATAAATGTATTGATATGCATATATACGGGATATTGATTAGTATACAGTCCCGCTTATACATTCGTAAATCACAGGCTTTGAATCAAAATAAGATAATAAAGGTTACAAACAAAAGGTCTACGCTTGATATTTAAATCAACTTGCACGTCGTACTCTAGAGAGTCAATTCAACTGAACTTCCACTTCCTACAAAATCAAAGAGAGAACAAAGTTGCCAGTAGCATCGCGACGCCCTCAAGACATCGAGATCTCTTTCTGGATTTCCGTTTCTGATTCTCTCTCTTTCCCTCGTCCATCGTGTCTCTCACATGCTGTATGGCCGAGCACCCTGGGTCTCATTGCCCCCAAAACTTTAAATCTCGATAAGTGAAAAGGTCGTGAAAAATAACCCTCCACCCTTTTATTTTACGACGATCACTCATAACAGCTAAGGCGGACGATCCCCAACCCATTCGGCGTTCTTATCTATCTTCGCCATTCCCGTTTTCCTCTTAAACCCTGTCGTGTCATAAGCCCTCTTCCTCCCCTAACCCTTCTCCTCATTCGTCAGAACCTCGCCTCAAACGACCAAAATCTTGATAAGAAATCTCTTGTATCACCGCGTTAGAGCGTTCTGTTCTCCTTCCTCTCATAGCTCACCATCGCGGAGAACTAGTCGCCTCCTCCTCTTTACGCATTGGAGGGGGAATATGCAAGACAGAAAGAGAGGGACTTGACACTGTAGAGAGCAATAGCAAGGCTAAAAAGCATTTGTTGACAGCTCTCCCAAGAGAACGGCAGAGCGAGAGAGCCCTTATGTCAGACGCCGTAAAGGTTCTTTTTGAATTTATGTCTGCGATCCTGATATTAGCGATAGTTCCTTCCGAAGAGTCAATCGACATCGACTTTATATCGCCCCTCTCACCCGCCCCTCAGGAAACAGGTGGATACGAAAGGGGTAGTAGAGAGAGAGAGGATGATAAATGCAGAGATAGAGAGAGAGACTGTGATAGAAAAAAAGGCTCATTTCATAATTCCCTAACGACATACTTCACACTCTTCTAACGACCTAAATAACACTTCATACAATTTATTCCAACGCGTCGCCCACCTCAATTCTCCTCCCTCTTCTTTAACACGTCGCCACCTACACCTCACCCACCTGCCACACCAAACAGCAAAGGCCCCTTGAATGACATTACGTTTGCATGACCTAACGTGACCCGACGACCTTTCGCATTCAGTGCATGGTAAGAACAACGAAGCCCACTAGCGAATTGTGGCAACGGTCGTGATGAATGAAGCTTCGACTACTCGCGTTATGAACCTTTTTTTATATATAATGCGAGGGTTTAGGGAATCGCTTATGACGCGTGGTTATTGCAGGAATTCGGACAGGTTATTGCAGGAATTCGGACAGTTAGGTTCCCATCGAATGATCTTTTTTTTTTATACGAAATGGGATGACCATTTTGTGATACAAGGATTCTGATATTTGGCTATTTTTTATCGTCGACACTCATTCGGCTAACTGTTCTTCGTGCAACTTCGAACATAGCAAATAATCGTAATTTTATCAGAGAGAAAAAGAGAAGATATGCATTAAGGAGGAAGATACGAAGTGCAATTTTGTCAGAGAGAAAAAGATAATGCATCAAGATAGGAAAATACGAAGTGCAATATTGTCAGAAAGAAAAAGAAAAAAGAAAAAGGTATGTACAGGGAGAGGAGGAAAAGACGAAGTACCTGCCCGTGCGATGTCCTCTTCAGGTATGCGTGGGAGAGTTATGCCTGAGCACCAGTCCTGCATAACATTCACTAACCCCTTTACCTTAACCCTTGCCCACTCTTTACGTATTCCCTTCCCTTATTTCCTCGTCTACCCTCGCCACACACTCACACACATGAACACACACGATCACACAGCTATAATACACAGACACAAGCTAATACACGACATACACAGCTAGTAATACACAGAACACAGCTATGATATACAGACACACAGCTAGTAATACAGAGCACACAAGCTAATACTACAGACACGCAGCCAGTAATACACAGACACAGCTAGTAGTACACAGACAATAGTAATACACAGACACAGCTAATGATACACAGACACACAGTAGTAGTACAGACACAGCTAGTAATACACAAAACAGATATAATACACCAGACACACAAGCTAAACACACACAGACACACAGCTATAATACAGAGACACACAGCTAATATACAACACAGCTAGTAATACACAGACACACAGCTAATGATACACAGACACACAGCTATAAATACAGCTATGATACAGACACACAGCTAGTATCACAGAACACAGCTAATGATACACAGACACAGCTAGTAATACACAGACACACAGCTAATAATACACAGACATACAGCTACCCACACACATAGCGCACAAACAAACCACACACAGACATACACAACACAACCAAGCACAGACACACGCAACCAGCCACGCACACACACACACACTCACACGCTCATGCAAGCACTCACAAAGGCGAGCACGAAATCTCACGTTCATTGATATAAACGTACAGAAATAGACATTGCCAGATGTGGAGAGATAGAGAGGAAAATAGATGAAGGTATACAGAGAGATAGATAAAGGTAAACATCTGGATAAATTTGGACAAATAGATTTAGATTGGGATTGGGATAGATAGATAGATAGATAGATAGATAGAGAGAGAGAGAGAGAGAGAGAGAGAGAGAGAGAGAGAGAGAGAGAGGAGAGAGAGAGAGAGAGGAGAGAGAGAGAGATAACACATGATATAAAAAAAAATCAGAGGTACTGTTTCTTCCATTTCTTTATTCTTATATAAGCTTACGTAAAAGGACAAAGTATAGTCGAACATGGCATATGATCGAAACAAAACATCCCATCCGTTGTCTTTCCTTGGAGCTTATGGCGGTACAAGAAAAAGAAAGAAAAATAAAACGAAAGAAAAAAGAAAAGAAACAACAACATTCATTGACTGCGTGAATGAGGAAGACGACGGACCAGGAAGCGAATACAGACTGAATCAGTCACTTGGGTCATATAGTGAAAAGGCGGGTGAGGGGGGGGGTTGATGTGGCACTGTCTATATACAGTGCTTGATTTGTAGTGATTCCTTGTGTTAATTGTCTCACCGAACCTCTTTCCTCCCTCGCAAGATCTTTGTCCCACTAGAGTGAAATCTTGATGTGAAAAGCCTCTCTTTAGCCTCACCACGTCAGAACACACTGCTCCTTTCACCCTCATCGTCTCCTAGCATCATAGGGAACTCACTGCCTCCTTTTGCTTCACTCACTGGGGGAGGGACATGAGGGTCAGCTGAAACTCGTTCTGCTGAGAACTTCGCTCCGAGGGAGTTACGGTAGTCGTTTAATGCGGAGGAACGACAGAAGGAGAGAACGAGAGAAGAGATAAACGAAGAAGAAAAGAGAGAACAGAGGGAGAGAAGAGAAACGCAGGAGAGAACGAGAGACAAAGGAGGAAAGAATAAGTGAACGACAGGAGAGAGAACGAAAGGACAACAGAAGGAGAACAGAGAAAACGAGAGAACGCAGAAGAGAAAAGGAAAACGACAGTATAGAGGACAGCGATAACGAAGAAAAGACAGGAGAACGGCAGACTGCGGACCGAGAACCGAGAGAGAAAAGACAACCGACAGTAGGAGAAGAACCGAACGAGGAACAACAAAGGAAAAGAACAGGAGAACGACAGAACTGGAGACCGAGAGAAGGGGAAAACAAGCTCTGCACCATCGGGCTTTTTTATTACATTTTTCCTACATGCATCACGCGGAAGCACTTAAATAAATAAATGAAACATAGTAGTATTTCCCGTAGAAAATAGTCATCAAAATATCTGGCTCTGGCCTCTCTAACTGAGCCAACCGCAACAGAGCGGCCGAGATGAAACATTAGTAGTATTTCCCGTAGAAAAATAGTCAGCAATTAATAATCTTCGGCCTTTCTAAATAAGAACCACTTAATAGAACTTTGAAGTAGTCATTTATAACACTAAAGAAATAACTTATAACTATTGTTAGATCAACTAGCCATACTGCATGACTCACGATGCACTATGCCATATATATTCGTGAAATATACTCCTCCATCTATCTACATTCTTCATCAATCACGTCTTTGAAATATATGGCTAAAGATATATAGACGAAAACCTTCGCACACGGTATTAGATCGAGACTCTTAGTATAGTTCTGCTGTTTACTTCAACTGAACATTCCCCTCTTACTTTATAAAAGAGAAAAAAAAAATGTTAACAACCTCGCGACGCCCGCAAGACCCAAATCTCCAGAATGTCCGCCCATTTCTTTCCCTTTCCTTCCCTCTGCTCTGCCTCTTTCACGTTGCAAGACTGAGTGCCTGGGGTCAGTATGCCTGAAGAACGCAGACTAAGTAATTTTAGAGATATGGTATTTTGAATTTCCTTTTTTATTATTTCACGATGATCATCCCAATCTATCGAAGTGTTTGGTTTGAATCCTAAACCCTTCCACCGTTCTAGAATTAGCATAGATATTTTTTCCGTCTACATACATTATTCTCATTTTCTCTCGGTCCTTCCTTTCTTTCCTCTCCTCTTACTCGTCACCTCAAGCGAGTAAAGAATTGAAAGACAAATCTTAAACTCATGACCACACCAGAACACGCTATTCTCCTCACTCGCTTCACCCTGTATCACAATAAGGAATAAATTACCTTTTGCTTCACCACTCCTTTGAGGGAAGAATATACAGGTCAGTTAAAAATAGATTTGTTGACAGCTCTCCTCGACATAGTAACGACAGACGCTACAGAACGAGAGAACGTAGATCGATAAAACTCCACCGTGTATCTGTATCTATGATCTTGACATGATCATTTCCCTTCTATAAAATCTATTGGCTTTCCCCTTCTCCCATTGCAACACCCCCCCTCTGCCCTCTCCCTCTCTCCCTCCCCCCCTCCCATGATGCAGGTGTTCCCCGTAACAAAGGAGGAGGAAGACGCAATAATTGAGGGGGGGGGGTAGTGGAAGCGGTAGGAAAGAAGGAAATAATGGGATGAGATATGGAGGTGCGAAGATTAAGAGAGAGAGAAAAAATAGAAAGATAGTGATAAATTGATAAATGGATAGATAGGTTGATAGATGGGGATAATTAAATGGATTGACAGATAGAGCAAGAGCAAGAGCAAGATAGATAGAGTAGATAAAAAGATATAGAGCAGAGATAGAGAGAGGGATAGAAAGAGAGATAGGAGTGAGAGAGAGAGAGAGAGAGAGAGAGAGAGAGAGAGAGAGAGAGAAGAGAGAGAGAGAGAGAGAGAGAGAGAGAGAGAGAGAGAGAAAGAAAAAAGAAACATTCAGACTTCACCTCACCCCGCTTAACTCACTCCACTCCTCAAAGGATCACTCTCTTAACTCCCCTCCCCCCCTCTCCCCCTCCCCCTTCCTTCTCTCCCCTTCTCCTTCTCTCTCCCTTCCCCTCTCCAACCCACCCAACGCTTCACTCACTCTATCCCTTCCCCCCCCCTTCCTTAACACTTCACCTCTTCACACTTCCCCAATCTACGGGTCATCCAATTGCCACGCGTCAAGCAATCTCCCCGAATGACATTACGCTTGCATGACCTAACGTGACCCGATGACCTTTCCCACGCAAGGCGCTTTGAATATGGCAAAGCTGAATGGATGAAAAGTCGAATACTTGCGTTTGGATAATTTTATGTGTGTGTGTGTGTGCGGGAAGAGGGGTGCAGGCAAGTAGTATTAGCGTGTGTTCATGTTTGAACTGTCTCCTAAATGTAGTTTATATGATTTTTTTATTCGAAGTGAGTTGATTATGATTAAGTGATTGGGAACGGGAGAACGAGGGATTAGGAGAACATCAAAGCGACTGAACGTAAGAACGGTACAGCGAAGGAATGGGAGAATGGCAGAGCGACTGAACAGGAGAACGGCCTTGTACCATGACTAGACCCCCACCCCCCAACCCCCTAGACCCACCCCCCAACCCCCTAGTACCGTGACTAGATCACCCCACCACCCCCAACCCCTTGTACCCGTGACTAAAGAGAGCAATATAGCAGTTATTATGGGCGAGGGAGGAGAGGGGGGGGGGTGATGATGTGGAAGCGAAGGAGTAGGAAAGAGAAAGAAAGATAGTCAGGAAATTAGAGATAGAGAAGAGAGAGAGAGAGAGAGAGAGAGAGAGAGAGAGAGAGAGAGAAGAGAGATACGTAGGGAGAGAAGGAGGGAAAATATGATACCTGTGCGATATCAGGTTCAGGAGTCTCAGTCCTACACAACGGTTTTGCATATACTAATACCCCCTTTACTCATATATCATATTCTTATTTACCCCCCCCCCTCCCTCTCACCCTTTACTTCTAGATTCTCCTCTCGACGACCCCAAAAAACAACAAAACAACAACAAAACTAAAACACATCTCTCGGATTACTTACATTGTTGTGCAGGTTATTATACGTTTGCATGAATACTGAAATAGATAGCTTGTTAGAGATACTGATAGATAAATAGATAGATAGCAAGAGAGACGGAGAACACGAGAAAATACAAATACAGTGAATTGGGCATAATATCTAGTGGCAGTGACAGAGCGAAAAAACGATAATGGTTCAGCTGAAAGAGGAAAAAGAAAAAAATTGAAAAAAGAAAAAAACTTTTCGATTTTTCAGCAACAACAGCTTTCCTCTTCCCCCTTTTGCTCTTGCACTTTGTTAATTTTGTATTAATGAAAAAACAAAAAAACAAAAAAACATACATAATATGTGAACTATGAATTGCTGATAAACATTTTAGATATTTGGAGAGAGGAGAGAGAGAGAGAGAGAGAGAGAGAGAGAGAGAGAGAGAGAGAGAGAGAGAGAGGAGAAGAGAGAGAGAGAGAGAGAGAGAGAGAGAGAGAGAGAGGAGGGGAGGAGGGAGGGAGGGAGGGGAAGGGAGAGGGAGAGGGGAGAGGAGAGGAGAGGGAGAAGGGGAGAGGGAGAGGGAGAGGGAGAGGAGAGGGAGAGAGGGAGAGAGGAGAGAGAGAGAGAGAGAGAGAGAGAGAGAGAGAGAGAGAGAGAGAGAGAGAGAGAGAGAGAGAGAGAGAGAGAGAGAGCAGAGAGAGAGAGAGAGAGAGAGAGAGAGAGAGAGAGAGAGAGAGAGAGAGAGAGAGAGAGAGAGAGAGAGAGAGAGAGAGAGAGGGCGGGGGAGAGACAGAGAGAGAGAGAGAGAGAGAGAGAGAGGGAGGGAGGGAGGGAGGGAGGGAGAGAGAGGGTAGAGGTAGAGGTAGAGGGAGAGGGAGAGGGAGAGGGAGAGGGAGAGGGGAGAGAGAGGGGAGAGAGGGAGAGGGAGAGAAGGGAGAGGAGGGAAGTAGAGAGAGAGAGAGGAGGAAGAGAGAGAGACAGAGAGAGAGAGAGGAGAGGGAGAGAGAGAGAGAGAGCAGAGAGAGAGAGAGAGAGAGAGAGAGAGAGAGAGAGAGAGAGAGAGAGAGAGAGAGAGAAGAGAGAGAGAGAGAGAGAGAGAGAGGGGGGGGGAGCAGAGAGATAGAGAGAGAGAGAGAGAGAGAGAGAGAGAGAGAGAGAGAGAGAGAGGAGAGAGAGAGAGAGAGAGAGAGAGAGAGAGAGAGAGACAGACAGACAGACAGAGATAGAGACAGAGAGAAAAAAAACTTTATCTTATCTTCCATCCCCACAGCTTAAACGAGAAGAAACCACGCCCCTCTACACGTGACCGGAACAAAACATCTTGGCGTGCTCTCCCTCGGGGCCTGTGGCGGTGCAGAACATCGGTCGCTTGACTGAGAGGAGGTCGAGCTGTCCGGATCGGATCTGCAG
>NW_020869655.1:412644-425378 GCF_003789085.1 Penaeus vannamei | reverse complement strand
GCCGAGGCCCAATAACCTCCGCCCCTCGATGGGATGAACTTACCAGGACCAGACTTGCATCAGCATTCCGCCAGATATAAAATTCAATTCTTGGTCCAGGGACAAAATTCTTCGCCTTCCGGGAAATTTTTGCGCAATATATTGGCGTTCGCTCGCTATTTCGGGAATGCCTGCAGCCCTTGCCTTGCCCTGTCGGCGGCCGCTGCCACAGCGAATATCGAGTGATAACTGTACTCGGGAATTTCGGGGGAAAGTATGTATATGTCTGTATATATATATATATAATATATATATATATATATATATATATATATATATATATATATATATATATATATATATATATATATATATATATATATATATATATATACACATAACGACGTTTGAATGTAAAGTTGTTTTTCTTGCGCTTTCTAACTCCACTATCTCTGCTTTCGCATTTTCTCCTTCATTGATTCCTCCTTCTCGCCAGATGATGACTCAAGTGCCTTTACTTGCCTGTTTCCCTTCAGCTCTCATTTCCCTCCCCTCCGCCTGCCCTCCTCCCTCCCTCCCTTCCCCTCTGCCTTGGTCTCTCCCTCCCTGCTTCGCTCCTCCCTCGCTTGTCGCTCTCTTTACCTCCCTTCCGTCCTCCCTCCCTGGTTCTCTCTCTCTCTCTCTCTCTCTCTCTGTCTCTCTCTCTGTCTCTGTCTCTGTCTCTCTCTCTCTCTCTGTCTCTCTCTCTCTCTCTCTCTCTCTCTCTCTCTCTCTCTCTCTCTCTCTCTCTCTCTCTCTCTCTCTCTCTCTCTCTCTCTCTCTCTCTCTCTCCTCTCTCTCTCTCTATCTCTATCTCTCACTCTTCTCTCTCTCTCTCTTTCTCTTGCATCTCCCTTTCTATTCTTACCTGCAGTTCATTTGACTATCTACGTCTGTAATGGTGCCATTATTCCTTATTCTAGTCAAGTTATTTGTGTAGTCATTATGATCATTATCTTATAAATCACTTCATCATTCTCTTTTCCGATCGCAATGATCACCACTAGCACAACTGTTATCATTATCATTTTTTATAGCTTTACCACTCTCCAATTATGCTATTTCGTAATCATGATTCTCATCGTCTATCTCGCTACTCTTTTCAGTATCGTTATCATCATCAATGTCATCATTATTAGTATTATGACTATTATTACTGTCTCTATCAAGATCACTATCTTTCACACTATTATGATTATCATCATATTTGTTATTATTATTATTCTTGCTTCAGGCTACCATTATTACCATGTTCACACATTTCACTGATACTGGAAATATCATGACCACTTTCATCTTTAATAGTGTATGTTTGTGTTATCTAGTACCGGTAATATTACACACTACCGTTGTCATTATGTGCATTATGACTGTTTTCTTTTAAAGGGAGGGACAGAGTGCTTATTTCACGTATAGTTTAATATGTTTTACTTGGTTCAGTGCCATCGTTACCGTCGTTATTAGCGTAATAGCTGTTGGTATTGCTCCCAGTTTTGTTGTTATGGTTGCTATTATTTCTGCCGATTTGACAGTATCATTTCCATTAAAACAGCTACAGCATTAGTATGGCAGTCAGCAGCCTCATTTGTGATATCACTGAGGCTATTAACTCGATGCACCGTAAGCTGGCTGTCTATTTCACTATACATAGTTTTACTCATAGTTTCTTTTTATTTCACTATACAAAGATTTATTCATAGTTTCTTTTTATTTCACTATACATAGTTTTATTCATAGTTTCTTTTTATTTCACTATACATAGTTTCATAGTTTCTTTATTTCACTATACATAGTTTTATTCATAGTTTTCACTATACATAGTTTTATTCATAGTTTTATTCATAGTTTTCACTATACATAGTTTTATTCATAGTTTTATTCATAGTTTTCACTATACATAGTGTTTCTGTATTCATAGTTTTATTCATAGCTTTAATAAAAAAAAATAATAATAACAAACGCAATATATCAGATGTGAAAAACATTCTAACGTATTATTTTTCCCTCTTCGTCCAGGTAAGCATCGGAGTACCAGAGAGAGGCTGAGATCAGGCGAGTTTTTAGTTTTATTTTCTGGCGCAGTTTATTCAAGATCGAGTGTTTGCTTGATTCTCAAAATCAGAAAATGCTTTCCAGATCTCAAGTACTTCCTTTGTGATCTTCCTGAGATGCGCTTCCCTTTAGGAACGCTAATAGCCTTTTCTGTTATCTTTGTTACTTATATGGTTATCTATCTGTTCATCTATCTATCTATCTATCTACTACCTATCTATCTATCTACTTACTACTTACCTATCTATCTATCTACCTACCTATCTATCTACCTATCTATCTACCTATTTATCTACCTACTTATCTATCTATTTATCTACCTACCTACCTATCTATATATCTACCTATCTATCTATATATCTATCTATCTACCTCTCTATCTATCTGTCAACCTGTCTATCTATCTATCTATCCATCTATTTATCTTTCTATCTCTCTCTCTCTCTATCTATCTATCTATCTATCTATAGGTTTATATATGTATATATTTAATTACGTTCTGTTATTTCTCCCCTTCCTTTTTGTTCTTGTTGTTCTTCTTCTCGTTCCTCTCCTTCTGCTTCGTCTCGTTCTTATTCTTTTTCTTGTTTTTCTTCTTGTTTTTCTTGTTTTTTCATCTTGTTCTTCCCATTCTTCTTCTTTTTCTTCTTGCTTTTCTTTTTTCGTCTTTTTTTCCCATTCTTCTTTTTTCTTCTTATTCTAATTTTTCTTATGTTTTTTTTTTTCGTTCTTCATCTTCTTCTCAATTTTCTTCTCGTTCTTTTCTCCTTCTAATTTTTCTTCTCCTTCTTTTTCCTTTTCTTTTCTCTTTCTTCTCGTTCTTCTTGTTCTTCTTGTTCTTCCTCTTCCTTTTCTTCTTCTTCTTCACATTTCTCTTCTTCTTCTTCTCATTTTCTCTTCTCTCTTCATTTTATCTTTCTTCTTCTCGTCCTTCTCCTTCTTCTTCTCCCTCTCCTTCTTCTCGGCTCGCAGCATCTCTTCTTTCGATGGCGGAAGTGGCTGGTTTCCCGAGTCGCCCTTCGCCGCTCCCTCGCTCAACCGTCGTTATTATCTCTTATCTTATTGCCGTGTCTTTCTCTTGCTGATGCTTCATTATCTTTGTTATTATCGTGGTTTACCTTGTCTTACCTCTCTGCTCTGGGAACTTTTTTGTGTTGGTTTTCATCATCGTGTATGTATATTTTTTGTGTGGATTTTATTTGTTTATTTATTTATATTGCGTGGGATTTAATAATCTTTTTGGTCTTTCTTTGTTCCTTTCTCTCCTTCGCCTTCGTGATTCTTTGTGTTATTCTTTATTTTCATTTTTCATTCTTCTTTGTTTATTCATTTATTTATTTATTTTGTTCTTTGGTCCTGCTTTGGAAATCCTTTTATTATTCTTTTCTTTCTCTCTCAAAATTTCCCTTTTTTCTCCCTTTTCCTCGATGTTCAGTTTCTCTCGCCTTTCCTTCTTTCTTTCTCCTTTTGTTTTCCTCCTCTCACTCTTCGTCTTCCTTCATATAGTCTTCCTTCCCAATAGTTTATTTATTGAATATGTACTTCTCTTTGTTTTCTTTTCCTTTTTTTCCATTTCTCTCAACCTTCAGTTTTGTTTTTCGTTTCATCATCTCTGCCACATCAACCTGATATTTCTTTCATTATCTTCTTTCCTCCGTTCTCTCTCCTCCTTGGTTCCTTTTCTCTGCCCCTCGTCTCTTCCTCTTTCTCTCTCTCTCTCTCGATTCCGTCTCTTCCACTCTTGTTTCGCTTTCTCTCTGCTCCTCCGTCTCTCTCTTCTTCTTCTTCTCTCTCCCTCCCCTCCCCCCCCCTCTCTCTCTCTCTCCTCTCTCTCTCTCTCTCTCTCTCTCTCTCTCTCTCTCTCTCTCTTCTCTCTCTCTCTCTCTCTCTCTCTCTCTCTCTCTCTCTCTCTCCCTCTCCCTCTCCCTCACCCTCTCCTCTCTCTCCACCCCCTCCCTCCCTCTCTCTCCATCCCTCCCTCTCTCTCCCTCCCTCCCTCCCCTCTCCCTCCCTCATTTCCGGCCGTCGCCTCTCTCCTCCGCGACCTCCTGAACCAGAAAGAGAAGCGTCGATGTCGAGTTGCTGGCCATTACCATCAAGGCAGGTTATGTCGATGGCGTTTTGTTTATGGGACAAGTTTCTCCCTCTCTCTCGTGACGGAGGCGGGGCCGGCTGGGGGAGGGGCGGGGCGTCTTTGCTTCTGTTTGTTTGTTTGTCTGTCTGTTTATGTATCTGTTCAAACCCGTCTGTCTCTGTATCTGTATGTGTCTGTCTGTCTGTTAGTCTCTGTCTCTGTATCTGTCTCTGTTATCATGATCATTACTAATATCATTATCATAAATTATATCATTATCATTATCATTATTATCACCATCTTAATCCTCATGATATTTGTTAGCATCATGATTATCTAATTTTATTAATTTTATTAATTTTATTACTATGATCTATTCATCATCATCACGACTATCATCATTATCTTCCCAGTTTGCATCCTTCCGTTATTCCAGATTATCTTTATCTCGTCCTTTACATCCTTCTCCTCCCCTCCCTCTATCCCTTTCTTCTCTTCTTCGATACATTCCTCCGATTATTCTCCACGTCTTGTCTCTTCTCTTTCAGTTTCTCTCTCTTTCATTCCCTCTATCCCTTTTCTCTCTCCTTCGTTAAATTCCCTGTTTCTTCTCTACGTCTTTCCTCTTTTCTTCCAGTTCGTACGTCTTTCCTCCTCTCTTTCTCATTCCCTCTATCCCTTTCCTCTCTCCTTCGTTAAATTCATCTGCTTATTCTCCACGCCTTCCTACGTCTTTCCTCCTCCCTTTCTCATTCCTCTTCTCTTTCATTTCCTCTCTCTCTCATTCCCTCTATCCCTTTCTTCTCTCCTTCGTTAAATTCCCTGTTTCTTCTGTACGTCTTTCCTCTTTTCTTCCAGTTCCTTTCTGTCTCATTCCCTGTCACTTTTGAATGCCCGAACGACCGACTTGTCAAGATATCCAATAAACCGATAGAATGATTAAAAGTAAAATCGTATCTTGTCTTTTTTCTCCTCTCTATCGTTTCTCTCATTTATCGGTGTTCTTCTCCTTCTGTTATTATTTCCTTTCGATAGATATTATACGTCTTTGTGGATTTTTTTTCTGTCTATCCTTTATCACTGTCCTTTTTATTCTTTTCATTTGATTTCCTCCTTTCTATGTATAGATTTTTGTTTGTCTCTCCTTTATCACTGTTCTTCTTATTCTGTCGTTCATCTGATTTTCTATTTTATAATTACATTTCTGTTTTTTGTATTTTATCATTATTATTAATTTTTTTTCCCTCTCTGGCGTTCCTTTCTTGCTCCCATCTCCTTCCCTTCTCCATCATGTTTACGCTTTTCTTGTCACATTACCATCTGTTTTCCATGCCTTTCATCATCCTTCTTTTTATGTCCACAAATCTCGGTAATCCATCTTCTCTCTTACTCCTTTTCTTATCCCCCTTTCGTTCCTTTCCATTATTCTACCATCGTCTGAGTGTAATATTTTACTTCTCTATCTCTTCTCTCTTCTTCTTTCGTTTCTTTTCTTCGCTCTTACGTTCTGTTTCTTCATCTTTCCTATACTTCTTTTTTTATCTCTCCCTTTATTTCTTTCTCCATCACCTCCCTTTAACCCCCATTTATCTTTCACAGTAAGGAAAGACGAAAAAGAAAGAAAGAAATTTGTAAAGAAAGGTATCTTTCCTAATAAATAAACACAAAACAAAGAGAAAATTGTGAAGATATGTATCTTTCCTAACATATAAACACAAGAAAAAAAAACATAATGAAGAAATGTTTCTTTCCTAACAAACAAACACAAGAAAGAAATAACATAATGAAGAAGAAATGTATCTTTCCCAACAAACAAACACAAGAAAGAAAGAAAAATGAAGAAATGTTTCTTTCCTAACAAACAAACACAAAAACAGAAAACAAACAAAGAAAACCGTGACGAAATATATCTTCCCTAAAATGAATAAACACAAAAAACGAGGAAAATTGTGAAGAAGTATCTTTCCCAACAAACAAACACAAGAAAGAAAGAAAATAATGAAGAAATGTATCTTTCCTAACAAACAAACACAAAACAGAAAGAAAACTGACGAAATATACCTTCCCTAAAATGAATAAACACAAAAAAACGAAGAAAATTGTGAAGAAAATAGTCCCTCCCAGGCTACGATCACAGGAACGAGAGCCTGTGATTTCTCGACCAACTGCCGTCACTCGCTAATGTGATGTTATGGGAGTCTGGGGGTTCAGGAGGAGGAGGAGGGGGGGGGAGGAAGAGGAGGGGGAGGAGGATGGGGTTCAGGAGGAGGAGGAGGAGGAGGGGGGGGGAGGAAGGGAGGGGGAGGAGGAGGAAGAGGAGGGGGAGGAGGGGGAGAGGAGGAGGAGGAGGAGGAGGAGGAAGAGGGGAGAGGAAGGAGGAGGAGGAGGGGAGGAGGATGGGGGTGAGGGAAGAGGAGGAGGAGGATGGAGGAGGAGGAGGGGAGGAGGAGGAGGAAGAGGAGGGGGAGGAGGGGAGAGGGAGGAGGGGGAGGAGCTGGATGGGGGTGAGGAGGGAGAGGGGGAGGAGGAGGAAGAGGGGGAGGAGGAGGAGGAGGAGGAGGAGGGGAGGAGGTGGTGATTGGGGTGAGGAGGAGGAGAGGAGGAAGAGGAGGGGGAGAGCTGGATGGGGTAGGAGGAGGAGGAGGAGGAAGAGGAGGAGGAGGGGGAGGATGGGGAGGAGCTGGATGGGGGTGAGGAGGAAAGGGGGAGGAGGAGAAGGAGAAGAGGAGGAGGAGAAGGAGGAGAAGGACGAGAAGGAGGATGGGAGGATGAGGAAGGAGAGGAAGAGAAAGAAAAAGAAGAGGAGAAGAAGACGAAGAAGGGAAGAGTGGGGGAAAAGGAGGGGAGGGAGCCATGGATTGGGGTAAGGAGGTAGCGGAGGGGTGGCTGATGGACTGGGACAAGAGGGGAGGGTGCTGGAATGGGGTAAGGGGTAGAGAGGGGAGGGTAATGGACTGGGGGGGGAAGGAGGGTAATGGACAGGGGGGGGGTTAAGGAGGGTAAATGGGGTGATGGAATGGGGTAATTGGGACAGATGGAAAAGCATGATGATGATGGGGAGGGGGGGTAGGTGAAGGTGATGGACTGAGGTTAAGGGGGGGGGGAAGGTGACGGACTGAAGGTAAGAGGGGGATGGGGGGAGGGGGGATGAGGGCTGGATAAAGAGAGGTAACTTGGGTCAAGGAAGGATTAGGATAAATAGGGGTAGATAAAGGGAAAGGGAGGAGGAGAGAAGAGAGGAGGGGAAGATCGGAGAGGAGATTATTGGAGTGAAGGGAGAGAAGGTCGAGTTAAAGAGAAATGGGAAGGAAAGGGGAAGAGGAGGTGGAGGAGAGAGAAGGGAAGGGAGAATAAGGAAGGAAGAGAGGGAGAGATAATTAGATCAACCGAGGGGGGGAGAGGAAGACCAGATAAACAAAGAGATTCAGTGAAGAGAGAGAGAGAGAGAGAAAGAGCAAAAGAAGGAGAAGAGGAGGGGAGAGTGGACACAAGGATAAGACAAGAAAGACAAGACAAGAGAGACCGAAAGGAAAGTGTGTGACATGACCAAAAGGAAAAGGAAAGAGAAAGAGACGTAACTCAAGAGAAAGGGGGAGGACAGGAAATTGGTAGGAAGAAGTGGATGGTGTAATGACGAATAAATATGAGAAGGAAGATAGCTGGCAGAGGAAGAGGGCGGAAAGGGCGAGATAAAAGATTAATATATCAAAGGGTTGAGAAAAAAAAAACGAATCACGGTCTTGAGGAAATGAGAAGAAAAGGAATGTGATAAAGGAGGCCGAAAGATAGAAGAAAAAAAAATAACAACAAAGCAAAAAAAGAAACGTAAAAAAAAAAAAAAATAATGAAAACTGAAGAGAAGATTGGGAGAGAAGAAACATAAAGCAAATAACTTACAAGACGAAAGGGAACAAAGGAATAAAGGAAGCAATTGGAGAAAGCGATCGAGATAACTAGGAAACGAAGAGGGGAATCAACGCAGCTGATCGAGGGGATATAGGCCTATGGGGCAATGGCTCATTAGGATCAGCAGAAAAAAGGAAGGTCGTTTGTTCCTTCTCAGTCGCTGTGATAATTGGTAATTGTCCTCCTTAGTGGCTGTCTACGCGGTCTGAGAACAGCTCAGACCTTAATAAAAGTGAGAAAGAAGGACATCTTGGAAGGAGAACATTCTCGGAAGAGGCGGAAAAGGAAAAATGAATAAATAGATAAACTGAAAATAAACAAGAAAAAATATTAAGGAAGATATGTAAAACAAGAGGGAGAGAGAAAGGGAAATAAAATCAAAGAAAGGTATATGAAATCAGATATCTTTACTTCAGTAATCTGATGTGGCTTCAGCAACCAACTCTCAGAAGCTTATGTTTTTTTTTTTTTTGGTGTGTTGTGTGTGTGTGTGTGTGCAGACTCAGCAGCATAATGAAAAATTATCCATGCTGTAACCTAAGTAGTTTCTCAGATATCCTCCTAGCAATTCAGATTATTCCTTACTCAATCAATCTTTCTCTAAACCTTAAAGATCTAAAGAGTAATTCATTAGCCGATCTGCCTTTTCTTTATCTCAGATATCGCCTTAGCCTTAATGCGCGACTCCTATTACATCTACACGTTCCGTCTTAACTCTGATAAGCTAATTTAGCCTCTAAGAACGCTATAGCAACTACGTTTTCTGGTCTAAAACTCTCTAAATACCCCCAGCTATTATAACTTCCGTCCTCCAAGCAAGCGTGACAGGGAATAAAGAAAAACAACGCTCTGAAAACAGCCAGAATTGTCTTAGAACAACACGAGCCTCTTGGTGCCGCCAGACCAGCCCCTAAATGCAAACAGTGAAACCTCAAGGACCTTGCTCAACCTCGGCAGCCACCCGACTTAAGTGAGCTAGACTTGTTCGCACACATCGGCCACTTGGTGTGCGAATAGTGGTCTTGAGAGGGACAAGTTTGGGTAATGGCTTTGACCCAGGGCCTGGAGGAAGCCTTCGCGAAAGGACGTGGCCGCTTTGCGCTTTCCCCAACTCCTTGAAGTTTGTGTGCTGCGCCTCAGGATCTGCGGGTATCCGTGGCCGTGGGATTTCTTTCCCTCAAAGAAACATAGGAACAAAGACAGATGGAAATGGAGCAAGCGTGCAGCATATATGACTGAATGTGTAAGTGTGTGTGTGTGTGTGTGTGTGTGTAAGTGTGTATGCGTATGTGTGTGTGTGTGGATGTGTGGTGTTATTTGTGTGTTTGTGTTTGTGTATGTATTTATGTACGTTTTTATATATGTGTTTGTGCGTAAATGTGAACAAATACAGTCCTGTTGCTGAAACTTGATCTTGTTTCGAGAGTAGAGAGATAACGTTCAGCCTCTACGTCGGAGTGAGGGCGAGGCGCTTCCTCTCCCTTCCATCCTTTGGCTAATGGGATCTCAGTAGTGATTTGGGCCCTTTCTTGCTCCATTAGTTACTCTCTCTCTCTCTCTCTCTCTTCGCTCTCTCTCTCGCGCGCGCGCTCGCTTCGCTCTCTCTCTCTCTCTCTCTTTCTCTCTCTCTCTCTCTCTCTCTCTCTCTCTCTCTCTCTCTCTCTCTCTCTCTCTCTCTCTCTCGCTCTCGCTCTCGCTCTCGCTCTCGCTCTCGCTCGCTCTCGCTCTCGCTCTCTCTCTCGCTCTCGCTCTCTCTCTCGCTCTCACTCTCGCTCTCGCTTCGCTTTCTCTCTTTCTCACTTTCTCTCGCTCTCTCTTTTCTTCTTGTATTGACCTCGGTTACGGTATATCCGCTCACGTTCATGCGCGTCCTTTGTGCTGTCTATTTTCTACTGTATTTTTTATCTTCCTACCCTTTCACTCCCTCCTTCCCTTATGCCTCTTCACTCCCTTTTCTCATCTCCTCCACCCCTTTCCCCTCTCATCTCCCTCCCCCCTCTCCCCTCTCATGCCCCTTCACCCCCTTCTTCTCCTCACCCCTCTCCCCTTTCGTCACTTAACACCCCTCTCCCCTCTAATCTCCCCCCAACCCACTCCCCTCTCTCCCCTCCGCTTTTGCCTCCTCACCTCACACGAAAATGGACGCACAAATTGTGTTGTTTATCCCCTTCGGTGATTCATCTCTTGTGTTTTCATCACCTTTTCATGGGAAAACACTGACAGAGAGAGAGAGAGAGAGAGAGAGAGAGAGAGAGAGAGAGAGAGAGAGAAGAGAGAGAGAGAGAGAGAGAGAGAGAGAGAGAGAGAGAGAGAGAGAGAGAGAGAGAGAGAGAGAGAGAGAGAGAGAGAGAGAGAGAGAGAGAAGAGAGAGAGCGAGAGAGGAGGAGAGGAGAAGGAGAGGGAAAGAAGAGATAGATAAATAGATCGTTACATAGAAAGATCGTTAGATAGATAGATAGATAGAAGGACAGAGAGAGAGAGAGGGCGGGGGAGGAGGGAGAGAAGACATGGATAGATAGATAGATCGTTAGATAGAAGATCGTTAGATAGGTAGATAGATAGATAGATTGAGAGAGAGGTAGATAGATAGATAGACAGAGAGAGGGAAGAGAGAGAGAGAGAGAAGGACAGACAGACAGAGAAAGGAAAATTAAATCTACAGCTCCCAGGAGACACAGAGCTCACTTGCAGACTCCACGAACTTTCTAGCCCCCCCCCCCCCCCCTACTTCCTCCCGTCGTTTCTTCCCTTCTCCTCTTGCTCAACTCTCTCTTTCTCTTTTCCCTCGTCCCCTCATCCCCTCTCTCTCTCTCTCTCTCCTCTCGATTCCTTTCTACCCCTCTCTCCCTGTTACCTCCCCTTCTCCCTCCCTTTCTCCTCCCCCCCTCACTCTTTTACCTTCCTCCTCTCTTCCTATTCCCTCTCCCCTCTCCCTGTTACCTTCCTCATCTCCCCCCCCCCCTTTAGTTCTCTCCTCTCCCCTTGTCCCTCTCCCCTCTCTTTACCATCCTCCTCTCTCCCTTTTCCCTTCCCCTTCCCTGTTTCCCTCCTCTTCTCCCCTCTTCCTTTAGCCTTCTCTCTTTTATCTTCCACCATTCCTCCCTCTTTCCTCCCCCTTTCACTTTTCCTTTCAGCCCTTCCCCCTATACCCCCCCCCCCCGGCCCACCCCTTTCTTCCTGCTTCCCCAACAAATACTCGCAACTCTGTAGAAATCTTAACAAAGGCAGTAAACAAAATATTTACAAAATCCAAAGATTCTACGGTCTTCACTTAAAGGTTTATGTGTTCAAAATTTCCCTCTATTTTCCAATTATTATCATTATTATTATTATTTTTAATGGCCTCGTCATCTCTTCCGTCTTTTTTTTTTACCATTATCATTTTCCTTTTCTTTTATATTTTCAGATATCTATCTTTTCTTCTTTATACATTCTTTCTTTTCCTTCTTCCATATTTTCTTGTTTTATCTATATCAACATTTTTTCCCAATCTTCCTTCCCCTGTTTCCTTTTCCTTCTTCGCTCTTCGTCCTTTTCTCCTCCTCCTCTGCCTCTTCATGATCTATCCTCCTTTTCTTTATGCTCTATTCTCTTCCTCTCCCCTTCCTTCTCCTCTCTCGTCCCTTCTCCTCCCTCTTTTCTCTCTACCTCTCCCTTTTGCTTCTCGCCTCCTCTCTTCCTCATTCTTCCTTTCTCCCTCCTCTCCCCCCCCTCCCCTTTACTTCTCGCCTTCTCTCTTCTTCCTTTCATCATCATATATTTCTTCTTCTTTACACTTACTTTCTCTTGCTTATCATAGGAAAGAAGGCTAAGATGGCGCGTCGAATTTTTAAGGGTCATATTTTTTTGACATTTTCCCTCGTGCTCGGCCGTCGCATCGAGTGTTAAGAGAAGAGGGAAAGAAAATGGAGAATTAAGGGAAAAAATGACACACTGTGGGGGAAATGTTGACGAAGAAAGGGAAGAGAGAAGGGGGAATTATGTTCTGTTGGGGAAAATGTTTCCGAGGATAGGGGAAAAAATTAAAAGGGTACTATGTGGGGGGAAAAAAGTTTATATAGAAAGGGAAAAAAGTGGAGTAAATGGTACTCTATAAGAAATTCTTTTCTCTTCTTTTTACGAGAAAAGGGAAAAAGGGAGAGAAAATTTTGTTCTGTGGGGGATATGTTAACGAGAAAAGATGAAAAAGAGAGAAAATGATAACATGTGGGAATAAAAGAGAAAATGAGATCTTGAAGGGACGATATATACGCAGAGAAGGAAAAGAGAGAAAAAGTAATGATGTGGACAATAAATGCGAGAAAAGGGAAGAAAAGAAAGATAAATAACTTCTCGAAAAGGAAAGGAAAAAGACCCTTCTATCAAGGTGTTAAAAAGATGATAGGAAAGGAGAAAAGGAAATAACATTGGCAAATAAATGAGAATAAGCAATGAGAAAGGAAGAGAAGGGATATGGAATAGTGAATAGATAAAGAGAAGTGATAAGGAGACATGATAAGTGACAACATTCTTTACTCGGTGATAATCATGTCTTTCTCTTCTGAATGTATAGCAATTGGTGTACACAAACACGCACACATACACATATATATGTTTACAAATGTGTGTGTGCTAGTGCGTGTGTGTGTGTATGCGCGCGCGCGCGCGCTTGTGTGTGTATGCGTGTGTACGCATGCATTTACAT
>NW_020869655.1:405144-410144 GCF_003789085.1 Penaeus vannamei | reverse complement strand
GTCACGTGATCACCAGCGAGGTCAAGGCTAAGGGAGATCGACCAGGAGCAGGAGGAGCAGGAGGAGGAGGAGGAAACCAAATAACATCACCAACGTTCTCTAAGTCGAAGGAGAAACAAGGGGAAATAGGGACGCGTTGTAGGTAGACAGGCGCGCGCGTTCATCGAAACGAGGAAACATTTAAGTTAGGCTTCGTTGAAGCGTTTAAGTTAAGCAATGGTGAGGTTGTGGAGGCGATATAGTGGTTTATCAGTCGCTCCGATTCTCCACAGGTCATGCAGATAGACAGTGGGTTTTTGTGATTTGTTTGTGTGTCTTCGTGTATGAAGAAGAGTGTGTGAGAGAGAGAGACAGACAGACAGGCAGACATAGACAGTGACAGAGAGAGAAAGAGATAAAGGGGAAAAAATAAAAAAAGAGAAAAGGGATTGGAGGAAAATATGAAAGAAAGTAGAGACACGCCTAGAAAGAGAATAATGTATAGGAAACAAGACGACGAGTGGCCATGGCGCGTGGAGCCGTCGGAGGCAGCGGTCGCTCGTGCGCATCCGAAGAAGAGCTGAAGGAGTGTCCTGTATTTCGGTGTCTATTTGCTCTATTGTGGTGCAAATATATATATATATATATATATATATATATATATATATATATATATATTATATATATATATATATATATATATATATATATATATATATATATATATATATTATATATATATATATATATATATATATATATATATATATATATATATATATATATATATATATATATATATATATATATATACTATATATATATATATATATATATATATATATTATATACATATATTATATATATATATAGTACTATATATATATATATATAATATATATATATATATAGTATATATATATATATATATATATATATATATATCTGATATTTAGATATTCATATATGCATTTATTTCTGTGTATTTTAACAAACTGGCCGATAGCGTCGGTAGGTAGGACGGGTGGGGGGGGCGAGTTCTAGAGGAGGGTTGAATTAAGGAGAGGGGGGGGCCGATTGGAAAAAGGGGATGTTGTTTATACGTAATGTTGGTTCATCTTCTTTCATGCAGATCATGTATGACAAATACTGAGAAGTTGTAAGTTGGAACCAATAGTTTAAAAGCCACAATGGAATCCAGACTAAGTGTAAGTCCAGTAACAGGTCATTTTTACCTTTATTCCTGTCTACTCTTTTACAAAACGTTATATTCGATATATTTGGTGTCGAGTAGGTATAGTTTATTTCCCCTTATGACACACACACACACACAGTGAATAGGATAGATAGGTATGAATATATTCATATGAATATTTACACATACACATATGTATGTATAATATCATACATACATATATTTATGTACTATATACATGCTTGTGTGTGTAAGTGTATGTATGAATCTAAATGTATATGTACGTCTGTATGCATCTATATATCCCTGTGCGTGCACAAGTATGACATCAGCATCAAGCATGTATTTTCCAGTGCCGGTCAAGAGCACTCCGCGATTCCCCGATTCCACGCACGAATTTTCATGTGCTGTTGACGAACTCCAATAATATATATATATGTGCGTTGTGTGTGTTGTGGTGTGTGTGTGTGTGTGTTTGTGTGTGTGTTGTGTTGCTGTGTGTGTGCTGTGTGTGTGTGTGTGTGTGGTGTGTGTGTGTGTGTGTGTGTGTGTCTATATTATCATATATATATATATATATATATATATATATATATATATATATATATATATATAATATATATATATATATATATATATATATAATATATATATATATAATATATATATATATATATATATACTATATATATATATATATATATATATATATATATATATATATATATATATATATATATAATATATGTATATATATATTATATATATATATATATATAATATATATATATATATATATATATAATATATATATATATAATATATAATATATATATATATATATATATATATATATATATATATATATATATATATATATATATATATATATGTATATATATATATATATATATATATATATATATATATACATATACATATATATATATATATATAATATATATATATATATATATATATACATATATATATATATATATATATATATATATATATATATATATATATATATATATATATATTATATATATATATATACTCAAACTTTTCCCCTGATCCGCTTCCAGCCTCCATCCCAGGCTCGTTCCCCGCCTCTCCCCGCGAGCCAGTGCCGACAGCGATCTTCCTCCACCTGTGATTAATGCCAGTTTTCATTTCTCTTCGAAGCCAATGTGGACCCTATGACTCCGCCGCACTTTCCCGCCACGAAGATCCCTCGCCACTGCCAAGTATGACCTCGGTTCATCAGGCGGGATTTCGCTCTCGGGGAAAATGCCTTTCTTGCCGCGAATCTGGAAAGGAAAGGAAGAAATGAAGGCAGGAGTCTTGAGAGGGAAAATGTTGACTAGGGGAGGGGGATTAAGGGGGGGGGGAGCGGCGAAGGGGGAGGGAATTTAGGAGTAGGAAGCGGGAGGGAAGGGAAAGGGAAGGGAAAAGGAGAGGAAGGGGAGAGGGAAGGAGAAGAAGGGGAAAAGGGAGTTGTAAGGGGAACTGAGCACAAGAGAAGAGAAAGCGAATGGGGTGGGGGGAGTAAAGAGGGGAACTGAGATGATGGGAAAGGGGAGACAAAAGAGAGTAGGAAGGAGAACCAAGAATAGAGGAAAAGGATTGGAAAGGGAAACTAAAGGAAGGGGAAATGGGAAAGAGAAAGGGTGAAAAGAAAATGGGGAAAAGGGAGTTTTAAGGAAAACTGAGACGAGGGGAAAGGAAAGAGAGAACGGAATAGGCAGGAGAACTAAGAATAAAGAGAAAGGATTGAGAGAGGGAAGGGAAAGAGAACGGAGGCAAGGGACTGGAAAGGGAAACCGAGGAAGGGGAAAGGAGAAAAGGAAGTGGAAAAGGGAAGAGGAAGAGGAACTAAGAGGTGGGAGAAGGGGAATGAGGTGCACTTACCCGGCAAGACAGATGGGCGAGGTAATGTCCATCGACACGGAAGTATGAAAGTTGGGAAAGGAAGGAAGATGAGATAAAAGTAGGGAGCAGAAAAGAAGAAAATGAAATTCATAAGAACAAAAAGACGATGGAAACAGACCATAGGTTTTTGAGGTGGAGGATAAGGCAAAAAGAGAAATTGCGGGTAAGCAAAGCCTATAATGGAGAGAAAAAAAAACGCAATAGATGAAAGAGAATAATCACAACAACAAAATGTAGAAGAAAAGAGAAAGTCTTACCCAACTATCCAAAAATTTTCAAAAAAAGAAAAAATACAGTAAGAAAAAGCCAATAATAAAGGATACCCCAAAACAAAGTAAATAAAGATGTAGATAGATAAATAAAATTGGGAAATTAGAGAGAGTGAGAGAGAGAGAGAGAGAGAGAGAGAGAGAGAGAGAGAGAGAAGAGAGAGAGAGAGAGAGAAAGAGAGAGAGAGAGAGAGAGAGAAACAGACAGACTGACAGACAGACAGAGAAAGAGACAGAGAGAAAGAGAGAGAGAGAGAGAGAGAGAGAGAGAGAGAGAGAGAGACAGCACAGAGAGAACAAAAGAGGAGAGAGAGAGAGATACAGACAGACAGAGAAAGAGACAGAGAGAAGAGAGAGAGAGATCGCGTGACACAACCCACAAAAGCATTAATCATAAGGGTGAGAGAAAGTTCTAAAAGGCCAGACTAAAGGAATAAACTTTTTACATAGACTCACGCGACCTCTGGCGGCTTAAAGACGAGGCTGTGTGGATTTTTTTCCTTCTTTGTGTATGTTTAATGTGTGTGCACTTATGTGTATGTTTGCACTTATGTGTATGTTTAATGTGTGCAACTTATGTGCGTTGTGTATCTATGTTTGGGATGGAGGAAAGGGAGATAGGGAGAGGGAAGAGGGAGTAAATGATAGGTCAGAGAGGGAGGATAGACAGAGATAAAAAAAGAGAGAAAGAGAGAGAGAGAGAGAGAGAGAGAGAGAGAGAGAGAGAGAGAGAGAGAGAGAGAGAGAGAGAGAGAGAGAGAGAGAGAGAGAGAGAGAGAGAGAGAGAGAGAGAGAGAATAAGAGAGAAAAAAAAGATAGACAACGCGGAACATAGAGATAGAAAAAATAGATATAAACACCCAGAGACAGGTCGAGACAGAGAAGACAAAGAAACAAATCTGGAAGGGAAGGCGAGACGAAGAAAAAGAAGAAACAGAAACACCCAATTAGAACGAGAGAGAGAGAGAGAGATTCCGACGACCTCGTTCCATCGGTATATCAATTAGCTATCGCCATCCATCCGCCTAATAGACTTCTGATCGTTTATATCGTGTAATTTATGGGGTTTGTGGATCGTGCAGTTTGCATGTTTATTTTCAAGGGGTTCATTTGCATATTGTTAAGGGCGGTATGAAAATGTACATGCACACATTGCCTCGCTGATTTGTGGAGGGTTGTAAAATAACAGCTATTTCACCTCTCTCTATTTTTCTCCTTTCCTCTGCTCCTGTTTGCCTCTCTCTCTCTTTCTTTCTCTTTCTCCTTCTCTCTCTTCTGCTTTTCCGTCTGTCTATATGTCTACCGCCACCACCCTCTGTCTCTCTTTCTTTCCCTCCCTCTCCTTCCCCCTTTCTCTCTATCTATCTCCCCCTCCCCCTCTCTCTCTCTCTCTCTCTCACTCTCACTTTCTCAATGTCCTTTTACAGCATCCCTTTCGGCCAGTCTCCGGTTAGTGGTTAAGCGATTGTCTTCATCGTTGTTTTCTCCGATGTTTCCTCTCTTCCGTCTTCTGTATTTTGTTTTGTGAACTTTGTTTCGTCTCTCTTTCGTGAATTGGTATACACACACCCGTGTATGTGTACGTATGTTCATTTAATATTTTTCTTTCTCTTTTCTTTGTC
>NW_020869655.1:392644-400144 GCF_003789085.1 Penaeus vannamei | reverse complement strand
CCTATTCGTCTCCTCCATCTTCTCCTCCTCTTCTCCTCTCCTTCATCTTCACCATCCTCTTCTTCTTCATCTTCACCATCCTCTACTTCTTCTTCCTCCTCCTCTTTTTCCTCTCCCCTTTTCCTCAGACACAGATCAAGGCCTCATCTGCTCACGTCTGTTATAAGCGTCTCTCTCGTGTAAAAATAAAAGTCACTGGTCCTTATGTTCTGGTCTCACAAAGCACATTATTGCTTATGAAGGAGATGGGGAGCCCCTGTCACCCAAGTTGCTGGAAAATTTCACTGGATTTTCAGCCTTACGAGCAGCGAGCCAAACGGGCAGTGCCTGTCTGACGTGTTGCACAGGATTCCCCGTCACTGCGGTGCTTCGCGACGGGGGACCTGCAACCTTACCGTGCTATGCCCTAGAGGAGAAAGTTGCATGCAGTAAAGAGTCCCAGTCTTCGCGTGTAGTTTTCTCTCAGAGCAGTGGAGGATCTTAGCCTTTATGCGCCAGGGGAATACGGCTCAGTTTCCCAGAAATGACTCAAGCATAACAAAGTCTGAGGATCACCTTACGGATTTTGATCATTCATTCCGTTTGCTCTTTTTTCTCCTAAAACAGTCTGAATCTTTATATTTTCTGCTTTCCCGATAATTTTACACTTTCATATGAGTAATCAAGGTACTCCTATACCTCCTTGTAAGTTTACCTATTTATCTATCATTTTTGTTCACATCTTTCTTTCACTTTTTATCCCTGTGTTACTTTTCGATTATGTCTGTTATTCTCCCTATCTCTCTCTGTATGTGCGTGTGTGTGTGTGTGTTTGTGTCTGTCTGTCTCTCCTTCCATCCCCTCTCACTTTCTCTCGCCCATTCGCTCTGTCTCTCTACCCATCACAAGAAGACACAAACACACGCACTCAGTCATCCCCCCCCTCCCTTCCCCTCCACAAACGAAGCTTATTCTTTAAACGGCCCTAAATTCTCGCCCCAACCCCCATCCCCCGTCAAGACGACCCCTTAAAACCCGGCGTCTCGAGATGCATGCAATAAAAGCACTTCGAGTCAAAGGAAATATGGCCTCTTTTTGTAGCTACTTGTCATTGGTGTTGAGTCGGCCCTTTGCTTTCCCCCTTAGACTGTAGGGAAGTGTTCGGGGGAATTTAGGCTTTATATACTTGTTCGTAAGGAATCGAGTGCTTTGCGGATTTATTTTTGTTTAGAGGATTTGATTAGAAGAAGGCGATGTTCTTCTCTTGGTTCTATTTTCCGTTCTTGTTAATGGTTATAGCCTGTTAATTACACTAGTGGTGATTATCATTTTCTTATTGCGACTGATACCCTCATAATGCTCACTGTTATCAATACCATAACGATAATGAGTAAAAAAAAGAAATAATTATTACAATAAGCAACACATTTGACACAGTAACTGTGGTTGATCAATTTAGCAACATGCAGTGTTGTATGACGTCGCCATCCAGCAAGAACACCTCGAAAACGGTATTCATTTTGTTTATCTATATGCATATTATATATATATATATATATATAATATATATATATATATATATATATATATTATATATATATATATATATATATATATATATATATATATATATATATATATATATATATATATATATATATATATATATATATATATATATATATATATATATATACATATATATATGTGTGTGTGTGTGTGTGTGTGTGTGTGTGTGTGTGTGTGTGTGTGTGTGTGTGTGTGTGTGTGTGTGTGTGTGTGTGTGCGTGTGTGATCAGGATGAATAGAGAGCTGGTTTCAGTATACTTAAAATTGGTGACCAAAGAGATCGGGTTGTAAAATGCAAACGATAAGTTGTTGTTCGAAATCATTATCAAAATATCTCTGATTTGTTTCAGAGATGATCAGCGTGATTATAAATGATACATCACTCTTAAATCAAAGTATAATGACCACTAATCCATTACTTCGCCTCATTATCCCATCATTACGGGATTCAAGACATTTATCTATTCGTTTATTGGCAACATCTCTCATCCGATTGTCTTTTTCATGATTCCCATTATATTTTCATCGCATGACCTTTTGACCTTTTGACAAATGACCCCCTTGTGTCTTTGAGATCCTCAGCGCCGTCGGCCTTGTCATTCTCATTAACGTCAACTTCACTTTCGCTAATAACGCGTCATTTGTAAGCATCGCCATTGCGCTCGAAAACGTAATTCCTATCTTACCGTCGTAATAAATTGAATGCGAGGATGATGGCAAAGTTTGAAGATAAGGGGGGAGTGATATTACGACATCCTCGCTGGCTATTGAGTAATGGTAACTGTCGGCAAATATCGTTGCAGCGTGGGCTTATATACTCTCACTGCCTGCCATCTGGCGTTCGGCCAAAGAACTATATCTATAAACTCCCGGATTCTTCCAAATATGATATTACTACATGTCATTCAGACACGACAATGCAGACTGACTCTGATTTTTTTCTTTTTGGCTGCATTTAACGATGAAATATCATGGAATTTAGATTATGATCATGGAAATGATGGCGATAATTATGATGATGTGGGAGTGGATTTTACGGTAATTTCACGGAAATCAATTAGAACTTAATTAGCATGAATATTAATCGGCGTTCTAGATTATATTAGTATTTTATTGCAGTATTTATGAAACGAAATATTGAAAGGGTTCATTTGTGAAAGTATTAAAACATTATTTCAATAAAGTACATGATTAATACAGACATTAGGTAGATAGACTAATGGCAAAAGAAAAAAAAGTAAAAAGAAGAAAAGAAAACGAACGTACTTAGTAAAAACTCTACGGGACAAAACCCAGGTTTCACTACCACGTCTTCTCTGCTGGTAACATTTTTTTCGAGCGATAATATTCTCACCTCTATCTCACACCACACTTTTCACACTTATAGCAAAGCCACGCTTATGCCCTGTCAGCACTTACCCATCCACACCAAATAAAGGTGACCTTCGCATGGAGATGGGAGGTCGAAAGTCACAGAGGCTAAACCGCTTCTTCTTTGTCTTCATGTAGAGGTAATAGGACTACATCAGGTCACTTTGTCCCCAGCATATGGTATGGTAATCCCTACCTCTCTTTCCCACCTCTTTTAGTATACTTTCATCTGCTTTGTCTCATTTTATCGTTCACTTCCTTTCTCTTGTTTCCCCTTTTTCCATGAAGATTCTTATTAATGATTGTAGAAAAGGAAAAAAAATGTCGGTTAATTTATACGCTTCCCTTTCATTTCCCTTTTATTTTCTCCCCTTCGGTTATCATTATGGACATCATCTGTTTTATCTTCAATCGTTACAATTTCCTTTGTTACATTCACTCTCCTTTATGTTATCAGTAAAAATGTCTTCATCAAAACCTTTATCCCGATCATTATTGTTTTCACAATCCTTGTCACTGTCGTCATCCTCATCATTATCCCAATGAATGACATCATTACCGCTATCGTTAATATCATCGTCATCCAATGTAATTCTTACCACCGGCACTGCCATTACCCACAGAATTACCAGCATCATTATCCTTATCCTTACTACCATCCCTATCATCGCATCACAGAATAAGGAAGAGAGAGATAACTGGAAGGATGGCAATAAAAGTGCGTACATATGCATGTGTACATACAATGAATATATGCATACATAACCAGTAAATATATATTCCTTCGCGGGGTTCGATAAGATCCCTATGAATATGGTGACTATCAATCTCTCATGAATCTATTTCCTACTGGTAATCGACTTCTGAAACTCCCCGAAGGTCGATTCGCATACACACTTTCAATAGGAACTTCGCCGGAAAGGCATCGTGACTTAACATTGTAATGGCCCCGGTTCGCTGTGTTTGGTGATAGCTTCCCGCGGGAAAAATATTGGAACCGGCACCTTCCTCATGATTGGGTATTGTCGAGCATTTTGCAGTCAAAGCAGACAATAAAGTCTCGAGAAAAGGTTTCATGAATAGTTTAAGTAAATAGAATTGCATACGCTATCTATGAGGCGTCTTTAGTAAGCTTTCTTGAGTGAATAATCATTTTTGCTTATACTGAATGGCGTGCCGGCTAATATCATACACATACTCATGGAACAATATAACCACAATAGCATACACACAAACGAGCACTCAGCGCCTCCACATAGAACAAGCAACCTCTTACCTTTGCAATCAAATCTCACAGGTAAATCACGTCCTTAACCCTTTCAAGAACATCCCAGCAGCAGAAAAGGATGAATTTTCAGGCTTTATTCATGAGACAAAAGTCTTTTTATTATTTTTTTATTTATTATTATTATTATTTTTTTTTTGGCACTCATGCACTCATACGTTCAAATATTCATGGCAAGGGATAGTATGTTCGGCAAAGAAATCGGTTTGAGAAAGGAAGCGAGGTGAAAGAGAGAGAGAGGGTTGAGTTGCCGATACTGACTTTCTTTGTCTTTTTAGTGTCGGTGTGACGATTTGCTTTCGACTTTTCTCCTCAATTTTAGTATATTTCCCTCTCTACTCTCCCTAGTTTCAGTCGTTTCCTTCCTTATATCAATATTATCAGTGGCAACATGATGATTGTTGTCATTATCGTGATCATAACTATTCTTATTTGAAGAATTATTATCTGTATGTTTGTCGTTACCATCTATAAGTTATGTCATTATCATCCTTATTTAGATATAATCATTATCATTATTCTTATCATTGGTATCAATTTCACTCTGTCATTTTCATGACATGATAGTAGTCACTATTATTGTTGTTGTTTATATGGTTATTATTTTATTATTGCTGCTAAAGTTTGGGTAGTTGATGTTGTTACTGTTGTTTTAAATGCTGTTATCATCACTAATATCATCGTCATATTTTTTACTGTTCCATTACAATCAACCTTGTCATTAAGGCCATAACAGACGCCCTTACTTCCACCCAAAATCTCCCGGGCAAGGAAGCTCTCAGTGCGCCCCTTAGCCTCGTCATAATTAATTGAATCAAGTCTTTTCCCTTCGTTCCTTCTTCTCTTTCATTAGCCCCGTTATAATTGATTTAATTAAGTGTCTCTTTTTTTTTTTCTTTCTTTTTTTTCTTTTTTTCATTCTTTCTTCCGTTCGTTCTGGCTCTCTCCCCTCTCCCCCTTTCCCCCCCCCCTCCGTCTCTCGACCCTTAACGATCTTGCGTGAATAGGCGGCCAAGTGATCGCTTATAAAACCAAACCTCTCCCTTCACCGCGAACCCCAAAAGGCACTTCATGGCTCAAGCATCGTTTAGTCGAGGGCGAAATGTGCGTAGTTTAATGTGGAGGCGCGCCTTGTGCCGGGAGGCTTTCGCTCTGGCTCTCTCTTTCTCTTTCTCTTGCTTTCGTACGTGCGGTTTCTCTAATTGCTTAGTCTCTCTATGTCTATATCTTATTTCTGTCTGTCTGTCTCTCTCTCTCTCTCTCTCTCTCTCTCTCTCTCTCTCTCTCTCTCTCTCTCTCTCTCTCTCTCTCTCTCTCTCTCTCTCTCTCTCTCTCTCTCTCTCTCTCTCTCTCTCTGGAGTAATGGACGCGCTTGTTTCGTCTTTGTTGACTTTTTTTTTTCTCTCTCGACAATCATCATAAATTTCTACTCCTTACACATTTTCATATAAATGTCTCCCCATTCAATTCTGTCAACAATCTTTGTCAATTTCGTCTTCCGCCTTTTAAATTTATAACTCCTTTACTCCGCAGGTGAGTTCTGATTGGCTGTGCTTTGCTTGGGTGCGTGACGTCACAGAACGGTAAGAGGCAGTTCGTTGTTATTTATGTGGACAAGTATTTTATGTTTTCAGATGCTGTTTACTCTGAACGAAAGTCTTCATTTGTGTATATGTTCATATACATGCACTTTGTAATGATTATTGGTATTTACTTGTTTGTTTGTGTGTATGTGTGTGTGTTTTGTGCCTGTTTGTGTGCGCCTATGTGTGTGTGTTAGTGTGTGAGTGTGTGTGTGTGCCTGTGTGAGTATATGTATGTGTACATGAATAATCATCCATGTGTGTGTGTGTGCTTTTATGTAGTCGTTGCTCAGCAGATTTCCTTCGATGGCGAAACCCCCTCCCGCTTCTCCACCTCCCCTCCCCCTCCTCCCTCCTCCCTCCCCTCACCCCCTCCCATCCCCCACGTCAGTTCCTCCTCAGCTCACTGCCGCAATATCAATACGCCTCGACTGTGCACAATATTGGAAATCTTACTGTCTTAATTTCGGGTCCCGGAGGCTGCCTCTCTCTCTCTCTCTCTCTCCTCTTCGGATTCTCCATCTTCTCACTCGTCTCCGTAGCTCTAGTTTCCCATTTTGGTGAAGGAGGCTTCATAAAAGTCGTATTAAAAGTCGCATTAAATCCTTCGTTAGTAGGACTCTGAACTCTGTAAGGTCAGGGGAATGAAGGTGAATGGAAGTCGCGAACGGGTTGCCGTAGCTTTGTAAGACTCCCACCTTTTCGGATATCGTTTCTCTCTCTGTCTCTGTCTTTCTCTCTCTCAGTCTCTCTCTCTCTCTCTCTCTCTCTCTCTCTCTCTCTCTCTCTCTCTCTCTCTCTCTCTCTCTCTCTCTCTCTCTCTCTCTCTCTCTCTCTCTCTCTCTCTCTCTCTCTCTCTCTCTCTCTCTCTCTCTCTCTCTCTCTCTCTCTCTCTCTCTCTCTCTCTCTCTCTCTCTCTCTCTCTCTCTCTCTCTCTCTCTCTCTCTCTCTCTCTCTCTCTCTCTCTCTCTCGTCTCTCTCCCTCTCCCTCATCTTTCTTTCTATCTCTCTTCATACATGTATTCATGTAGGTATATACATACATTTAACCATATATACAAGCGCGTATGTGCCTGGTTCTCCAATTTCCTTACGACCAAAGACACAGACAGACAAATATAATTGACAGGGAAAAGACACCTAGTGCTTGCTTGGTGAGAGGGGGTGGGAGGGGAGAGGGGGGAGGGCATGAGGTCATAGGAGCAAAGGTCGTCACGTCATATGGGAACTTATAGGACCGGAGGGGGGAGGGTGGGGGGGGGGTAAACTGAAGTGTTGGAGGAGGAGGAGGAGGAAAGGGAGAGCGTGAAGATAAAAGATAAGAGGGAATGTGAAGGTAGCTGAAACAGGAGAACATAAAGTGTGTGTGTGTTTGTGTGTGTGTGGTATCTGTCTATCTGTGTGCGTGTTATCTGTGTGTGTGTTTGTGCGTCTATCTGTGTGTGTGTTTGTGTGTGTGTGTTTGTGCGTCTATCTGTGTGTGTGTGTGTGTGTGTGTTGTGCGTCTATCTGTGTGTGTGTTGTGTGTCGTCTATCTATCTGTGATCTGTGTGTGTGATCTGTGTATCCGGTATCATAGCACAACGATAAGCGAGGGTCTGCCACGGAGGACGCGGCGCCTCCCCCGAGGGCGCGAGGAGGCGAATCCCTCACGAGGCCGAGGAACCTATTGATCCCCGGAGGCCGGTGCGGGTCTCCGCCTGATACCGGCGT
>NW_020869655.1:382644-387644 GCF_003789085.1 Penaeus vannamei | reverse complement strand
ACAAGAGTGATAATGATAACAATAATGATTAATGACAATGATACCGATAATGATAAGAGTAATGATAATAATTGTGATAGTAACAATAATTATAGTCATAATAATAATGACGATAGTAATGAAAATAACAAGAACAACAATGATGATAATAGTAACAATAGTGATAGCAATAATGATAATGACAATGATAATGATAATGATAATAATAATAATAATAATAATGATAATAATTAATAATAATAATAATAATAATAATAATAACAATAACAATAACGATAATGATAGCAATAATGATAATGATAATAATAATAATCATTATTATTATTATCATCATAATCATCATCCTCATTATCATCAATAATGATAATGTCATTACCACAATGACAATACCAACACCAGCAACAGTAATGGAAATAGACCCCCTGCGGAGCGAAGGGAGAAACCGAGAGAAACCGCCTCGTCATTGCGTTCTCCAAGTTCAACGCTCGATGGGACAGATGCGAGAAGCCGGACAGGGAAGCCTCGGCGAGTGTGGAAACCTTGGCTTTTCGTTCGCATGCTACGTCTTGTTCGGTTGTTTTATTGTTTATTTTTTGTTGTTGTTTCTTTTTTCTTTCTTTTCTTTTCTTTTTTGCTTCATTATCATTTTTTTTTTTCATTTCATCAATCATCATCTTTTTCTTTTTGTTATTCATTATCATCATCATCATCATCTTCTTCATCATTATCATCATCATCTTCTTCTTCTTCTTTCTTCTCTTCTTCTTCTTCTTCTTCTTCTTTTCTTCTTCTTCTTCTTCTTCTTCTTCTTCTTCTTCATCTTTCACTTCTTCTTCTGTTCGTCCTCCCTTTTTACAAGCAAAAAGGGTGTTGTCTTGAATTGCTTCCTGAGACAAGTCCTCAAAAGACCCTCCCCTCCCCTCCCTCCCCACCCCCTCCCCACTCCCCCTCCCCCTCCCCCTCCTCCCTTCCCCCAGGAGCCCAATCTAACGTAAGCATTAAATTGGAAATCCATAAACAGGAGGACAGAGATTAACGCACTTCATTTCACCCGCTCACGAAGGGCCAATAGGACCCAAAATCGTATGCATAGACCACACCAAACTCGACCTTCGGAAGCCATTACTGTCTGCGGGGCTTCTTCCAGAGATGCTAATTCCGAGAGATAGAAACATCCTCTCGGTCCTCCTCCTCCTCTTCCTCTCCGCTGCCTCCTCGTTCCTCGTCTTCTCTCTCTTCTTCTTCTTCCTTTGCCTCCTCCACCTCTTTCCATCCTCCTCGTCTTCTTCTCTTCTTCTCCTTCTTTGCCTCCCCACTTCTTTCCATCCTCCTCGTCTTCTTCTCTTTCTCCTCCTTTCTTTACCTCCTTAACCTCTTTCCATCTTTCCCTTCCTCCCCTGGTCGCCTCCTCAGTCCTCTGCCCTCTTCTCTTCCTCTCTTTCCTTCTTTAGCGCCTCCTCCTATTCCTCCTCCACCTCCTCTATCTTTACCTCCTTCTCCTACTCCTCCTCCACCTCCTCTGTTTTATTTCCCCTTCCTACTCCTCCTCTTTTCTTTTCTTTCTCCTCTTATCCGCCTCCTCGCTCCTCCGTCATTTTATCCTACCTCCAACATTTCCTTCTCCCTCTCTTTCCTCTGGCCTTTTCTCCTCGCCTCTTCCTCTTTGCCTCATTACTCTCCCCCCCCCCCCGCCCCCCATCTATTCTACTCGCCCCCATGATCCCTCTTTCCTCTTCTTCGTCTCCCTCTCCTTCTCCTCCTCCACGTCTTCCCATTTTTAGTCTTCCTCTTCCTCTTTCCAGTCTTTTTTTTTTTTTCTTCCGTTCCTCCTCTCGGTGTCACCATTTTCTTTCCCTTCACTTCTTTCCTTTTTCTCCAGTTCTTTCGTCTTTGCCTCTTTGCCACTTCATCATCGCTCCCTTCCTCCTTCCTCTCCTATTTTCCCCTTCTCTCTTCTGCTTCTTTCTTCCTTCTCTCCCTTCTCTTCTCCTCCTCCTTCTTTTTTTCCTTCTCAGCTGGTCTTCTCTTCTGTTTCCTCTTCTCCTACTTCGGCTCTTTCCGTCTTTTCTCCCTTCCCTCTTCCCTCCTCGCTTCTTCTCTTCCATTTACCCGCATTTTCCCCACATCCTTTTTCCCCCTCTCCTCCTCTTCCCCTCCTTACCTCTTCTCTTCTATTCATCCACCTTTTTTCCCTATCCTCCTCTCCCCCTCTCCTCTTCTCCTCCTCCTTCCCCTCTTTTTTCTATTTATCCGCCTTGTATTTCCCCATCCTCCTCTCCCCCTCTCTCCCCCTCCCTCCTTCTCCTCCTCCTTCCCTCTTTTTTCTATTTATCCGCCTTGTTTTTCCCTATCCTCCTCTCCCCCTCTCCTCTTCTCCTCCTCCTTCCCCTCTTTTTTCTATTTATCCGCCTTGTTTTTCCCTCTCCTCCTCTCCCCCTCTCCTCCTCTCCTCCTCCTCCCCTAATCTTTTTTCTATTCCGCCTAATCCGCCTTGCTTTTCCCTATCCTCCTCTCTTCTTTCCTCTTCCCTCTCCCCTCTTTTTTCTATTTCCGCCTTTTTTCCCTAGCCTCTCCCTCTCTCCTCTTCTCTCCTTTCCCCTCTCCCCTCTTTCCTTCTATTTCTTTTTCCCTCTCCTCCTCTCCCCCTCTCCTCTTCTCCTCCTCCTTCCCCTCCTTCGCATAAGCCTAATAAGTTTAAGGTCGAGCCGTTTCAGTCCCATAGGCCTTCAGGCTTTTCGGTCCTCTCTCTTCTCGTCTTTTCTTTCTCTTTTTACCTCTCACTTTCGCCTCCCTTCTCTGCATTCTTAGATCTTTCTATTTTCTTTCTATCGTTACTGCTATATCCATTATTCTCGTGTCCTTCTATTCCCCCATTTAATGATTTTAGTGTAATGCCATATTTCTTATCATTCTCTCCCTTTCTGCTGTGTGTTCAGTCCTCGCTTAATCTTATTAGATCTCCTCTCTCTTTCTCTCTCTCTTTCTCCCCCCCCCCCCTCTCTCTCTCTCTCCATTTCCTTCTCTTGTCATTCTCTTCTCCCTCCTTTTTCTCTTCTTCCTTCTTCCCCACCCTCTTGTCTCCCCTCTTTCTTCCCCATCCTCATTCCATCCATCCTCTACCTCTTTCTTTCCTCTCCTCTCTCCTCTTCCTCTTCTTACCTCCCTCCCTTTTCTTCTCTCACCTTCCTCTCTTCTCTCCTTTCTATCTTCGCTCTTCACTTTTCTTTTTTATCTTCTATTTCCCTCTTCTCTCTCTCTCTTTCTCTCTCCTCTCTCTTGCCTCCCACTGGTTCCTTTCTCCTTCTCTTTCTTCTTCGTCTTCGTGCTTTTCTCCTCCTCTACTTCCACTTCTATCTTCCTTCTTCTTCTCACTTTGCCTCCTCTACTTCCACTTCTATCTTCCTCTTCTTCTCCACTTTTTCCTCCTCTACCTCTTTCTTTCTTTCTTTGCGTTTCTTTTCCTTTAATTGTCTCATTTCCTCTTTTATCATTTATCCGATTCACTATTTCTATTTCTTTCTATAATCATCATCATAACGGGACCTTATCGCCCCTTCTCCCTCCCTCTTTATCTCTATTGCTTTTACATTTCTTTTTTATCTTTATTACTTTTACATTTCTTTTTATCTTTGTTCCTTTCACAATTTCTATCTTTTACATCATTTCACTGTAAATACCAATGGTTTTAAAATTGGGTTCAGTGTTATTGCTGTCATTTCTATCCGTGTTATGTTGTTATCAATTAATGATATGCAAATTGATTTTCGGTTATTTGTACGCTTGACTTATTCATTCTCCAGTATTCATTTATGCGTAACAGATCGCATTATTTACAGTGATAATTGCCATCAAAAATCAGTTTTAGTCTCCATTTTCTGTCTACTTTATTCTATGGCAAGTCATACTTACGCCTCATTCGATCATAATCATTATATCAAACAGACATTTTTTTTCTCTTCAAAAATTGTCCGTTTTGCCCATAAAACCCTCGCGAGAGAGGAAAAGGGGGAGGGAAATGAAGTCGTCGCACCTCTGGCAGCGCACACACCTGTTCCACTTGTCCCGTTATCGTACATCTGACACCCCATCCTACTCGCCGCCACGCTCGCCTCTCGCCTCCAACCTCTCCATCGCTCTCGCCTCTCCTCGGCTCTTATCTGGTTTAATTTCCTCTTTTGCTCGCCGTCCCTTGCTTTTGTTACGTCTCTTTTGCCTAGTTCTTTGTTTTATTTTTTGGGATGTTCTTGTTTGCTTTCTTCTTTCTTTCGTTATATATATTCCTTTTTGGTCTTCTTAATTTACATGTTTCTTTCCCTATCTTCTCCTCTCTTCTTCTCTTCTTACATCTCTTATTCCTCCTATTCTCCCCCGCCCTCCTCTTCCCACATTTCCTCATTTCCTCCTCGATTCCGCCTACCTCCTCCTTCACTTCCTCTTCCTCCTCCACCATTTCCTTCACGTCTCCTCCTCTCCTCACTCCGTCCCTGGCAACAGCCTTCCCCGCCCACACCCGAAGCCGCCCGCCGCCCACGCCGTCCCTCGTCCAGTCGATGCTTCTGTCTGCTTTAGGATTGCACATACGCACCCGCCCCCCCCTCGCCCCCCCCCTGCTCCCCCCTCCCGCCCCTCCCCACCCCCACCCGCACCGCCTCCCGCTCCCCTCGACGTATAAAGTTCTCCCCCTCAGGCTCTCTCTCTCGTTTCTTCCTTTGTATATATTATATAGTCTAATATATATCCTAGCTATATAACTTAGTCCTGTTACTATAATTTATATGTCTATTACTATTACCCTACTATATACAAGTCACATATTAATATAACTATGGCCCGTCATAGTCATTTATATAATTTACTATATATATAGTAGTTATTTAAGGTAATAGCATATAAGTGGTATAAACGGTAAACTATGTTTGGCCCCCTGGGCTTATACAAAAACTGTCTCGCACCTGACGTGTGGCGCGGGCTTTACTATACATGCCATATAATAAGTTCCA
>NW_020869655.1:380175-381952 GCF_003789085.1 Penaeus vannamei | reverse complement strand
CACACACAAACAAACACACACATCATACATAACAACCACATCCACACGCACAACACACAAACACACAACACACAACACAAACAAACAACACACACCGCACACACACAAAACCACACACACACTACAACACATAAACAACCACACACACGCCACCCACAAACAACACACACACCCACACACATCGGTCGTAGTCTCGCACACAAACACAACCCACACACACAACAACAACACACACACAACAAACAATCACACACACACACAAACACACACACACACACAAACAACCACACACACACACACACACAACCACACACACATAAACACACACACACAAACAACCAACACACACACACACATAACAACCACACACAAACACACACACATAAACACACACACACAAACAACACACACACACACACACACATAAACAACACACACAGACACAAACAACCAACACAACACACACACACAAAACACACACACACACACACCACACAAACAACAACACACGCACAACACACAAACAACCACACACACACACACACACAAACAACCACACACACGCACACACACAAACAACCACACACACACACACACACACACAACCAACCACACACACCGCACACACACAAACAACCAAACACACACACACACACAAACAACCACACACACACACACAACAACCACACAACACCACAAACAACCACACACACGCCACACACACAAACAACCACACACCGCCCACACACAACAAACACCACAAGCACACCCACACCACAACAACCATAACACACGCACACACACAAACAACCACACACACATACATACATAAACACCACACACACGCCACACACCAAACACACCACAACACACACACACAACACAGCAACACACACACACACAACGCACACACAACAACACACACCACACACACAACACACATCACACAACACACACACGCACACACATTCAAAACCAACAACCAACACACCACACACACACAAACACACACACACACACACACACACACACACACACAACAACCACACACCACACACACAACGCACACAAACCACACACACACAGCAACAACACAAACAACCAACCACACACAGCACACAAACACACACACAACACACACACACACACACACAAACAACACACACACACACACAACGCACACACACACACACACACACCAACACACCACACACACACACACACACAACCCAACACCCACACACACACACACCACAACACACACACACACACACACACAAACACACAAACAACCACACACACACACACACAACACACACAAACACAAACACACATAACAACCACACAAACACACACACAACACACACACACACACAACACACAACACACACACACACACACAACAACAACACACACACACACACACAAACCACACACACATCACACACGCACACAAGCACACACACACCACACACACACACAAACACACCACACGCACATATTCGCTCCTTTGATTTACAGCCAATACGCGAGACAAACCCCCTCCCCCCTCCTCCTCCTCCTACCCCCGCCTATCGCTCAGTATGGTGGACACGCCCACCTCTTCGCGGGTGTACATTGAAAGAGGCAACGGGTAGGCGGGGGTGGGCGTGGGTGGGCGGGGGTGGAGTGGGGTGGGGGATGGGTGTGGGGGTGGTTGGGGTGTGGGGGTGTAGGGGTGAGGGAGGGGGAGGGAGGAGGATCGCTAACATACATGGGGATAAAAAGAAGGGAAGAG
>NW_020869655.1:370175-375175 GCF_003789085.1 Penaeus vannamei | reverse complement strand
GAGAGAGACGAGAGAGAGAGAGAGAGAGAGAGAGAGAGAGAGAGAGAGAGAGGGAGAGAGAGAGAGGGAGAGGAGAGAGAGAGAGGAGGGAGTGAGGGAGAGAGATGAGAGGGGTGAGAGATGAGAGAGAGGGGAGGAGAAAGAGAGAGAGAGAGAGGGAGTAGAGAGAGAGAGAGAGGGAGTGAAAGAGAGGAGAGAGGGAGTGATTGAAGAGAGAAGAGGGAGTGAGAGAGAGAGAGAGAGGGAGTGAGAGAGGAGAGAGAGAGAAGGGATGGAGAGTAGAGAGAGAGGGCGTGAGAGAGAGTAGAGAGAGGTAGAGAGAGAGAGCGAGAAAGAAGAGAAGAGGAGAGATGAAGAGAGAGAGAGAGAGAGAGAGAGACGAGAGAGAGAGGGAGAGAGGGAGAGAAGAGAGAGAGAGATAGAGGAGAGAAGAGAGAGTAGAGAGAGAGAGAGAGAAAAGAGAAGGAAAGGAAGAAAGAGAAAGAAAGAGAGCAAGAGGAGAGAGGAGAGAGAGAGAAGAGAAGAGAGAGAGAGAGAGAGAGTGAAAGAGAGAGAGAGAGAGAGAGAGAGAGAGAGAGAGAGAGAGGAGAGGAAGAGAGGAGAAGAGAGAGAGAGAGGAGAGGAGAGAGAGAGAGAGAGAGGAGAGAGAAAGAAAGAAGGAGGAGAAATGAATAAAAGCGAGAAAGGAAAGGAGAGATGAAATAAGAAGAGAAGAGAGAGAGAAATGGAAAGAGCGAGAAAGGAAACGGAAAGAGAAGACAAGACGAAAGATAATAAAGAGAAATGAAAGAGAAAAAGAGAGATAAAAGAAAAGAAAAGAAAATGAATCAGATCAACCATAACTTGGCTACTTGCACGCATAAATATTTCGAATAAGGACATACAGACATGAATGAATACGGTATAGGTGGATACGCACATAGATAAACAAGGGAACATGAATAGATTATGAATATGAATGAATGCGTGTGACGTAGTTGTGAATGGGTGTAAAATTTATGAATGACGTAGTAACTTTTTGGTGAATTGGGAAATTGTGAATGAACTGGGATTTTTGTTTAGAAAATTTAGATTTAAGGGGAAACTTTGAAAGAAAAAAAGAAAATTGATGAGATATATTGAGATATATATGATAATTTAAAAATTAGTAGACATTAGTAAAAATAATGAAGAAAAATATAATAAAATGGATAATGAGAAAGAAATGTTTCTGTCAAGATTTTGATATTAATAATCATAAAAATTGATAAAAAAATACGAAATAAATAGTTAAGGAGGATACAAAAGACATAACATAAATAACGATATAACAAAAGGAATGTCAGTAAAATATTAAAAATGAAATATCTTTTCATTTTTCTTTTAAATGAATCTTTTCTCACCTTTGATTAGATACAAGAAAAAAAAATAAAAAAGACTTATTTATGATTTATGATTTGTGATTCTGATGATAAGAGAAATTACATAACAGTTTGAGGCTCGAAGATAAAATGGCTGAAAGTTATATGATCAAAAGCAAAATTATGGGGTTAAATACCAAGATTAGGGATCGTGTGGAATATGTTTGCGTGTGTTTGTATGTATGTATGTATGTATGTATGTATGTGTTTGTTTGTTTGTTGTTTGTTTGTTTGTTTGTTTGTTGTTTGTTTTTGTTTGTTTTTGTGTTGTTGTGTGTGTGTGTGTGTGTGTGTGTGTGTGTGTGTGTGTGTGTGTGTGTGTGTGTGTGTGTGTGGTGTGTGTGTGTGTGTGTTGTTGTTAGTGTGTGTGTGTGTGTGTGTGTGTGTGTTGTGTGTGTGTGTGTGTGTGCGTGGTGTGTGTATGTGTTGTGTATACGCATATGAATGTATTCCTAATTATAATTATGGATGATAAAATTAACAACATAATGAATACAATAACCTTAATGACACAAAGAAACAGTTCGAATAAGTGTGTTCATGAAAATAAAATAAAACAAAAAAATAGCAATAAAAACAAATAATAATTACAATATTTATGATTATGTCAACAAATAAGAGTTTTGAAATCAGATTTCCTTTGATGTCGTTCCATTTACGTCATTCCCTCTATTTTCTTTATAATTCCTTCCTTCTATTTCATTTAAGCCATTTTCATTTCATCTTTATATTTCATTACGTTTACTGCATTTTCTCTTAATATCCATGTCATTTTCTCTATTTTCTTTAAAATTCCTCTTTCTATTTCCCTTAATCTTCCTTCCATTTTGTTTCATTGCATATCAATTTATTTCGTTTTCTGCTAATTACATTTTTAACATTTCCGTCTCACTGAGCACAATAAACTGAACATAATGGCTGTAATTATTTTTCCCTTTTCTCTGTTCCATTTATCTCTTCTCATTTTCTGTTTTCTCTTTCTTCTGTGTGCCAGTTTGGTTTTCTTTTTTTATTGGAATTGTTTTTAATCTGTGGCGTTTTCTCTCTCTATGTTAATTTTCCTTTTTTCTTTGCATTCACGCCATGCGCTATCTCATTATTTTGTCCTCTCGCTCTCTCTCCCTCCCTTCTTTTTTTTTTTTTTCTTTCTTTCTCTCTCTCTCTCTCTCTCTCTCTCTCTCTCTCTCTCCCTCTCCCCCTCTCTCCTTCCCCCCATCCTGTCTCTCCCTCCCTCCTCTCTCCTCCCCTCCATCTCCTCTCTCCTCCCTCTCTCCCTCTCTCTCTCTCTTCCCTTCTTTCTCTCAGGGAAACGAGACCCAAATAATGGCACATTTTCTCGTGAACTTTTCTTCTTATCACCGAAGTACTTAAACACTTTTGCGAAGACTATCTGTTTCTTTATTGTTCATTTGCCGAAGAAAATTGCGAACTCGAGAACCGGTTTCTCCAATAGCAACTTTAGGGATTTCTTGTAAAAAAAAAGAAAGAAAAAAAGAAAAAGGAAAGAAAAAAAAGAAAAAAAAAGTGGGGGGAGGGAGGGAGGGAGGGAGGGAGGGGGAGGGGAGTGAGAGGAGAGGAGGAAGGAAAGGAAGAGGAGGAGGAGAAAGAGGGAAGAAAGGAGGCAGAATGGGAGAAAAAAAAGAAAGACAGAAAATAAAAAAGGGGGTGGGGAGAGGGAAGGGAGGGAGGAGGAAGGAAAGGAAGAGGAGAAGAAAGAGGGAAGGAAGGAGTAGAATGGGAGATAAGAGGGAGATGAAGAAAAGGGGGAATGAGATGGAAGGAGGAAGTAAAAGAATATTAAAGAGGAGGAGAAGAAAGAGGGAAGGAAGGAGGTAGAATAGGAGATAAAAGAAAGAAAGAAAAGAAAAGAAAAAAAGGTGGGGGGGGAGGGGGGAAGGGAAGGAAGAGAAAGTAAAAGAAGAAAGGGGAAGAAGGAAGGAGGTAGAAAGGGAGAAAAAAAAGAAAAAGACAATAAAAACGGGTGGTGGGATGAGGGAAAGGAGGAGGGAGGAAGGAAAGGAAGAGGAGAAGAAAGGGAAGGAAGGAGGTAGAATGGGAGAAAAAAGAAAGAAAAGGAAAAGAAAAAAAACGGGGGGAGGGGAAAAGGAGGAGGAAAGAAAAGAAAAAGAAAGAGGGAAGGAATGGAGGTAGAAAGGGAGAAAAGAGGGAGATAAATGAAAAGAGGGAATGAGATTGGAAGAGGAAGTAAAAGGGGTATTAAAGAGGAGGTAAGGGAGAGGAAGAAGAGAAAGGAAGAAACGGAAAGATAGGGAAAAGAGGCAGAAATGGGATGAAAGTTAGAATAAAGAGTTTTACGCGGAAAAATGGCACTTATATTGATGGAATTATTAAATATAAAATAGAGAGAGGAGAGAGAGAGAGAGAGAGAGAGAGAGAGAGAGAGAGAGAGAGAGAGAGAGAGGAGGAGAGAGAGAGACGAGAGGAGAGAAAGAGATAGATAGATAGATAGATAGATAGATAGATAGATAGATAGATAGATATGAGAGAGAGAGAGGAGAGAGAGAGAGAGAGAGATAGGGGGGAGTTGAGAGTGAGGGAGGGGAGCGAGAAAAGGGAGATAGAATAGACAGATAGAGCAGAGAGAGAAGAGGCAGTGAGAGGGAGAGAGAGAAAGAGATAGTACAGGTAGAAAAGATTAGGTAGGTGTAGAAGTGGATAGGATAAGATAGATAGAGAAAGAGAAAGGAAAAGTATAGAAATGCATAAATGAATCTATCGATTAAGAATAATATAGTCATCTATGCATTTATTTATTTGAAATTCAGAAGTCTAGCAAATAAGGAAAATTAGGCATGAAAATAAGGTAAAATTTTAGATAGATTTTTGGAACTAAAATAATGATTGATTGGATATATGACTATATTAGGCATTCTGAAGAACTATATACATAGCATTACTTATCAGACTTACATACTTACTATCAATCATATAATAATACATTCCGTTTAATACATTAAATCAGAATATTAACTTTAGGAAATATGAAGAAAAAATGTACAATGTAAACTTTACACAGCTTCAGTTAGGCACTTATATTACTTATATACTCGCTATAAGACTGCATTTTGGATGTTTGATATAAAAAAATAACTTACCTTGAAAAAAAAAAGAAAAAAGAAAAAATAAATATAATCACACAAACATACAATTACATATTATAATTTTAATTTCAAATATTCGGATAACAGGAAAATCGCGGAAATAAAACAAATATATATTAATAATATTTATATATATATGTTTATATATATATATATTATATATATATATATATATATATATATATATATATATATACATATATATATCATATATATAACATATATATACATATATATACAGTATATATATGTATATATATATACCATATATAATATATATATATATATATATATAAATATATAATAACATACATATATATATATATATATATATATATATAGCATATATACATACATACATATATATATATATATATATGTATATTAATATTAATATATACATATATACATACATACATATATATATATATATATATATATATATATAACATATGATAACATATATACATATATATAT
>NW_020869655.1:350309-357809 GCF_003789085.1 Penaeus vannamei | reverse complement strand
TAAAACCCTTAAACAGCGGTAACCCTTAACAGCGGTAAACTCTTAAACAGCGGTAACCTTAAACAGCGGACGACACCCTTAAACAGCGACCGCCCCTTAAACAGCGGTAACCCTTAAACAGCGGACCCACCCTTAAACAGCGGTAACCCTTAAACAGCAGCCAACCCTTAAAACAGCGCCAACCCTTAAACAGCGGAACCCTTAAACAGCGCAACCCTTAAACAGCGTAACCCTCTCAGCGACCACCCTTAAACAGCGACCACCCTTAAAACAGCTGGGTAAACAGCGTAACCCTTAAACAGCGGTAACCCTTAACAGCCGGTAACTCTTAAAACCAGCAGTAGCCCTTAAACAGCGTAACAGCGACCCTTAAACAGCGACCACCCTTAAACAGCGAACCTTAACAGCGACCACCCTTTAAACAGCGGGTAAAACACAGGCAACCTTAAACAGCCGGTAACCCTTAAGCAGCGGCAACTCTTAAACAGCGTAACTCTTAAACAGCGGTAACTCTTAAACAACACCACCCTCAAAGCAGCGACCACCCTTAAACAGAACCCTAAAGCGGGCCACCTTAACAGCGCCACCCTTAAACAGCGGCCACCCTTAAACAGCGCCAACCCTTAAACAGCGGCCACCCTTAAACACCGCCAACCCTTAAACAGCGGCCACCCTTAAACAGCGGCCCACCTTTAAACATAGCCCTTAAAACAGCCGGCAACCCTAAACAGCGGTAACCCTTAAACAGCTGGTAACCTTAAACAGCGCACCCTAAACAGCGGCCACCCTTAAACAGCCAACCCTAAACAGCGGCCATAAACACGGCCAACCCTTAAAAACGCGGGCCACCCTTAAACAGCGGCCACCCTTAACCAGCAACCCTTAAACAGCGTAACCTTAAAGCAGTAACCCTTTAAACAGCGGAACCCTTAAACAGCGGCAACCCTTAAACAGCGGATTAAGCCTTAAACACGACCACCTCAAACAGCGAGCCACCCTTAAAACAGCGACGACCCTTAAACAACGTCCACCGCTCAAACAGCGACCACCTCTTAAACAGCGACCACCCGTTAACAGCCCGACCCACCCTTAAACAAGCGCCTCACTCCTTAAACAGCGACCACCCATTTAAACAGCGACCACCCCTCAAACAGCGACCACCCTATAAATCAGCCGACCACCCGTTAAACAAACGTGCCACCCTCAAACAGGCGACCACCTTAAACGACGACCACCCTTAAACAGGCGACCACCTTACACGCGCCCACCTTACAAACAGCCGACCACCCTTAACAGCGACACCCTCAAACATGCGACCAACCCTTAAACCCAGCGGACCACCCTGAAAAAAACAGCGACCACCCTTAAACAGCGAACCACCCTTTAAACAAGCGACCACACTCAAACAGCGACCCACCCTTAAACAGCGACCACCCTTTAAACAGCGACCACCCCTTTAAACAGCGACCACCCTCAAAAACAGGCGACCACCTTAAAAACAGCGACCACCCTCAAACAGCGACCACCCTTAAACAGCGACCACCCTTAAACAGCGACCACCCTTAAACAGCGACCACCCTTAAACAGCGACCACCCTCAAACAGCGACCACCCTTAAACAGCTGAGCCACCCTCAAACAGCGACCACCCTAAACAGGCGTAACCACCCTTAAACAGCGACCCACCCTTAAACAGCGCCACCCTTAACAGCTGGCCACCCTTAAACCAGCGGGCAACCTTAAACAGCTGGTAAACCCTTAACAGCGGGACAACTCCCTTTAAACACTCCGACCACCCTCAAACAGCTGACCACCCCTTATAACGCGACCACCCCTAAAAAAACAAAAACCCGGGACCACCCTTAAAGCAGCGAACCCCACCCTTAAACAACCGGACCACCTTAAACAGCGACCCACTTCGACGGACTGACAACGCCGTGAAACCGCCATCATTGTTATCCAAGATCCGACTCATTAAAAAGGGAATTTAAACCACCTTGATAGACAAGCAAGCCTCTCTATGGTCCCAAATGATGTCTCTCTTCTCTCTTTCTCTCTGTCGCTGTCTCTCTTTCTTTCTTCTCTCTCTTCTCTGTTTCCCTTCTTTGTCTCTCTCTCTTGTGTCTCTTCTTTCTTTCAACTCTCCTTTCTTTTCTTTCTCTCTCTTCTCTCTCTGCTCTCTCTTCTTCTTTCTCTCTCTCTCTTCTCTCTCTTTCTCTCTCCTTTTCTCTCCTCTCTCTCTCCTCTCTCTCTCCTTTCTTTCTTCTCTCTCTCTCTCTCTTCTCTCTCTCTCTCTTCTCTCTCTCTCTCTCTTTCTTTTCTCTCTGTCTGTGTTCTCTTTCTCTCTCCTCTCTCTCTCTTTCCTCCTTCTTTCTCTTTCTCTTTCTCTCTCCTCTTTCTTCTCCTCTCTCTCCTCTTCTCTCTTCTCTCTCTCTCTTTCTTCTCTCTCTGTCTCTCTCTGTCCTCCTTCTTTCTCTTTCTCTCTTTCTTTCTCTTCTCTCTTTCTCTCTTTCTTCTCTGTCTCTCTGTCTCTCCTCTCTCTCTCTCTCTCTCTTCTCTTCTCTCTCTCTCTCCTCTCTCTCTCTGTCTGCTCTCTCTCTCTCTCTCTCTCTCTCTCTCTCTCTCTCTTCTCTCTCTCTCTCTCTCTCTCTCTCTCTCTCTCTCTCTCTCTCTCTCTTCTCTCTTTCTCCTCCTCCCGATTTCTTTTTTGAATACCACGGTGTATTAAATGGAGTCAGTCATTAATGTCCCGAATTAAAAGAAAAAAAAAAAAAAAAAAAAAAATTCTGAAAAGTGACGCCAGTTTAAGCGGGAATCGGTAAGGGGTATTGGCGCGAGAAGGGAGAAGGGAGAAGGGAGTCGGTAAGGGGATTGGGAGCGAGAGGGAGAGAGAAGGGAGTCAGAAGGGGGAATTGGGAGGGAGAAGGGAGAAGGGAGAAAGGGATGAGAGGAGGAAGGGAATGGAGAGGGGAGAGGGGAGGAATTTGAAGAGGAAGGTGAGGGGAGGGGATAGAAAGGGAGAAGAGGGGTGTAGAGGAATAGGGAGAAGAAAGGGAGAAGGGATGAGGGAAGGAGAGTTGAGAGGGGAAGGAAAGGGAGTTGAAGGGAGAGGGAGAGGAGATCGAGAGGGAGAGGAGAGGAGAGGAGATGGGGGAGTAAGGGAAGGTGGAGAGAATGCGAGAAAAATGTTTAAAAAAAGAAAGGAAAAGAGAAGAAAGAAAGAAAGAGAACGGAAATAAAGGAAGGGGTAGGAGAGGGGAAAGAAGGGGAACTGAAGAGGAATGGGGAGGTGAGGAAAACAAAGAAAGATGAGAAGGAAGAGGAGAAGGAAGAGGAAGAAGAAGGAGAGGAGGAGGAGGAGGAGGAGGAGGAAGAAACAGAAAAAGAACAGAAGGAGGAGGAAGAGGAAGAAGAAGAAGAGAGAAGAGGAGGAGGAGGAAGATAGGAAGACGAACAAGGAGGAGAGAGGAGGGATAGGCAGAAGAAAAAGAATTGGAGGAGGAGGAAGGGAATAGGAAGAAAAAAAGAGAAAAGGAGGAGGAGGGAATAGAAGAAGAGAGGAGGAGGAAGAGGATAGGAAGGAAGAAGGAAGAATAGGAGGAGGAATAAAGGAGAATGGAAGAGGAGTAGGAGTAGGAGGAGGAAGGGGAAGGGGCCCCTCTCGTACACACACTGACATCTCCATGACAATATCACTCCCATTTTTTGTCGATTGAAATTTAATTACCCATCTTTCCTCATTCAGATTCTAATGAGCTCCACGGGTAGATGGCTCTCGCTTGTCCCTGATCAAACATTTATAAAAATGTGAACGCCACAGTCATCAATTTAGAAACTCATTACCCATGCGAACTGTGCCTTGGGGGAGGGAGGGGGAGGAGGGGGGAGGGCTCGACCTGGCGTGGATCCGGCAGCCGAAGTCGAAGTCAAATCCTTTTTTAATCTCTCGTTTTGAAAAAAAAAAATATATATATATACGTATATCCAGCTTGTTTTCAATACGTGACAAATACATTAAAAGAGAGAAATAGAATATCACAAGAGACTACTACAGTGCACGGATCCGAACGGAACGCGAGAGAGAGAGAGAGAGAGAGGAGAAAAAAAAAAAAAAAGAGTCACGTAACGCGAAACCCAAGCCGCCAACGCGAACATCCGGACGAAGGGCCTGGACAATTGGCTTCCCCGTACCTGGCAACGAACGAGGGCAGAAGCTCCGCCCACCCAGAGCTGCTGTCGGGGGGCTGCCTTGCTTAAAAAAGAGTTAGTTTTCCCTTTCTGGGGATCTGGCTTCGGGGTCAATCCTGCGGCGGGGGGGACGGAGGGGGAGGGGAAGGGGTAGGAGGGTGAGAGAGGAAGGGGGGAAGGGGAGAGGAGAAGGGTAGGAAGGTGAGAGGGGGAAGGGGAAGGGTAGAAGGTGAGAGGGGGAAGGGGAGAGTGGGCGGAGAAGGGGGTAGAAGGTCAGAGGGTGACAGGGGGAGGAGAAAGGGGGTAGAGGTGAGAAGGGTAAGAACGGAAAGGTAGGAAGAAGGGGAGGGAGAGGAAGATGGGGAAAAGTAGAGGGGGAAGGAAGGGTTAAGGGAGGGGGAGGGGAGGAGAGGGAAGATGGGGGAACGGTGGGAGGGGAAGGAAGGGGTATGGGCAAGGAGGGGGAAGAGGAGGGGATGACAGGGGAAAGGGACGATACGCCTAGGGGAGGGGGTAGATAGGGGGAGGGTGGAAGAACCCTCTGGACAAGGAAGGGGGGGGGGGGGGCTTAAGAAGGAGGGAACTGGCACAAGGGGAGAAGAAGGGGCAAAGTAAGGGGGAGGGAGGGAGCATGGAGAACCTCTTCTCTTTTCTAAATATTGCTAAAGAGAACATAAAGATTTTTCATATCTTCGTCTTGGTAATCACGTGACACGATAATAGAAGCATGTGAAACCGTTATTTGAGAATCATCAAGACATTTAGATTTTCCGAAAAATATGTAAAAGAAATTATTATAACCGCAGAATAGCAGGTATTTAAAGGAATGTATCCATATCTGTCTGTCTATCAAGCTTTCTGTCTACCTATATCTATTATTATCAGCCAATCATTTAATCTCTCTCTGCTTCTCGCTTTCTCTCTCTCCACATCTATGTGCGCATATATATATATATATATAATATATATATATATATATATATATATATATATATATTATATATAATATATATATTATTATATAATTTATATATAATATAAATAATAATATATATATATATATATATATATTATATATATAATATATATAATATATAATATATATATATATATATATATATATATATATATATATATGTGTGTGTGTGTGTGTGTGTGTGATGTGTGTGTGTGTGTGTGTGTGTGTGTGTGTGTGGTGTGTGTGTGTGGTGTGTGTGTGTGTGTGTGTGTGTGTGTGCTTGTGTTGTGTGTGTGTGTGGTGTGTGTGTGTGTATTCATATACACACGCATCCTCAAACACACAAGAAAATGAGAAAGCTAAATATACATTTCTCAAGAGCGAGTCCGCGTGCGTGCACCCTTCGCGCCAAGGTCTAACTGAGTGGCGCATTCCGAATCCCGTCTCGAACAGCCAATCAGTGCTTCGCTTCTCACGTTTCGAGGCTTCAGTCAGGAGGCTTAGTCGTGACGTCATGCATGCCTTCGCAGATATTTTGTGCATGTCTATGCGGATGTGTGCACGTGTTTGTATCTGTGTATGGAAGCATATTAATGTATATTATATGTATATATAGATAGATAGATATAGATATAGATATAGATATAGATATACATACACACAACACACAAACACACACACACACACAAACAAACACACACACACACACACACACAGACACACACACACACACACACACACACACACACACAACAACACACACACACACACACTCACACAAACACACTCACACAACACACACACAAACACACAGGCACTCCACACACACTATTCTCCTTTCTATTCCTCTCTCTCCTTTTCCTCCGCCTTCTTTACTTCTGCCCTTACCCCTTTTCTTAATCTATATTCCCTTTCTCCCTTAGCCCATTTTCCTTCTATCTTTTCCCTATTCCTTCTTTCTCCTCCCCCTTTATATTCGTTCTTTTTCATTACCTTTCTCTTTTAGTTTCTTTTCATTCCCTTCTTCATCTCCCTATTTCCTTTTCTCCTTTCCTCCTCCCTGTCTCCTTTTCCAATCGTGCTTCTCCTATCTTTCCTCTTCTACTTCCTCTCCATCTCCCTCTCCATTACCCCAATTCACAATTTCCTCTCCCTCTTCCCCTCTCTCCCCCATCCCTCTTCTCCTCTACCCCCACCCTCATCTCCCTCCCTTTCCCCACCCCTCTTCCTCCTTCCCCTCTCCCTTTTCCCCTCTCCTCTCCTCCCCCATCATCCCCTCTCCCGACCCCCCTCTTCCCCCTCTCCTCCCCTCCTCCCTCTCCCCCTTCCCTCCCCTCTCCCTCATCCCCCTCTCCCCGACCCCCTCTTTCCCCTCTTCTTCCCTCTCCTCCTTCCCCTCTTCCCCATCCCCTCTCCCCTTGCCCTCTCCCTCATCCCCCCTTCCCCTCTCCCCGACCCCCCTTCCCCTCTTCCCTCCTCCCCCTTCCCCTCATCCTCCTCCATCCCCACCTTCCCCTCATCCCCTCTCCCCTCTCCCTTTTTTCCCCTCTCCCTCTTCCTCCTCCTCCTTCCCTCTCCCCCTTTCCCCCTCTCCTCCTCCTTCCCCCTTCCCCTCCCCCTTTCCCCTCTCCCTTTTTCCCCTCTCTCTTTCCCCCACGTATTGTTGCCGTTGGCCTGTTAGCTTGTTAAAATGACCATCACAATACAGCGCACTGACAAATACGTGGTCAGTGGCTGTATACTGTATTGTTGTGTGTGAGCTTACCGACTCCCCCTCCTCTTCTCCCCTTATCTCCTCTCTCTTTCTATTCGTTTTCTCTCTCTCTTTCTCTCTTTCTTTTTCTCTTTCGTCTTTCTTTCTCTCCTCTCTCTTTCTCTTTTTCTCTCTCTCTCTCTCTCTCTCTTTCTCTTTCTCTCTTTCCCTCTGTTTCTGCTTCTCTCTTGCTTCCCCTGGGTTTTTATTTCTCTGCCTGTCTCCCTGTGTCTCTGTCTCTGTCTCTTCTCTTTCTTCTCTTTCTTTCACTCTCTCTCTCTCCCTCTGTTTCTCTGTTTCTCTCTTGCTCCCCCTGGGTATTTATTTCTCTGTCTCTCTCTCTCTCTCTCTATCTCTATCTCTCCAATTCCCACTTTCCCCCTCTCCTCCTCTCTCTTTTCTATTGCTTGTTCCATTCCTCCATCCCCCTTCCCCCTTCTCACTCTCTCTGTTCTATTTCTCCCTTTCCCCTTCCCCCTTTGTTTCATCTGCATTCCCTTTTTTTCTCTCTCGCTCTCCCCTCTCTCTGTTTCTCCATTCATCCTTCTTTTTCTACCTCTTCTCTCTCTCTCTCTCTTTCTCTTTTTTTTCCACCTCTCTTTC
>NW_020869655.1:345309-347809 GCF_003789085.1 Penaeus vannamei | reverse complement strand
GTTGTGTGGGTGTGGGTGACGGGGGGTAGGGGTTGGGGGGGAGGGGGGAGGGAAATATTTAATACAACACAAACGATTAAATCCACATTTCACTTTACAATAATGGGAGCAGCGTGAGAAGAATTATGGACACGGGGTGGGTGTGTGGGTGTGTGGTTCTAGGATCCCTTCCCCTCCCCCCCTCCCCTCCTCCTCCACATACACACCCCAACCCCCCCTACTCTTACTCCCTCCCCCCTTTTCTATCAACCCCACTAACCCCCACCCCCCTTTTTTTTTGGAACCCCACTATTTCCTCTTTTTGGAACCCCCTTATCCCCTACCCCCCCACCCCACCCCACCCCACCCCCCAACACTCGCCTTACAACCCCCACCCTCCACCCCCTCCCTTCCCCCTCCCCAAGGAAACCAAGATTGACTCTAACCTCACGAAAGGAGGAAAGGAGAAGAAAAGAAGAGAAAGAGAGAGAGAGAGAACAATCACCCACATAGGGAGGTGACAGGGACAAGATATTATGAGGGAGAAACAATCACATAGGAATATGAAGGAAGAATAAGATCAAATACCCACATAGGGAGATGAAAGAAAGGGTAAGGAAGAACAATAATAAAAGGAGGAAGAAGCATAGAGAGGAGAGGAGTGAAAGGGAGAGAGATGAAAGAAAGGGTAAGGACGAACAATAATAAACGGAGGAAGAAGCATAGAGAGGAGTGAAAGGGAGAGTTATCAAAGTCAGACGTGTGGTAAGGAAGAACAATAATAAACGGAGGAAGAAGCATAGAGAGGAGAGGAGTGAAAGGGAGAGAGATGAAAGAAAGGGTAAGGACGAACAATAATAATAGGAGGAAGAAGCATAGAGAGGAAAGGAGAGAAAGGGAGAGTTATCAAAGTCAGACATGGTAAGGAAGAACAATAATAAACGGAGGAAGAAGCATAGAGAGGAGAGGAGAGAAAGGGAGAGTTATCAAAGTCAGACGTGTGGTAAGGAAGAACAATAATAAACGGAGGAAGAAGCATAGAGAGGAGAGGAGAAAGGGAGAGAGATGAAAGAAAGGTAAGGACGAACAATAATAAACGGAGGAAGAAGCATAGAGAGGAGAGGAGTGAAAGGGAGAGAGATGAAAGAAAGGGTAAGGACGAACAATAATAAACGGAGGAAAGCGAAGGGAAGAGATGAAAGAAAGGGTAAGGACGAACAATAATAAACGGAGGAAGAAGCATAGAGAGAGAGGAGTGAAAGGGAGAGTTATCAAAGTCAGACATGTGGTAAGGAAGAACAATAATAAACGGAGGAAGAAGCATAGAGAGGAGAGGAGAGAAAGGGAGAGAGATGAAAGAAAGGGTAAGGACGAACAATAATAAACGGAGGAAGAAGCATAGAGAGGAGAGGAGTGAAAGGAGAGAGATGAAGAGAGGGTAAGGACGAACAATAATAAACGGAGGAAGAAGCACAGAGAGGAGAGGAGTGAAAGGGAGAGAGATGAAAGAAGCGTAAGGACGAACAACAATAAAAGAGGAAGAAGCATAGAGAGGAGAGGAGTGAAAGGGAGAGAGATGAAAGAAAGGGTAAGGAAGAACAATAATAAACGGAGGAAGAAGCATAGAGAGGAGAGGAGTGAAAGGGAGAGAGATGAAAGAAGGGTAAGGACGAACAATAATAAACGGAGGAAGAAGCATAGAGAGGAGAGGAGTGAAAGGGAGAGAGATGAAAGAAAGGGTAAGGACGAACAACAATAAACGGAGGAAGAAGCATAGAGAGGAGAGGAGAGAAAGGGAGAGTTATCAAAGTCAGACGTGTTAAGGAAGAACAATAATAAACGGAGGAAGAAGCATAGAGAGGAGAGGAGTGAAAGGGAGAGAGATGAAAGAAAGGGTAAGGACGAACAACAATAAAAGGAGGAAGAAGCATAGAGAGGAGAGGAGTGAAAGGGAGAGAGATGAAAGAAAGGGTAAGGACGAACAACAATAAACGGAGGAAGAAGCATAGAGAGGAGAGGAGAGAAAGGAGAGAGAGATGAAAGAAAGGTAAGGACGAACAATAATAAACGGAGGAAGAAGCATAGAGAGGAGAGGAGTGAAAGGGAGAGTTATCAATGTCAGACGTGTGCGAATGTGACCCTGTCTGGCCAAACAAAGCATATCAACTGCCACCCATGTTGATGTCCTGTCATATCGGTCTATGATAATGGCTCGCGAAATAAAACATCGGATTTTTCGTTGTGTTTGTTATTTTGTTACAGCGTTGTTCTGTTCTGTTCTTCCGTAATGGTGTCCTCTGATGGGGATTGCGGTGAACTTTTCAATCAGTGACATGAAAGATGATGATGATGATGATGATGATGATGATGATGATGGAAATATTTATAATACTAATGACATCATTATCAATATTATCATCATCATCATTATCAATATTATCATAATCATCATTATTATCAACATTATCATCACTTATCATCATAAATAACAAACTAATTAAATGGTAATGATTGTAATGAT
>NW_020869655.1:312809-335309 GCF_003789085.1 Penaeus vannamei | reverse complement strand
CACCTTAAAGGACTCCAACACGAGCCAGGGAATCATGTGTATCCTTTTCTGCTTCTCTCTCTGTCTCTGTCTGTCTGTTTGTCTGTCTGTCTCTCTGTCTCTCTCTATCTTTCCCTTCGTCTATTTTATCTCACTTCCTCACTGTCTCTCTTTCTGTGTGTGTTGTGTACAGTCTGTCTGTCTCTCTCTCTGTCTGTCTGTCTGTCTCTCTCTATCTATCTTTCCCTTGTCTATTTATCTCACTTCCCTCGTCCGTTTCTATACATCCCTTCGCCTCCCTTCCCTCTTTCCCTCTCTCACCTCCCGCCTTTCCCTCTTCCCTTTCATTCTCTCACCCTCTTCCTCCCTCCCACCTCCTCCTTCATTTTTCTCCCCCCTCTCCCCTCCCTTCGTCTCCCTCTCTCCCTCCTCGTTCCCTCCCTCTCTTTTCCCTCTCTCTCCCCTTCGTCCCCCATTCATTCGTCCTTCCCTTCCCTCTCTCACCCTCCCTCGTCCCTCATTTTCCTCCTCTCCTCTCTCCACCCTCCTTCTCTCCCTCCCTCCTCTCCCTTCGTCTCCTTTCTCCTCTCTCCTCACCCCTCCTCCCTCGTCTCCCTCCCTCTCTCCCTTCCCTCTCCCTCCCTCCCCTCATCCCTTTCCTCCCTCCTCACTACCCTCTACTCTTCATGCTACACTTGCTAACTATTGATTCACACTGACTCGCCCACTGCCTGGCTACTTCTGTTGTCTCGTTGCTACATCTGTTGTATCGTTATTATTTCTGTGCTCCGTTTTTTTCTGTCTGTCTGTTCTCTGTCTCTCTGTCTCTCTCTCTCTCTGTCTCTCTTTCTCTGTCTCTGTCTCTGTCTCTCTCTCTCTCTCTCTCTCTCTCTCTCTCTCTCTCTCTCTCTCTCTCTCTCTTTCTCTTCTCTCTTCTCTCCTCTCTCCTCTCTCTCTCTCTCTCTCCTCTCTCTCTCTCTCTCTCTCTCTCTCTCTCTCTCTCTCTCTCTCTCTCTCTCTCTCTCTCTCTCTTCGTTCTTTCATTAGTCCTCCGGTTATCGCTCCTTTTGTTTTGTGTCGTTGTTCCGTTTTGGTGATTTTTTTTTTGTTTTTTTGCTTTGTGTTCTTTTTCGCTTTGTGGTTTGGGTGTATTGTCTGTGTTGTTATTTGTTGCTTGTTAGCGTTACTGTTACTTTCGTGTTTTGTTGTTGTTTTGTTTATATTGTTATTATTATTGTTGTTGTTGTTGTTGTTAACACTATTATTATTATTATGATCATTTTTAAATAATCATTATTATCATTTTATTATTATTATCATCATAATTATTATTAGTAGTATTGTATTTTGATATAATAATTAAAAATAATATGATGAATGTAATCTATAATTATATTATTATTATTAAGTATGTTATTATTATTATTATCAATATATTATTATTATTATTAATATTATTATCATTATTATTATTACTATCATTATTATCATTACTACTATTATTATTATCATTACTATTATTATTATTTCATTATCCATTATTATCATTATTATTATTATTACAATTATTATTATCATTACTATTGTTTTATTATCATTGTTATGATTATCATTACTTTTGTCATTATTATTCATATTGCTAATATCATTATTGTTATTGCTATCATTATTATTATTGTTATTATAATTTATTGTTGTTATTTTGATTATGATTATTAACATCATTATACTTATTATCATCATCGCTATTATCATTATCGTTATCATTATTATTATCATTTATACCATTATCACCATCAACATCATTATTGCTTTGTTTTTTTTAATTGTTACGAAACATGGTATTCTTTCTATCAACATCATTATTGTTTTTTTATTGTTGTTACGAAATATGGAATCATTATCTATTTTATCAATTCTTATCAAAGTTTTTTCCAATATCTATTCTTGTCTGTGATGGAAATTGTTGCAAAATTGTTGCAATTATTAGCTGCAAGAAATAGTAGTGATAATGATGCCAATATTTTTTTTCGTTGTTTTTACTGTAGTTATTAGTGCATTTCTTTTGTTTTACAGTGATAATAATGATATTGATGATGATGATGATGATGATGATGATTGATGATATGATGATATGATGATGATGAGATGATTGTAGGATGATTGATGATGGATTATAATGATAGTAAGTGGTAGTGGTGTGATAATTCTCATAGTAATGATATAACAAGATAATAAAGAATGAGACTAATCGAATTATACACATAATAAGCATATTGATAGTGATATAGTGTAATGAATGAATAATAATGTCAATAAATGATAACAAATATAATAATGAATGATAAATGAATGATAGAAGCCATATACTCTTGAATAAGGATAATAATTAGGTATAATATTTGATAATAGTAACTAAGAAAAATACTTACTACTTCCGTTGGCTACTTATGATAATGATAATAATAATTGTCTGCGAAAAATAAGAACTAATGATAATAATCATAAATAGAAGGAGCAGTAACAATAAACAAAGACCATATTGATGAATAGAAATTGTCTTATGTGTGATTTGATTGATAGCGATAATAATGATTATGGTAATGATAATATTATGTGATGATGTTGATGATGATAATCAATATGATAAATAATAATAATAATATAATGATAATAGTAATATAATAAACTAATAATATGATAATGATAATAATAATAAATAATTATTAATAACATAATATAATAATTAATAATAATCAATACATAATAATAATAATAATACAATAATATATAATAATAATACATGATATGAACAATAATGATTACAATAATAATAATAGTAAACATTGATAATGATGATATTGATAATAATGTAACGATAGTAAAATATAGTATAATGATGATAATAATAATGATAATTATGATAGTAATAATGTTAATAACAAATACAATAATGATTACAATGATAATAATAATGATAATAACAAATAATATGATAAATAATAATGATAATAATAATAATAATAATAATAATAAATAATAATAATAATAATAATAATAATATAATAATAATAATGATATAATAATAATAATAATAATAATAATATAATGAGAATGATAAAAAATGATTATAAGAGCAAACAATAATGCTAACAGTAATATTGATAATATAATACTGATAATGATGATAATGATTAAACAAAGGTATATTAATGACAATAACAATAATGATGATGGTAATAATAATTATAATAGTAATAATAATAATAATGGTAATGATAATGGTAAAAATAGTAATAATGATAATAATAATAATGATGGTAATAATGATAATAATTACAATAATAGCAATAATGATAATGATAATGATCCAAAATTAATAATATATAATAATAATAATATATAATAATCAATTATATCATTATCATTATTATTATTGTTATTATTATTATTATTATCATCATCATTACAACTATCATTATACTATACTATTATTATTCTCAATATCATTACCATCATCTTTATAATTATTTTCATAATCATTGTTATCATTTATTGTTATTGTTATCATTAGAAAAAGAGAAACAAAAATAAGAACAGTGACAATGATAATAACAATATCCATAATAACAACAAAGTAGCGATAGTGACAATGATAATAACAATATCCAATAATGAAAGCAAGAAGATAAAAAATATATAATAACAACAACAATAGCGAACATAAAAGATAATAAAAATATACACACCCATGATCACCAAATTTGTTCACCATGAACATATTACTCCCAATTCATGCAAATAAAACAGACGCTTTGCTACTAATATTACAAGCAAAAATAATATGTGTTTAAAGGATACTTGTAAACATTCATGAAATTAATATTAACAGGGAAATGAGGGTAGCGACAATTCTATCTATATAAGGAGATAGATAGATGAATAGATAGATTTTTATGTAGATATATATTTCGATAGATAGATAGACATAGATAAATATGTAGAGGTATATAGATAGATAGATGAAGAGGTAGATATATAGATAGATAGATAGATAGGTAGATAAATATAGATATATAGAAAGATAGATGGATAGACTGATATATAGACACATGGATAGATAGATATATAGATAGATGGATAGACAGATTGATTGTGTGATTGATAGATAGGCAAATAGACAAATATATAGATATAGATATCTATATACCACGTTTTTTATGAAGTCGCCACGATGCTTTTAACAATAATCATCCTTTTGTTTTTGCAAGTGCAATGGCTAGTCTATAGTATCAATATCTTATCATAAAATCTAAAGTGGAGAGTAAGAATGGAAAGGTAAATAATCTGTGAGAATATATCCTAGATTCTTTAACTCAATAATAAGGAGTTATGGTAATGAATAACATATATGTCTGTCAGTATATAATCCTATGCCTTAATATTTGGAAAGGTGCCTAGTCTCTCCCTCTTTCCTCCCTCTCCGTCTCTCCCTCTTCCTCCTCCTCGTCTCTCCCTCTTTCCTCTCTCCGTCTCTCCTCTCTTTCCTCTCTCCGTCTTTCCTCTTTCTTCTTTAGCTTTCTTCTTGTTTTGTTTTTTTCATTTTTAGCTCCGTTTTGTTTCTGTATTTGATTATTCCTTCTTTATCTTTCTCTCCTGTTCGTTGCTTCCTTGACTTGACTTTGTTTTGATTCACTCTCTTTTCTTTCTCCTGATTCCGAGATTTTTCCCTTCTCTCTTCCTTCATCCTTTCCCTCTCTCCTTAACCCTCACTGGTCTCTTCCCTCTTCCTTCCCCAGGATATTTTCCCCTTTCTTCCCCTCCCCAACCCTTTATTTCACTTCCATCCTTTCCCTTCCTCCCCATCCACTTTTTCCACTTCCTCCCTTCCTCCACCCTTTCCCTTCCTATCTCTTCCTTCACCCTTCCTCCCTCCCCCTCTCACCCTTATCACCCTCCATCCCCTTCCTTCCCTCTCTCCCTCCCCTTTCCTTTCCTCCTTCTCCCCCCCCACCATTATCACCCTCCTTCCCCTTCCCCCTCTCCTTCACCTTCCTCATCCCTACCCTCCTCTTCTCCCCTCCTCCTCTCTCCATCACTCCCCACTCCTTCACCTTCCCCCCTCTCTCCATCACCCTTCTCCCACTCCCCACTCCCCCCTCTTCCTTCACCCTTCCCCCTCTCCCCTCCCCCTCCTCCCCCTCCTCCTAACCCTTCTCCTTCTCCCTACCCCCCTCCTTTCCCCCCCCTCTCTCCTTCTCCCTGAGCTGACCTAATGTCCCGGCTCGAGTGCGCGGGACTCGAGCTGAGGAACCGGCAAGCAGCCATGTAATACAATTTCACCCGTTTGGCGCGACTTAACATCAAGTATCATATGATTCCGGAGCCGTGGGCGCACTGGGCCGTAGATGGGGGGGGGGGGGGGAGAGGAAGAGGGAGAGGGAGGTGAGAGGGAGGGGAGGGCTGGGAGGGAGGGGATGGGAGGGAGGGAGGGAGGAGGGAGGGGGGGTAGCGCGCCTGCGTCCACGCCCGTACTTCCCCGCTACCACCTCCGACAGCGCTCCACACACACACGCCCCTCCACCCCGGGCCCGTCTTCGCTCCCTGGCCCCTTCCTTCTCCACTTCCACCTCCTCTCCTCTACTTTCCCTTCCCACCCCCGTACCCCCGACCCTCCCAGCCGCCCCCTCCCTCCCTCCCTCCCCCCCCTCTCCCCTCACACGAAATCACGTACCTAGTTTGGGTCTTAATGAATTGAATTAAATCATCTATATTGAGAGTCGTGAAGTGATTTACGGTCAAGGGCTTCATTAGGCGGCGAGTCGAGACCGAGCCAGAGAGAGAGAGGTGGAGCTCGGGGGCTCTCGGCTGGATAACGCGTACAATAGATCACAGTAAGATGCTGTGTAATGACTCATCGCTCCTTCCCTTTTCTCCGTCGTCGGGCTTCGAGTCGCTTTTCACACGGGCGGGGTTATGAGCGGGGCCACTGTGACTACATGATTTAATAGAATCTTCACAAACCGTATTATGAACGAAGTACTGGCCATGAATTACTCGCGAGACCTCCTCCTCCTCCTCTCCCTCTCCCTCTCCCTCCCTTCCTTCCTCCTCCCCTCCTTCCGCCTCCTTCTTCTCCCTCTCCTCCTCCTCCTCCTCCTTCTTTTTCACCGAGATAACAACATCTCTTCCACGCTCGTCCGTCGAGGGAGAAGGGCGGAGAGAGCCCGATGATCATCCGACCAATAAGGATGAAGCGCGCGGCGGAATTGACCAATCAGGCGTGATGGCGTCGGAAGCCCCGCCCACCCCACGGCCACAATCTGTCAGAGCCGCGAGCCATCACTGTGTCGCGGCCGGAGCGGTGTGTGGATCCGCCCAGCGCGCTTCTTCTTCCTCCTCTTTCTTCTTCTTCTCCTCCTCTCCTCCTCCTCCTTCTCCTTCTCCTCCCTCCTCTTGTTTTGCTCGGCGCTGATTAATTAATTGTTTCATTAGCGACTTGCAACGACGGAAATTATGGTTCTCTAAATATTAAGTAGGGCGTCAGTAACTTCGGCTAGCGCGTTGCCGCCGGCCTGGAATAATTGAAAACGGATAATCTCTCTTCAGTTTCTTGCATTTCTTGTTTTGCTTGCCGAATGACACGCTAATCTTGGCCGAATAAATCCCTCAGCTGAGCTACGAGACAAAATACGCTTCGATTTGCTCAAAGGGTCGTAAGAACGCTCGTAGTGAAATGACCAGCTTCTGGAATGATCTCGGCGGCCGGATCTGAATCGAGGCCCGATCATATTTCGCATCTCGGCGAGTCGGGTCTTTGCCGGTAATGAAATTAGGTTCTCGCGCAATATGCGTTGAGGAGGTCAGAGCCGATCGGCGGCCGCGGGCGGGAGGGAAGTCGCCCCGGGCCCCGTTTCCTAATTCTTTGGGGAAATAGCTTTTGCCTCCGACTTGGTCTGACGGGACTCTTTCTCATTAAAAATCTCTCGGCCGCCCTTGTGTGACCAATTTTGCGATATTTGTCGTCGGGCGCGCGTGGGCGTGGCGGTGACGGAGAATCGGAGCGGCGGCGGCGGCGGCGGCGGCGATCGGTGTCGTAATATGAAGATCGCGTCGCGGCGAGTCCATGTGGTGAGCGAGCCACGCCCTCGCGCGCCGCCTCCACTTCCCCCGCCGCCCGCCGCCCGCCGCAGGACCGGTGCTCCCGCTGGCCGCCATTAACGCCTTTAACCAAATCTTATCTTTGTCAACTGCTAGCTAATTCCATCTTGGCCGAGGCGTCGGCGGCGATATCCTCTTGGGCCGAGGGCGAGGCAGCGCCGATACGAGCGCGACGGAGCGAGATAAGAGCAATAGAGTCGCGCACGGAAGGTGTTGCCGACAGGATGGGCCGGGATTATCGCCGCGAGTGAGGGGGAGGAGCCTATCGGTGGCCGGGCAGGAGGCCTGGGGAGCCGCTGCGCCGAGCGGAGCGTGGACCAGGGCAGTGCACGCTTCAGGGACTGGCTACCTTAGTCCCCGACGTACGCTTCACTAGTCCACCACGCATCACCAACTCTCCCGAGCCGCCTGCACTGGCCTGATCCCCGTGTTAATACTTCAGTGTACTCATGTGTGAAGGCCCGGCCGCAGCCTCCTCTCTCTCCCAATTCCTCCGCACAGGTTCTCGCCGACTAAGAACGCCTTCGCGCCGCTGCCATTGAGGATTGGAGGAACTGTAAAAGCTGCATTTTTTTCCAAGGGGAAGCGCCGTTTCCCCCTTCCGCCCTCTCGCGGCCTCGCGCGCGTGAAACTAAGCAGGACTTAATAATCGGCGTGACAAGCTTTGCTGCGTGGTCGGCAGAGACTCATGAGTGACTGGCCGCCCAGAAGATTCAATCGTAGAAGTCGGCCAGTGGCCTCAGTGTCGGTTCGGCGGTGCCAGTGACGTCTGCCTCTCTCTGTCTGTCTGCTCTGTGTGTTTGTGGTTTGTGATCCAGAACGCGCGACAACTCCCGAGGAACTCTACAGGATCTTATATCTTACTCCCTGAAGGTAAGACAGCTTTTCCTTTCCGTGTCAGAGATAATGCTTAGCCTTGAGTAGTCGCCCTTGGAATTTTGTCAGGCTGACGGTGCAGTGTGGATAGATGCCTCCATTGGCTGCCAGGGACTAAGTGTAGCTCTTGAGACACCTTTCTGTGTGGCAACGTGTTTTTGGCCAGAGTTCCTAAGCAATGTAAAATGCGAGAGGAATATATTACCATTGGGTCTATTGACATACATATTTTGCTTTTTTTTTCATCATTTCTATTTCTCGGGATGACTTAGAAAGTGCAATTTTTGAAATCCAGACGACGTGTTGCGCTGAAGACATTCGCCAACAAACATATATATTTTTCCCCGAGTTATTTTAAGGAGTACGAAAAACTTGCGAGGCTTCCGAACTAAGCTTGCCTTAGGACTTCGGCGATTAATCTGGAAGATATGAACGAGTGAGCTTAGTGATTTTTTTTTCCTTCTTTTTTTTTTGCAGTTTTAGTGTGATGTATTTACTTACGCGTGATTCTGCATTTTTGTTTCGATAGCGGCAATCAATCTAAAAATTAATGTTCTTATTTATTTCATCGGTTCTCCAGACAACGAGGAAGATTATCCGATTATTGCTGTGTTCTGTGCATTTTAGTTTCATATTCTGACAATGCAACATAATTTATATCTATAACTTACATATATATTCAGTGAAATTTATATATAAAAAAAAACATGATTGAACCAAAACACCAACCATCACAAGCAAAACACCGAGAATAACTTTGTCAGCTGAAATTCCCTCAAAAATCCTGCAAAGACACAAACCATCCTTCCTTTTCCTCATCCTGGAAACCTGTAGCGCAAAATTCATCCTATTTATCGCGAAAAATATGGTTCCTGACTTCCTTGTTATCGGTATATATCGGTAAACGCGCGTGACTTCGGTGTTAAAGTCTAGCCGTGTTTGATTCAATACGGATAATTTTTTTCATTATCGTTTACGTAAATTATACTTGTTATCTAGTATGTGTGATGAATTTGTTATGAATTCGTGATAGTTTAGTCTGTTATTTTTATTTATTTTATTTTTTTTTTATAGTATATGTCCGTGAAATGTTATTAAAATTTCTTCAGCGTTAGTATATGTAATATTTATATACGGAATATTATTGTATTCGGAATGATGTTTTAGAAGATAGTACTACATTCCTTTCCTTATTGAAATGATGCAACTTTTTGAAATGATCATCGCCGTTGCATATCATCGCACCGTCATCGCGTTATTGACATGACATCCTCGCTTGACATGACACTATTTTGAAGTGACGATCGCCAAGATGATACGACCTTTCACCTTATTGACATGACATTCGCATACGATTCGAACAACACGCATACACACACACACACACACGCGCACGCACACGCACACGCACACGCACACGCACACACACACACACACACACACACACACACACACGCACACGCACACGCACACGCACACGCACACGCACACGCACACACACACACACACACACACACACACACACACACACACACACACACACACACACACGCATGGACACTATTTTATCTGAAGCGATCCGATGGCCGGATATAGAGATAGATAAATAGAGAGAGAGAGAAAGAAAGAAAGAAAGAAAGAAAGAGAAAGAGAAATAGAGTTATCCGACAACCTCTCCTTATCCGACAACCTCTCCTTATCCGGCCACCTCGCCTTATCCGGCCACCTCGCCTATCGGCCACCTCGCCCGGCCACCTCGATAAGTTCCATAGTATCATTTGTTATCTTCCCGTCATTCGCCGCTAATTACACGAGCGCCGATGGATGTCACTCGCTCGATAACCGATAGACATCAGATTATAAAGACAATTAATCCTTATCGGGGAGGTTATCAATGGCCAAGGTATTCATCATTATTATTATTATTATTATTATTATTATTATTATTATTTTGGATTCGTTTTATATATTTTTTTTTTATCTTTTTAATTCTCTTGTTTATCATTTTGTTTCATTTTATTATTATTATTTTGGATTCGTTCTACATTTTTTTAAATTTTTATTCTCATGTTTATTCTTCTCTTCTCTTGTTTATAATTTTTTATTCGTTATCATTATTATTATTTTGGATTCGTTCTATATATTTTTTTATCTTTTTGATTCTCATGTTTATTCGTTTCCTCTTATCTATCCTTTCGTTTTCATTATTATTATTATTTCGGATTCGTTCTATATATTTTTTTATCTTTTTAATTCTCATATTTATTCTTCTCTCCTCTTATTTATCCTTTCGTATTTATTATTATTATTGTTTTGGATTCGTTCTATATATATATATATATAATATATATATATATATATATATATATATATATATATATATATATATATATTATATATAATATTTAATTCTCATATTTATTCTTCTCTTCTCTTGTTTATTCTTTCGTATTCATTATTATTATTATTTCGGATTCGTTCTATATATTTTTTTCTTTTTAATTCTCATATTTATTCTTCTCTTCTCTTATTTATTCTTTCGTTCCCGTGTTCTTATCGGGATTTGTTGACATCATCGGAATTGCGTAGAATCGGATCTTTCGTCGAAGCTTCAAGACAGATAAACGTTGATAATAAATAAAAGAATGATAATAAATATAAAAGATAGATAAATATTGATTTTTTTACATCGACGGAGAGATCAAAGATAAACGTTGATAATAAATAAAAAATGATAATAAATATAAAAAAATGAATATTGATTTTTTTTACATCGACGGAGAAATCAAAGATAAACGTTGATAATAAATAAATCATGATGATAAATATAAAAATGAAATTGATTTTTTTTTACATCGACGGAGAGATCAAAGATAAACGTTGATAATAAATAAAAAATGATGATAAATATAAAAGATAAATAAATATTGATTTTTTTTACATCGACGGAGAGATCAAAGATAAACGTTGATAATAAATAAAAAATGATAATAAATATAAAAGATAAATAAACGTTGATTTTTTTTACATCGACGGAGAGATCAAAGATAAACGTTGATAATAAATAAAAGATGATGATAAATATAAAAGATAAATAAACGTTGATTTTTTTTTACATCGACGGAGAGATCAAAGATAAACGTTGATAATAAATAAAAGAATGATAATAAATATAAAAGATAAATAAATATTGATTTTTTTTACATCGACGGAGAGATCAAAGATAAACGTTGATAATATAAAAATAATAAATATAAAAGATAAATAAATATTTTTTTTTTACATCGACGGGAGATCAAAGATAAACGTTGATAATAATAAATCATGATGATAAATAAAAAGATAAATAATGATTTTTTAATTCGACGGAGAATTTTTGCGTATTTTCGACTTTGCAAATAAAATTTAAAAAATCGGGTGATATTAAAATGGATACGGCTTTGCGATCGAGAAGGAAGGTTTAAGAGTCGATAAATTATCAATAATTTGATAAGGGAAAATTAAGGTGAAAACGATTGATGAAGAAGGTTAAGACGGACAATATAGATGAAGAAAATAGAAATGAAAAACGACCCTCCTCTTCGCCCTCCTCCTCACCCTCCTTCTCGCCCTCTCCTTGCCTCCACGTCGCCCTCTCCTCGCCCTTCCTCCTCTTCGCCCTCCTCGCCCTCTTCCTCGCCCTCCTCCTCTCGCCCTTCTCCTCGCCCTCCTCGCCCTCCTCCTCGCCCTCCTCCTCGCCTTCCTCCTCGCCCTCCTCGCCCCCCTCCTCGCCGCCCTCCTCCTCTCCCTCCTCGCCCTCCTCCTCGCCCTCCCCTCGCCCTCTCCCCTCCTCCTCACCCTCCAGCCTCCTCCCTCGCCCTCCTCGCCTCCGCCCTCCTCCTCGCCCTCCCGCCCTCCTCCTCCCCGCCCTCCCTCCTTCCTCCTCCTCCCGCCTCCTCCTCCTCTCGCCCTCCTCCTCTCCCTCCTAGCCTCTCCTCGCCCTCCTCCTCTCCCCTCTCCTAGCTCCTCCTCCCCTCCTCCTCGCCTCCTCGCCCTCCTCGCCCTCCTCCTCGGCCCCCCTCGCCCTCCTCCTCGCCCTCCCTCCTCGCCCTCCTCCTCGCCCTCCTCCTCGCCCTCCTCATCCTCCTCCTCACTCGCCCTCCCCCTCCTCGCCCTCTCCTCCTCTCGCCCTCCTCGGCCCCTCTCCGCCTCCTTTCCTTCCCTCCTTCCTCCTGCCCTCCTCTTCCTCCTATCCTCCTCGCCCTCCTCCTCGCTCCTCCTCCTCGCCCTCCTCCTCGCCTCCTCCTCCTCCTCCTCCTCGCCCTCCTCCTCCTCGCCTCCTCCTCCCTCCTCGCCCTCCTAGCCCTCCTCGCCCTCGCCCTCCTCCTCATCCTCCTCGCCCTCTCCTCTCCCTCCTCCTCGCCCTCTCCTCGCCTCCTCCTCCTCCTCCTCCTCCTCCTCGCCCTCCTCCTCTTCCTCCTCGCCCTCCTCTCTTCCTCCTCTCCCTCCTCCTCTCCCCCCTCTCGCCCCTCCTCCTCGCGCGTGTCTTCGAGAAATTTGACAGAGACGCTGCGTGATTGATCGTCGACGCCATTCTATCGGCGGTTGATCATCCTCATCAGCGTCGCGGCGAATCACCGACTGCGAGATGAATCGCCTGGATGCTGCAGCGACATCTCGGAGGAAGGAAGTTCGAGGAGGAAGGAGGAGGAAGGAGGGAAGAAGGAGGAGGAGGATGAGGGAAGGAGGAAGGAGGATGTTGGCGAGTTTGTAGGAAGGAGGGAAGAAGGAGGAGGAAGAGGGAGGAAGGAGGATGTTGGCGTGTTTGTAGGAATGAGAGGAGGAAGGAGGAGGAAGGAGGATGTTGGCGAGTTTGTAGGGAGGAAGGAGAGAAGGAGGATGTCGGCGAGTTTTGTGGAATGAGGACGAAGAAAGGAAGAAAGAGAAGGAGGAGGAGGGAGGAAGGAGGAAGGAGGATGTTGGCGAGTTTGTAGGAATGAGAGGACGAAGAAAGGAAGAAAGAGAAGGAGGAGGAGGAAGGAGGATGTTGGCGAGTTTGTAGGAAGAGACGAAGAAAGAGAAGAAAGAGAAGAAAGGAGATGATGGAATGTTTGTTTGTTTTTTAGCGGTATTTTGTCTTCCGTGTTTTTGATATTTCGAGATCGACGGAGGAGAGAAAGAGAGAGAGAGAAGAAGAAAAGCGCCGAATATATAAGGTTTCGCACAAATACGCCGGGAAATTTTGCAACACGCCACGAAGCTAAAATCACGTGACCATCAACTAATAAATGCGAAAACCCTAAAAAAAGAAAGAAAAAAAAAAAAACAGACAACACCCACTCCCCTGCCGATATATTATTATTATCATTATTAATTATTAATTATTATTATTATCCGAACTACAAAAAAAAACAGACAACACCCACTCCCTGCCGATATATATTATTATCATCATTATTAATTATTAATTATTATTATTATCCGAACTACAAAAAAAACAGACAACACCCACTCCCCTGCCGATATATTATTATTATCATTATTAATTATTAATTATTATTATTATCCGAAAACTCGAAGAAATATATTGCGGTCTGCCTAGACAATTCTCGCCGCCGCCGCCCGCCGCCCGCCCGCTCGCGCCCGTGGAGGAAGCGGCCATCACGGACCGCAGAGCCAAAGGACTACCTCTTCCCCACTCCTCCCCACTCCCCCCACAAGCGAAGTCTAGGCCTACCTCAAGAACGCAGCGACAAGGGGAAGAAGGGGAAGGGGAAGCATAACATCGAAGGGGGACTACTGTTGCGCCTTCTTTTCTTTGTGCGAGGGGGGCGCGGCGCTCCCCGGCAGCTGCACAATGGGCGGAAGGCGGCCGTCAGCGGAGGGCGGTGACGGGCGGCGAGGCGAGGCGGGGATCGGCGGGCGGGGAGAGAGAGAGAGAGAGAGAGAGAGAGAAAGAGAGAGAAGAGAGAGAGAGAGAGAGAGAGAGAGAGAGAGAGAGAGAGAGAGAGAGAGAGAGAGAGACGGCGACACGAAAGTTCCGATAGATAATGCGGGATCTCGTTCACTCGCGATAGATAGACCCGGTATCGATCTCGTAAGGGAGGGGAGGAGGGGGGAGGGGGGGTTAGTGCGATTCCGAAGCGGGACCGAAACGTCAAGAAATCGCGGGGAGTTTGTGCGAATCGGCGGCGACGTCTTTCGGATATTGATCGTAAATCGGTCTCATTAAACGTAGACCGAAATGGCTCAATTGACCGAAATCGGGATCCTTCAGTGACCTCGGACCGATATAACGAAATCTCAAAATACATCGATATTTACAAATAAACGAGATGATTTTTTTTTGGGATAATAACGAAAAATAAGCTAGTATTGTTATTATCCTTTCCGCATAACAATATATTTCACCGGGTAGAAAGTAAAAGTTATATGATTATTGTTATTATTTCTTCACGAGTGAACAAAATATTATCAAAACCTTAGATTATTTATACACCGAAATATCACAGAAAGAATATAGTGAAATTAGACACTCCCGATAATTCATAATAACAATATAACTTTTATTTCCTACCCGATAAAATAAATTGTTATACGAAAATTACAAATAACAATAAAGCCGAAACTAATATTACATAAATATCACAACGTCAAAACACCATCAATTATAACATGCTTATGAAGAAATATTGTTCTTCATAATGTTCTTTTCTTTGCGGTTAATTTATCGTGATCATAATAATAATAATAACGATAATGGTAATAATAATAATGGTAATAATAATAATGATAATGATAATGATAATAATGGTAATAATATCAATAACAATAATAATAGTAATAATAACAACAATGACCATAATCATGAGAACGATAATAACAGTAATGATAATGATCATAATAATAACAATAAGGATAATGATGAATAAAACAAAACAATAAATACTAGTAATAATGATATTATAATTATTGATTTTACTAGCGATAATGATTAAGACAATAATTAGGAAAATGACTTTCCTGACGTATATCTTATATAAAAGTGATGTTGATTATAATGATATTAAGAACGAGTAATATCCAGACGATATTACTCACTACAATCGTGAGAGTAATATTGATGATGATAGTAATGGTGGCGGTAATGATAACAATGGCGATCCTAATATGGTAATGATGGTGATAATTATATTGATAGAAATGACAATGATAGTAATGATAATGATATTATTTCTACTGATACTAATAATTATTACAATTGTAATAATAATGATGATGATAATATTGATAATGATAATAATGTTTGTGATATTAATAGTATTGATAATAAACATAATGAGAATAATGATGATGATAATAAATACAATAATGATAGTGATAATTATAAAAAGAATATTGATAATAAGAATAATGATAACAATAACAATATTTATAATATACCAGTAATGATGACGATATACAAATAATAATAATAAAAACAATAATAATGAAAAAAATAACGATAAACATAACAACAATGATAATAATAGCGATTAAAATTTATCGATGATAAATATTGTAGCGAAAAATAAAACCTTGTCTTTGATATTAATACTAATAATAATAATAATTATGATAACGAATTTTAACGCATTGCAGTGTTCAAATACCAGCGAGTGTAAATAATAACGTGTTTATGATAACAACCGCCAGACTAATCATTATAACAATATTAATAATAGTAATGATATTGTATGCAACGATATACTTACTAATAGTAATTAATAATTTACTTACTAATAGTAATCAATAATAGTAATTAATGATAATAGTAATTAATTAATAATAATACTAAAGATAATGATAGTAATTTAATTGTAATGCTAATATTAGTGTCAGTGATAATGGTAATACTGATAATAACAATAGTAGTAATAATAATAACGATAACAGTGTTGATATTAGTGTTAGCAGTAATAACGGTAATAATGGTAATGGTAATGAGAATAAAGTGGTAATGATAATGGTAGTAAGTATAAAAATAATTGCATTGAGGATTAGAATAATTGTATTGAAAATATTAATCATGATAATATTAATATCAATGGTAATGGTAATAATGGCGATATGATAATAATGGTAATAACGATAATATTGATCACAATAATGATAGTAATAATAATAACAATGACCATAATAATGATGAAGATGATAATGATAAAAGTAATGATAATGATCATGATAATAACAATTATAATAATGACGATAATGATGATGATAATAATGATAATGTTTATGATGATAGTAATATTGATAATAATAACATTAGTAATAATAATAATATAATAATAATAATGATAATACCAACAACAACATTAATAATAATGATAATGATAATATTAATGATAATAATGATAATGATAATAGCAACAATAATAACAATAATGATAATATTATTAAGGATGATAATGATTATAATGATAATGATAATAGTAATAATAATGATATTAATAATAATAACAATAATAATGATGATAATAATAATAATAATTATGATATTAATAATAGTATGATAGTAGTAATAATAATAGTAATAATAGTGATAATGATAACATCAACAATATTGATGATGATAATAATAACGATAGTAAAACAAAATAATGATACTAATAATATAATAATGAAAATAATACGGATACCAATAATGATAGTAATAATGATAATAATAATATAATGATATAATAATAATAATGATAATAATAATAATAATGATAATAATAATAATAATAATAATAATAATAATAATAATAATAATAATAATAATAATAATAATAATAATAATAATAATAATAATAACAACAACAACAGGACTAACTGAAATTGATGATAATAATGATAACTACTATCATTACCATTATCATTATTATTACTATCATCATTATTATTATCATCATTATTATCATTGTTATTGTTGCTGCCGTCATCATCATTGTTATTACTATTATTATCATCATTGTTATTACTATATTACGGTTATTATTACCATCATCACGGAAACACCGCTGCCCCAGTTATCACCAGAATCGCCGCCATCATATTATGGTGATTATCCCGTCACTGTCCATATATAGAATATGCATAAAAAACAAACAACAGTTGGGATTTACGTTGTCATTGTGCATCCAGTTCCCGCATACGTCGCCGTCATTATAATTATATAAGTTTCATAATTTCGGTTTTCCTTATTCAACGGCGAAATGCGTTTGCAACTTCCTGTGTGTGTGTGTGTGTGTGTGTGTGTGTGTGTGTGTGTGTGTGTGTGTGTGTGTGTGTGTGTGTGTGTGTGTGTGTGTGTGTGTGTGTTTAATTGTTTTGCTTTTTTTTTTACTTTTTTTTGTATTTGGTTGTTTTTTGGTTTTTGTGTTTTTCGTTGTTTTATTTTGTTTTTGGTCTTGTTTAGTTTTTAGTTTGTGCTTTCTCTCTCTCTTTCTTTCTCTTTCTCTTTCGCTCTTTCTTTCTCTTTCTCTTTCGCTCTTTCTTTCTCTCTCTTTCTATCTCTCTCTCTCTATCTGTCTATCTACCTATCTCTTTCTATCTCTCTCGCTCTCTGTCTCTTTCTCTCTTTCTCTATCTCTCTCTCCACATCCGTTTCCTTTAACGCATTTCCTATTCCTTACTGACTAGATTCCTCCTTCATTTATCAATCTATTCTTATTACGCTCTTTTATCTATTTCGTTTCCTCTCTCCGCTAATTCTTAATCCATCTATCTACCAATCTATTTTCCTTAAATGTTTCCTTTCTACGTTTTCCTTAGAAATCAGATTGCGAATGAAAATGATTAAGGAATAATAAACTGGAAAATAAATTGGAAATGGACAAAGTGAAAGAAAAGAAAAGAAGAAGAAAAGAAAAATAGATTCTTAGAAATAATTATTTGGTTTATCTCGCTTTATGAGGATTTTTTTAATCGTTTTTAAGATAAAAGTTGAATTTGAAGAATAAATCCAAATTAAGATGAATTATTTATCATTATTTTCATTATTCAAATTATTTCTAGTCAACCAATAATTTTTTTAAAACCTCATTACGTTTATTGCATCAAATAAAGTAATAATTTTATACAACTAAATCCAAAACAATAAAGACCAAAGTTCTATCTAATAACCACACAAACACGTACTTTCTTCCCTTCAAATATTATCGAAATAAAATCCAGGATAAGATTTATGTCACAATACTCATTCACGTCATAAAAAAAAAGTTCATTTATAACGGACTATCCATTATAACGGTTCACAGCGCGATTAAAATTTTACTCATTCGATATTTTATTGATATCGTAGGAAACCCGATTTTATTCTTGGTATCGGTATCATCGGTGTGTTCGGATAAGATGGTGATGAATATGATGGGCGGTGTTGGAAATAACGGTGGTAGTATGGTGATGATAGTGATTATGATAATGATGATGATAGTAATTATGATAATGATGATGATGATGATGGTAATAATCATAATATAGTAATAATGACGGTACTGATAATAATAATAATGATAATATTGATGATAATAATAATGATAATATTGATGATGATAAATAATGATAATGATAATAATAATAATAATAATAATAATAATATGATAATAATAATAATAATAATAATAATAATAATAATAATAATAATAATAATAATAATAATAATAATAATAATAATAATAATAATAATAATAATAATATAATAATGATATAATAAATAACAACAACAAACAACAGTAATAATAGCAACAATAAATAAAGAATGATAAAAATGATAATGATAATTATGATAATGATGATAACAATAATCATAATGATAATAACAACAATAATAGTAATGATAATAACAAAAATAATAACTCCTTTTTTCCGCTATAATCAACGATCTTCATGCCTATCACATCGACATCATCTCTATCTAATTATCCTTATTTTATATCTGCCATTCGATTCAATAGATTCATGGCATCTTTAGACTCACAATATCGGAATATTTTTCACGGATTTTCTTATTTTTTCGGTCAATATTCTCATCATTTTTGACTTTTTTTTTCTTTTTTTTTTTTGCGTTCATTTCCTCTCGAAGTAAAGAACCGAACACGTGATAAGTAAACAAGGAAATGAGTAAAGAAAAACAAAGAAAATAGATGAGTAAAAAGTAGATAGGTAAGCACTTTCCATACTTAATAAAATGAGTAATTGGATAATAGATAAATATAAGAGTAAAGAAAAGTAAATAAGTAAATGAGTAAATAAAGGAATAAGTGAATAAGTGAACTGTTAAAGAAATGATTGAGTAAATGAGTGAATAAGTGAATAAGTAAATAATTGAATTAATAAATAAGCGAATAAGTAAATAATTCAACAAGTAAATGAATAAATAATTCAATAATTCAATAAGTAAATACGTAAATGAGTAAATCAGTGAATAAGTAAATAAGTGAATAAGCAAATATTTCAATAAGTAAATGCGTAAATGGCTGAATAAATTATTAAACAAGAGCTTACCAAAAATTCACGGCAGTACGAAACGATAAAAAAAAAATCACCTCTTTATATTTACATTTCAAACTGCGGTGTGAAAAATATTGTAAAATCTGAATATACCCCCCTTCCCCCCCCCTCCCTCCCTCCCTCTCTCCTCTCCTCCCCTCCATTCCCCTCTCTCCTGTTCCTCCTACGTTTTATCAGTATTTATTTTATTTTTTATTTTTAAAGCCACATTTGTTTGTTTGTTTCATAAGCGATAGAGATCACGGTATATACATGTGAAAGTGGTAGGGGAAACTTTTAAAAAAATATACAAGTTGGTAGCCAATGATTCAGTCATGAAGAGCTGACAGAGGGCAGGGTACGAGGGACGGAAGGGGTAGGGGTGGGAGGGGGAGGGGGAGGGGGTTGGGGTAAGGGAGGGGGGAGAGGAAGGGGAAGGAGGACGGGGTTGGGGTAGAAGGGTTGAGGGGAGACGGAAGAGGTAGGGGGAGGGGGTTAGGGTAAGGGAGGGGGTTGGGGTAGGGGAGGAGGGAGGGTATTGGGGTAGGGGAGGGGGAGGGTATTGGGGTGGGGGGGGGAGGGAGGAAGGGTTGGGGTAAGGGAGGAAGGAGAGGGTTGGGTTAGAAGGGTTGAGGGGAGAGGGAAGAGGTAGGGGAGGGATGGGGTTGGGGAAGGGGGGAGATGTAGGGGAACGCAGAAAGGTGGGCAGGGGAAAGGTACAAAGGTAGGAAGGATTTGGGGAAGAGAGGGGAGAGAGGGAGGGAGGGGGTTAAGGGAATAAGGAGGGGCTACAGGTATAAACAGGGAAGGAAGAAAAGGGAAGAGAGAGAGAGAGAGAGAGGAAGGGGAAAAAAAGAGACGAAGGGAAGGTCAGGGAAAGAGAGCAAAGAGAAGGATAAACCCAGAAGGGGGGGGGGGGGAGGGAAAGGGTGAAAGGTGAAAAAAAAGAAAGGGGAGGGAGGGGAGGGAGAGGGAGGGAGGGAGGGAGGAGGGGGGAGGGAGAGAGAGAGGGGTCAGACAGAAAATTGATATAGGCTAGAATGGGCCATTGCGGATGATACTGCTTGATAAATAAAATTCTCTTTAGCCAAGCCATTAAAAGTTTGCTTTCATGGGCACCGAATGTAATTTTGATATTCGGGGTTTTGGCGCTGGGCTGCGTGGAGGGGGGGGGAGGGAGGGAGGGAAGGGAGGGGGAGGGAAGGGGGAAGGGAGAGGGAGGGAGGGAAGGGAGGGGGAGGGGATAACTGGAGGGAGGGAGAGAGAGGAGAGGAGGAAGGGAGGGGGATAGAAGGATAAGGGAGGGAGACTGATAAAGGGATGGAGGGACGGGTGGAGGGATAAGGGAGGGAGGCTGATAAAGGGAGGGAGGACGGGTGGAGGGAGGGACGGAGGGAGAGGGAGGGAGGAGGAGGGAGCTACCCGATAGTGTGTGGTATAGTTTTCTATACTTTTCATGGATGTATTTATTCGCTGGTTAAATGGATGGCTTGAGCGGGAATGTTTTTGAAGCTATAAATTAATTTGAATCAGATTTATTCAGGCTCGGGGTGCGTGGCGGCGACCATTTGGTAACGGCGCTTAAAACTGGCCTCTATAGACAGGGATTGCAGCCCCCCCACCCACAACCCACCCTACACCACACCCCACCTCTCCCTACCCCTTTACCCCCCACACACACCACCACTTCTCCTACACACCACGCTCTCCCCCACCCCACACACTCCCCAAACCTCTCCCACCACCCCCTACACCACACCCCATCTCTCCCTCCACCTCTCCCCCCCCCCCACACCCCCACCCCACTCCCCAAACCTCTCCACACCACACACCTCTCCCCCTTCCCCCCACCCCCCACCCCCATCCCTCAATCCCCCTCCCCCCTTTCCAAATCTAGGATCCATTAATGCCCCAAAAATGATAACAATGATAAATCTGTTGGAGGATTAATCACGATAGAAATGAATATAAAGCTGAAAGGGGATTAATGATAACATTCATAATGACGATAATAATGTAGTGATGATGATGGTGATGATAATAATGAAGAAGGGAAAAATGAGGATGATAGTAATAATATTAATATGATAACAGTGATATTATAATTGTGATAATCACGATCATAATCATAATTATAATAGTGATACTGATAATGATAGTACTAATGATAATGATGATAATAATGATAATAACTACAATAGTAGCAATTATGATTAGAATGATTGTAATGATAGCAATAATGTTGATATTGATAATGATAATGACGGTGATTATAATAATGGTGATAATTATAATAATGATAACAATTCTAATAGCAATAATAATGATAACAATAATATCAAATGTAATGATGATGATGATAATGATAATAATAATAATAATAATAATAATAATAATATTGATAATAGTAACAACAACAGCAATAATAATAGTAATAATGATAATAATGATAATAATAATAAAAAGAAAAAAAAAAATAATAGTCACTAGCATAACCATTCCTGTTATTATCATTATTGCCATTATCATTACAATCATTATCACTGTTATTGTCAAAATAATTGCAATTATCATTATTCTTTCATTATCATTATCATTATTATCATCATAATGACAGCAATTAACAATAAGACAGCATTTGCTACCTCGAACCTATGATGAAAAATCAATTAACTTTCCTTCATCAACTCTTAAACTATAACTTGAATATTTAATGATATTTAATGCACTGGTTTTAAAAGAAGCTTTGACCTCAACACCGAAGTTCGAGATGGAGAAAATGTCTTGTATTCAACTGCAGGAAAATACAATATGTTGTATTTTTCGGACTGTGCCGATGGGGAGAGCAGTATTAGTTAGGGTTGTAGTGATCGAAATTTGAGTTGTGAAATGAGGAATGCTGATGGACGTAATGGTGATGTTGTGATGGTGTTATTTCTTATAATTTATTATTATTATTATAGTTGTTTTTATCGTTGTTATTATTGTCGC
>NW_020869655.1:300309-310309 GCF_003789085.1 Penaeus vannamei | reverse complement strand
ACGAAAAGCAATTGAAAGACAGACAAACGGAAGACCAAAACACCAAAGAAATAATTAGTAGAAAACATTAAGATAAACCAAAACCCCGGGAAAAAAGCCAAAAAAAAAACAAAACAAAACACAAAAAAACGAACTCGACCGGAATCCCCCTCCGTAGGCGCAATTGTCCCCTTGCTCAGCACCTTCATATATCGGTACGGGGCTGGACCATCCGACACCTTACGACTTCACTGAGGTACGAATTGCTATAGTGACAAACAAGAACCAACAGAGGTACTGAAAATATTATACTAAATCTAGACTCGGTAAAGGTTACTGTCTTTAACCTAGCAAAAACAGGTCCCGCTCAACCCAGAGGCGAAAAACTGCTACGGTCGGAACAGGTGTTCCTTTTTCCATCCACACACACTTACCAACGTAGTTGTCAGCTGTCTGTGCATGTAGCCACGTCGAGTGTCCTACGAACGTCATAATTATGTCAGGGTGGTCGCGACCGTATGAGAGTGTATTTTTTTAAGCTTTGTACCTGAGACCCCACCTCGTGTCTTGTTGTAGCAGGAGTCTATCTCTGCTTCTTTCTCTTCTCTCTTCCCCCCCACCACAGCTACGTGGGCATTGTCTGCTAGTGCGTCATGCGAAGACAAGGCAAACAGGACTGGAGATGCATTGCTTTGGCTCTCTTTGTCAGCTCACGCCACCTTCAGGAAAATGATCGTTTCGATCTGCGCGGACTCATTGAGAAGTACTGGTGAATGGCAGAATCCTGATCTTGTCCTCATCTTGGGCTTTTTTCTCTTCTCTCCTTCTGACTGATACTGTTCATTTAGGCTTCATATTTTATCATATTAATTATACCAACTCACTATAATTTTTGTATACTCTATTATATTTTTTTTTGGCTTTTATTTCGTTATTTTTTTCTCCGTGTTGTCTCTTCTCCTCGTCTCTGTCTGTTTCTGTCTCCCGATCTCTTTCTCGTGCTCGGAGTCTCCTGATAATCTAACATCGCCCCGCTTTCACATGCGACTGACCAGTCTTCATGTTACCAATCTCTCTACATTCGCTTTATCAATACATCCCACTATCGCATCTACCTGTCACCGTCATCATTTATCATATTCTATAGCCATTACCACGCTTCGGCTATCATGTCTGTATAGAATTTAACTAGCCCGTCCGTATTTCTCACCACCTTCCATATCAGTTGGTTGCTATTGCGCCTAGTCCTACTTCCCTTCAGCCCCAGTGAAACTGTCAACATTCCTATAACGTATCTACCTACCTATTCCAATCTAATCTATCATTACTTCTTCTGTTCTCATTTTAATCTTCCAGTGTCGGTTGTACTCTTTGACTACTCCTGCTAACCCTTAATCTAGCCCCTATTCTACTATCCTATCCAATCCAGCTCCTATCTCCTCTTTATCTGATCTATCCAACGCTCGCATCGTTACTCACTATTCATCCTTCCCTCCACCTACCTCTACCTATCCTCACAATATTCGTTAGCTCGCTCCTCTCATCTTAATCTCACATATATATCTACTATCATAATGCTCACGATAAGTCGAAGTATCTATCTACAGTCTTCTCACATCCAATTATCTATTTATCTATCTGTCTATCTATCTATCTATTCTAGTCTACTCTATCTATTATGTAACTACTTCTATCTATCTACTTCTATCAGTAATCTGATCTCATCCTATCCATTCGTATCCTATGCTATCGTTTTTATCTATATCTCCCTAAGGCCATGCCGGCAAGTGACGTCTTCAGCTTTGTTAATTGTGTTCATGGCACTGGACTGTCCATGCAGCCCCTTCTGCCTGAACTGACGAAGACACTAGACCCTCACCTCTTCTCACTCGTTCTCCTGACTCTGCGCTCATTCCTTTTCCGCTTGTACGTCACCCCTTTTGACCCTTCTCGTTCCGTGGCTTAGTCCGTACCTATGGCTCTCACCCCATGTGGTGAGGTCAGTTACCTGCACCATAAGGTCAAGCGCAGCTCCGGCTCGCTTCGCTCGTGCAATCGTCGTCGTCGACTCAACGAAAGTTCCGATCCAGCGACTCTCCTGAGACTTTCATCTACCCAAAGTACGCAGGTTTCTATGACATTTCGTCTGATCTCTCTTATATGTGCTATCGATTCATTAACTCTTCTATCAGCGCGCCTGCTGTGACGTCCTCTGATATCACTCCGTCCGCGCACGACACTCTTCTATTCCCTGCAGACGTCATAGGGTCTCCTAGACCCACCAGCGTCGATGTTGCTTCGCTGTGTTATACGAATGACCTCTGTGTCTCGACCGACTTACCCTCGTACAGATGCCTCGCCTGAACCTACGATGTACTGGCCGTTCCTATAGTATAGCATCTACGCATTCAACGGCTATCCGACCACGCACTACAGCACGCTCATTACTCTTGCTATCACTTCCTCCCTCAATACTCTCCTCCGCCCACCACCACTTATCCGTTAGCACACCTACACCCCCTCATCTGCTGCATGATCGTGTAATGCTCCTGTTAGCAAAGCGGCTCTTCCCCGCAGTAGTAAGATATGCACCGCCGACATGAGCATTGTAAGCCCGGCAGGCATACGCGCTGCCGATCTTCCTCCTTCCTGCTCTCCTCTACTCTCTTCTTTCCTCTTGATTATTCCGTCGGCCCCAGTGATGCCTCCTCTATCTCGCGCCCAACAAGCCATCGCCAGCGCGATATCCTGGTCGATTCTGCCCGTCCACGGGCGGTCAGGGCCTTCGCGGTCGCGTCAACACGAGTGACTTATCCCCCCTCTCTCCCCTTTCCCGCGACCTACGGCTCGGCACCCCGGTCGGCCCATGCACTTCCCCCCCGCCATCCCCTCTACTTATGCCACATCCAGTCATATAAGTCGACTGCCAGGATCGAGAATTCTCTGACTCGAGTCTCCTCTGCATCGTATCAATCCTCTGCAATATGACACCACTATGTCCATCACGAACCAGCGCAACATAAAGTGTGATGAGCCCAAGCCGTGTACGACGCCGACTCATTATGAGTGAGGAGGAAGAGGGGAGGACCGGGAGGGCAGAAGGGGAAAGAACAGAGGCATGAGGGAACGTGCATGTGAGCAGGAGTAGGTTTAAGGAGAGGGCGGAGCGAACACACCGAGGGGGAGTTTGATGGGAGGGGAGGCGATGCTGCAGGGGAGTGTAGGTGTAGCGGCGTGAGGGAGCGTGGCGGAAGCTAGAGAGGAACCGTCACGGAGGGAGGGTAAGGGGATCGGAACCGAACATCGACTGAGCAAAAAGGGAGGGGACCTACCTGAGAGAAGGAGACACTGATGAATAGAGGAACGAACGAAGAAAGAAGCACGAACCTCAGAATCCACGGACGCCGCGAGAAAGGTAGGGGAAAGCAAAATAGGAGAGACGAGAAAGAGCGATGAGAGGGGAAGAGGGGAGAGAACCCCTTTGGAATGAGGTAATGAGTAGGAGGAGGGGCGGAGGGGGGAGGAGGGGGTGAGTGAGAGAGAGAGGCTCATAGGACAACATAGGTGTTAACGAGAGACATAATGAGGATCATCCCACCTCATTTACTTCCCGGTGACGTGGCGACATGCAGAGCGAGTGACGTCATCCACCTCATAACGCCGATGAGAAATTACTCACCTCATTAGCGCTGATAGCAGTGAGTAAGGGCCGTGGATCCGCTGCAGTTTATGAGGCATGTGGACGATCAAATTCTTTTTTAAACTGCAGGCAGGTCGGATAATGAGGCCACTTCACACTTAATTGTTTTTCTCTGATTAGCTGATGAATATAATCTATTTTCAGGTTACAGTGGAAGTTGGGGGTAGATAAAGCGACGATAATTTGGCGGATAAAGAGAGAAGGGAATAAAAGAGGGAATATGAAGCGGTGGATAATTAACAGAAAAGAGATAGAACGACGGAAAGATAGAGATGTAAACAAATCAAAAAACAAATAAAAAAGTAAACAGAAAATAAAACGAAGGTAATTTTCGGATTCACGCGATCTACGTCAGCGAATCATGAGAGAAAAAAATGGATAATAAACAAAAGGTGGGGGAAGGGAGAGAAAAGAGAAAAAAAAAAAATCGTGATTGGTTGGGAAAGATAGAAACACGGAAAAAAATGGGCAATTAACGAAAGGAAATGGAGGAGAGAGCAGAGAGGAAGAGTAATAACGAGAAAGAAGATGAGAGAGAGACGGATAGAGAAGAGAGAGAGAGGAAGCGAGAGAGAGAGAGAGAGAGAGAGAGAGAGAGAGATGAGAGAGAGAGAGAGAGAGGAAGAGAGGGAAGAGCAGAGAGAGGAGAAAGAAAGAGAAGAAAAGAGAGACAGAGAAAGAAGAAACAAACAACCAAACAAAAAAGCAGAAAAACAAATACAAAACGCCAAAAAAAAAAAAACAGAGATAAAAGAAAATAAAAAAACACCGCATCAAAAGAGAAAGGATTAAAAAGACATCAAAAAAAGATAGGTTTGCAGAAATAACCAACAACGTAATCCCGGCGACGACCCAGCGATCACGAAAGTCAGCGGTAATTGCTGCGGTTTTTCGGGCGCAACGCGCGCACTCGCCGCCGGAACCAGCTGGGGGCGCGCGGGTAGAAGTGTGGCCGACGCGCGGCTCCTCCTCTCCGCCTCCTATTCTTCCTTCTTCAATTCTTCTTCCTTTTTCCTTACTCCTTCTCGTACCTCTTCTTCTTCCTCCTTCTTGTCCTCGTCCTCAATCTCTTCTTCTTCTTCTTTCTTCCTCTCCTCTTCTCTTCTTCCTCCTTTTCGACCACTTCCTCCAGACTTCTCGTTCTCTTCCTTCTCCTCCTCACACCGCACCTCCTCCTGCCTCCCTCTCCTCCTTCCTCCTCCACCCTCCTCCTCCTCCTGCTCCTCCTCTCTCCTCCCTCTCGCTCTCTCCCTCCTACACTTCCTACTCTATCCTCCTCCCTCCTCCTCCCCTCCTCCGGCTCACACTGCATCCTCCGCTCCTCCACGTTTATAAAGACATCCCGCAAAGACCCCTCAACTTTGACCCCCACTCTCACGTGACTCTTATATCAAGATATGGGACCGGGGGGGGAGTGGGGAGAAGAGGTGGGGGAGTGTGGGAGTGGGGGGGGATGCGATGGGGAGGGCGATGGGGAGGGGAAGGGAGGTGGGTTGGTTATTAAAGGGTTGGGGAGAGGGGAGAGAGGGGAATGGGGAAGGAAGTAAAAAAGAAAAGGTGAGCGAGAGATAAGATAGAAGAGAGAAGGAAAGGAAAGAAAGAAGGAAGAGAAGAGAAGATCAAAGGAGGGGGGAGAGAAAGGAGGATAAGCAGAAGGAATAAAGGGGAAAAATAAATAAAAAAATAAAGAGAGTCAGAAAGAAAAGAAAAAGAAAAAAAAACGCTAAAAAAATAAAAACACAAACACAAAACATCAGAGAAAGAAAACAAGGCAGAGAAAAAAAACAAAAACAAAACAAAAAAAAAAAGAACGTGGCACTATCTTCCCCCCGTGGCCCTGCTGTGGCACTGTCCAAGGTCTGGCTCTGCTGCAACCCTTTCTCTGCTTCGGTCTTTCTGTCGCAGCGCCCAAGTAGGTCGATCGGTCTGAGCAAGGTCTTCTGGTGTTGTTATCGTTATTCGTGTTATTGTTTGTTGTTTTATTGTTATTATTATTATTATTATTATTACTATCATTATTATTATTATAATTATTTATTATTATTATTATTATTATTATTATATTATTATATATTTATTATTATATATTATTATTATTATTATTATTATTATTATTATATTATTATATATTATTATTATATATTATTATTATTATTATTAATTATTTATTATTGTTATTATTATTATTATTATATTATTATTATTATTATTATTATTTTATTATTATTATTATTATTTATTATATTATTATTATTATTATTATTTTATTATTATTAATTATTATTATTATTATTATTTATTATTATTATTATTTATTTATTATTATTATTATTATTATTATTATTGTCATTATTACTATTATTATTATTATTATTATCTACTACTATTATTGCAATTATCATCATTACTATTGCTGTTGTTGTTATTATCATTGTCACTATTACGATGATGATGATATTGAATAATAATAATAATAAAATAATTATTTATAATATTTTATATTGTTATTATAATTATTATCATTATTATAGTTATAATTATTGTTATTATATTATATCATTCTTAATACTATTACTACTACTCCTGTTACTATTACTACTATTACTACGATAATTTTCATTTAAATCTCAAAGTTATGATATTATTATTATTATTACGTGGATAAAGAATACGAAAAGGAAATAGATAAAATAAGAAGAAATAGAAGAAAATACACACAGCACAAAGAACACGAGGCATATTCACTAATGAACAAGAACACAAAACAGTTACAGACCTTGAACAGAAATAAAAATAAAGATGATAAAGATAATAATGAAATAAAAACATAGAAACATATGTCTTGCAAAAACAACTGCATGCAACGGGGGATCCTTCACCCCCCCCCCCCCCCCCCCATCTACCTCTCCTCCTCTCCCTCCTCCCTCCTCTCTCTTTCTTTTCCTTTCCTCTTCTTTTCCTTTCTTTCCCTCTAACCCTCCCTTCCTTCCCTTCCACTCTTCTCCCGTTCCTTCCTCTTCTCCTCCCTCTCTCTTCCCTCTCCCTCTCCCTCCTCTCCACTCTCCCTTTCCTCCCTCTCCCTTCCCTCCCTCACCCCTCTCCCTTTCCCCACCTCTCCTCCCCCCACCTTCCCTCCCTCCCCCTCCCTTCCTCCCTTCCCCCCCTTCCCTCCCTCCCTTCCCCCCTTCCCCCACCTCCCCCACCCTTCCCTCCTTCCCCTCCCTCCCACCCTTCCCATTGGACAGGCTAACAGCGCCATCACCAGCAGCAACAGCGATAAAGATAATGATAATGTCGGGAATATTGTCAACACGATTTTGCCATTACGTTAACTTCTGCAGCTGATTACGCCGATAATAATAATAATACCGAAAATTAAATGGAAAAAAAGGAGCGTATGTATTGCCGTTCAATTTTTTTTTTTTTTTTTTTTTTTTTTTGAGAGAGAGAGAGGGCGGGTTTTCTTTTTTTTTTGGGGGAGGGTGGGGAGGGGTGGGAGGGTGGGGGAGGGGGTGGTGTTGGTAACGTTTGCTGATATCAGATGAGAAGTGGATAATGTAATAAATTTCTTGATAGATAGATTATGCAGTTATTTATCATCATCATTATTATCATTATTTTGTATATTATTATTTTTATTATTATTATTATTATTATTATTATTATTATTATTATTATTATTATATTTTTATATTATTATTATTATTATTATCATTATTATTATTATTAATTAATATTATTATTATCAATATTACTATATATTATTATTATTATTTATTTATTTTTCTAACGATCGGTGTGTGTCTTTTTAAACTGTTTGATATTGTTTACTATAATTTTTTTTATTAGTATATTCTTAATTATCTTTATTGATGCGATTAATTTACTCTAGATTCTATTATTATGCAACTAATGAAGCTTTCACATATTGTATCAATTGTCCGTGAAAGTTATCAACATTATCGTAATATTTATCATCACCGATTATCGTCATCCGTAATTAAAGTTATCAATATTATCGTAATAATATCATCCTCGCAATTAAAGTTATCAATATTATCGTAATAATTATCATTAATTAAAGTTATCAATATTATCGTAAAAATTATCATCCTAATTAAAGTTATCAATATTATCGTAATAATTATCATCCTCGCAATTAAAGTTATCAATATTATCGTAATAATTATCATCACCGTAATTAAAGTTATCAATATTATCGTAATAATTATCATCCTCGCAATTAAAGTTATCAATATTATCGTAATAATTATCATCCTCGTAAAGTTATCAATAATCGTAATAATTATCATCACGTAATTAAAATATTATCGTAATAATTATCATCAATTAAAGTATCAATATTATCGTGATAATTATCATCACCGTAATTAAAGTTATCAATATTATCGTAATAATTATCATCACCGTAATTAAAGTTATCAATATTATCGTACTAATTATCATCACCGTATTTAAAGTTATCCGCATCACCGTAATTAAAATTATCAATATTATCGTCATAATTATCATCCTCGCAATCAAAGTTATCAATATTATCTTAAAGTGATCCCATTCTGGCTGGCATAGTCACTAAGAGGATGAATTATCTTTATTGATATTACAAACGCAACGAAGGTATTAAAACTAATCAATAATTCCATTTTAATAATATTCACATATTGTTTCCGCATTGCAATCAATATTCTTTATTCATTAATATCTCGCTGTATCACATATTTGCTAAATTTTTCGTCTCAAAATACACTAAATATTATTGCAAAATACACTAAGATATTATTGCAAAATACAATAAGATATTATTGCAAAAACTACAAAATTATTGCTAAGATATTATTGCAAAATACAATAGATATTATTGATTATTATTGCAAAATACATAAGATATTATTGCAAAGATATTATTGCAAAATACACTAAGATATTATTGCAAAAACTACAAAGATATTATTGCAAATACACAAAGATATTATTGCAAAAACTACAAAGATATTATTGCAAAATACAATAAGATATTATTGATAAGATATTATTGCAAAATAATAAGATATTATTGCAAAATACAATATTATTGATAAGATATTATTGCAAAATACAATAAGATATTATTGCAAAAACTACTGAGATATTATTGCAAAATAAACCAAGATATAAAGATATATGAGTACAAAATAAACCCAAATATTATTACAAAATATACCAAGATATTGTTGCAAAATATGATAAGATACAATTGCAAAGTGATTTAAATATTATTGCAAAATATGGTACGATAATATTGCGAAATATCATTACGTGATATTATTACAAAATGTCATATAAGAAAATAATACAGTATATGCTTATAAAATATGTTCAAATTATTGTTACAAAATATAATTACAAATATCATTTAAAGAAATATAATTTCCGAATATTATTACAATCATAAAATATCAAAATACAATTATACAAAATAGTTATTACTACAATACATAAAAAAATATATATTATCCACACACACAACACATGTGGCGCCGCCCAGCAAATGACAACATGGCTATCACAAATGACTATTACAACATGGCTATTACAACATAGGTATTACAACAAAGCTATCACAACATGGCTATTACGACAAGGCTATCACAACATAGTTATTACAAGATGGCTATTGCGACAAGGCTATCACAACATAGTTATTACAAGATGGCTATTACGACGAGGCTATCACAACATAGTTATTACAAGATGGCTATTACGACGAGGCTATCACAACATAGTTATTACAAGATGGCTATTACGACAAGGCTATCACAACATAGGTATCACAACACGGCTATTACAACATAGGTATTACAACATAGTTATTACAAGATGGCTATTGCGACGAGGGTATCACAACATAGGTATCACAACACGGCTATTACAACATAGGTATTACAACATGGCTATTACAACACGGCTATTTGCACCGTGACAATAGCACCCCAATCCTCTCGAAACGTTGATAACCCTCCCCTTCCCTTTGTCTCCTTTCTTCCCCTTTCTATCCCCTCACTTCCCCTCTCCCTCTCCCTCTCCCTTCCTCTCTCCCTCTTTACCTCCCTTCTCCTCTCCTCTTCTTCTTCTCACCTCCCTTCTCCTCTCCCTCTTCTTCTTCCTTCACCTCCCTTTTCCTCCTTCCCTCCCTTTCTCCCTTCCTTCCCTCTCCTTTCTCCTCTCCCTCTCCTTCTCCCTCACCCTCTCCTTTCTCCTCTCCCTCTTCCTTCCCCCTCTCCCTCTCCCTCCTTCCTTCACCTCTCTCTCCTCTCCCTTTCC
>NW_020869655.1:290309-295309 GCF_003789085.1 Penaeus vannamei | reverse complement strand
CATTGCATAGCGAAACCGAGGCAGCTCTCCTCTCTCTCCTTGCAACCGTTGCAAAAGACTCTCACAGCACTATCAGGAGGAGGGAGAAGAAAGGAGGGAGGGAGGGAGGAAAGAAAGGAGGAGGGAGGGGAGGAGGGAGGGAGGGAGGGAGGGAGGGAGGGAGAGAAGGAAGGAGGAAGGGAGGGAAGGAAGAGAGGGGAAGAAAAAGGAGGAAAAGAAGATTGGCAGAAAGAGGGAAGGCAGAGGAGGAGAGAGAAGAAAAAGAAGAGAGATGGAAGGCAGAGGAGGAGAGTGAAAGAAAAGAAGGGAGGCGAGAGAGAGAAAGGCAGAGGAGGAGAGAGAGGGAAACGAAGGGAGGAGAGAGAGGAGGGAAAGGGAGGGGCGAATGGGAAGAAGGAGGGACATGATACGGGTGGACAAGGATGGCTGGCTCCACAACACACGAACCTTCCCGACCCGGAAAATTAGCGGCTCGGGAAATCCACGTGGGTCGCCCTCGCCAGCGCCATCTCGCACTCCCTGCCCCCCGCCCCTCCCTCCCCTTTCCCCTCCCGCCCGCTATCTCTCTCTCTCTCTCTATTTAACTCTATTTCTCTCTCTCTATTTATCTCTATCTCTCTTTCTCTGTCTATATATCGATCTTTATCTCTATCTATTTATCTCTACCTCTATCTATTTTTTTTTTCTCTCTCTCTCCTCCTTTACTTGTCCTCATTCGCCTCACGCACATGCTTACGCACTCACACACACACACACACACACAAACCGACGACCATGTTTTGTCCCCGATTGAAAAACACGAATAACCTCCCCCCCTACCCCCCCTCTCCCTCTCCTCTCCGCCATCTCCCACCTTTCTCTCTCTCTCTCCTTTCCACCCTTTCCTCTCCGCTATCCCCACCCCTCTTCCTCTCCTCCTTACCATTCCCACCTATTTATCTCCACCATTCCTACCCCCTTTCCACCATCCCACCCCTCTTCCTCTCCTCCTCACCAACCCCACCTATTTCTCTCCACCATTCCTACCTCCTTTCCTCTCTTCTCCGCCATCCAAATATTTCTCTCCACCATCCCCACCTGGAAGGGGGGGGGAAGAGGGGGAGGGGTCGAAAGGCGGATGGGAGAGGAGGGGAGGGAAGGGGGGAGACGGGGGGGGGGGGTAAGGCAGGTGTTGATGATGGTGATGGTGATGATCGTGAATGATCACTATTTTTGGTTTTTTTTTTTTTTTTTTTTTTTTTTTTTTTGGGGGGGGGTCGTCGCCTGATGAGGTGTCGAGTTTTATTTCGAAACGTCATGGTTTGGGGTTTCTTCCTGTCTATTGACTGTTTTATTCATAACAATGATGATGATAATAATCTTAATAATGATAATATTAGTAATAATGGTAATAATAAATTTATAAATAATGATAACCAATGGATAATGATAATAATAATAATAATGACAATAGGAATAATGATGATAATAATAATAATAATAATGATAATAATGATAACAATGAATAGAATGATAATAATATAATGATATAATAATAATGATAATAATGATAATGAGATAATGAGTATAATAACAATGATAATGATAAAACTACTGGTAATCTGGACAATAAGAATAGAATGATAATGATACAAATAATTGATGTTGACACTTATCTCTTTCACTGATAATTTATCTGACATTGTACAAAAATAATAATAATAATAATAATATGAAAAAGGTGCTTGATAGAAATGCCCAATTATCACTTATTATCTTTCTGTCTCAGTTAACAAACAAAATGAAAATAAAAAAAACATGAAATAGCACCTGATAGAAAAACCCTGTTATTATAATCATTTCTTTGCCAAACAACAAACAAATAAAGTAAGCCAGACAAGGACATTCACTTCCTGTTTTATGCTAAGCAGAATTTGCATTTTTTTTTTTTTTTTTTTTTTTTTTTAGGCGCAATTAACCTGGCATTAAGGTAAAAGATATGCTAATTATTTTCTACTGCGTTGGTCTTTTACGCCAGTCTCTCTCTCTCTCTTCTGCTTTTTCTTTCTTTTTCTCTCGTTTCTGCGCTCTTCCATCGTTTTGCTCTCTTCTCGTTTCATTTCTCACTCTCGTTCGCTCGTTCGCTTTCTCTCTCTCTCTCTCTCTCTCTCTCTCTCTTCTCTTCGCTCGCTTTCTCTCTTCTCTCTCCTCTCTCTCGCTCTCTCTCTCTCCTTCTCTCGCTCGTTCGCTCGCTCTCTCTCTCTCTCTCTCTCTCTCTCTCTCTCTCTCTCTCTCTCTCTCTCTCTCTCTCTCTCTCTCTCTCTCTCTCTCACTCTCGCTCGCTCTCTCTCCTATTTCTTCTCTCCATCTCCCTCTTCTTCCTTACTCTCTCTCCCTCTCTCACCCTCCCTCTCTCCACCTTCCACTCTCTAAAAAAACAACTCAAACCTGAAATTTGATTCCGAATTTTGAAGCCTTTGGGTATAACAAAAAAATCATATCTCTTCGTATTATATGTCATGTATATATAACATTTTTTTCTCTCTCTCTCGTGTTGTAAAAAACTATATCGAACACATACGGTTGGCAAAAACGAAAAGTATATAATTTTTTTGGACCAAAAGGAAACTCATTTTTAGAAAATACGCTGGAAGGGGGGTAGGGGTAAGGGAGGGAGGGCTCACCCCGAGGAGGGCCGCTAGGGGCTCGGTGGGTTGTGAAGGGAGGGACAGCCCGCAGGGACCGCGCACCGGGCGGAGGGCGGAGTGGTGGAGGGGACGCGGAGGCAGGGGGCGGGGCTAGAATCAGGTAGCGCACCCCCCGGGTTTTGTGATTTAAAAAACAAAAAAAACAAAAAAATTAAGAAGAGAATAAAGAAGAAATGAATAAGTTGTTTGAGAATATTAAAGGGTGAACATTAGCCTTGGATATCTAGACTACAAGTAATGAACATTTAAATTGAGAATATTTGTGGAGATAGAGAATAGACCAGACCTCAGAATAGAGAAAGACATATGAGCCGATTAGATCCAGACATAAAGACACAGAATAAAAAATGATACCGAACTATAATCCGTACCAGCTACATTACTATATATACACTCACCCTATATATATACTATATTATCATTATATTTATTATACCCATATCACTATATAGATAGATACAAATAGATACGATAGATAGCATAGATCAGATAAGACTCACATAGATAGATAGATAGCTACCCCAATACATAGTATAAATAGCACCCTATACATGCTATACTACTCCTATATATCACCTACTTCCTTATACCACCCCCCTACCTACCCGCATCTAATATATAGCCTATAATATATATCACTACACCCACCCCACCCCTATATCTAACTCCCAACCCACTACCTATATATATACAAATACATACACACCACACCCACACACCACACACACACCCCAACACACACACACACACTACCACCACATCACACACTATACTACTCACTAACTATCACATTAACAATATACTATACTCACCACTATCATCGTATATATATGTACAATAATTTATATAATATATATATATAAGTATATATAATATTAATATAATATGTAATATATACTATATATATAACATAAAAATATATATTAAAATATATTATATAAAATACTATATAATAAATATAACCGACAGAAACACAGACTCGATTTAATGCACCCCAAAATCAATGATACAGATAAAAAAATCATCGTTGCATTATACCATAATACGGATTATATGGAATAATTAATCGCGAACATATGCACAGCCCCTCCACCAGGATAAACTCAAACGATTAATTGCAACTACCCATGTAATAAATTTTCAATATGAAAGAGATAGTATTGATCACGCCCAGTTTGACGATGGAGGCGTTGCGGTGGGGGGTGGGCCGGGGGGCGGGGCGTTGGGGTGGGGGTGGGGGGAGGGTATGTTGCTCCGTGCCGCGGCGGTTAGGGTGGGAGGGTTATGCGCGTCCCTGGGAGGGGATGGTTGAGGGTGGGGGATGGAAGGGAATGGCGCCTAGCAGGGCCATCGCGCGAGGGGTATGGGGCTGGCGGACTGGGCACGGCGTTGGGGGTAGGGGGAAGCGCAGCCGGCCTATCCTCGCGAGTTGGGGAGTGGCAGTATAGGGGATGAAAAAGGCCTCAGGACGGGGAGGCACGGAAGGTGGAACGGCCTCGGCTGCCAAAGAAGGCACGGCAGGCAGGGGGACCTAGGGGCCCAGGAAGGTGGGGAGGAGGAGGCAGGGGAGGCCGAGAGGCGGCAAGCGGAGGGCAAGGGATTTGATCATACACAAACATTATGTAAATAGACCGAAGTCTGGCCCCCCGTGTTGTGTTGTGCCTCGCCCTCCACAAACAAAATATCGCTCTTAATTATTTTCCGTCTGCCCTCGAAAATATCTGCCCCCGCCCGCACGCCCACCGAATCACACACGGGGAATTATGATGATCGGGAGAGGAAAAACACAGGGAGCATATAGTGGGTTGGAAGGGAAGGAGGAGAGGGGAGGAGGGAAGGGATGGGAGAGAGGGAGGAGGAGGACGGAGAGGGAAGATGGCAGAGGGAGGAAAGGAAGGAGGGAGAGGGGAAGGAGGGAGGGAGGGAGAGAAGAGGAAGAGGAGGAGGAGGAAGCGTTTGGGGAAAAATTGGTAGGGTTGGAGGGAGGTTGGGGGAGGTAAAGGGGTGGGAGGGGTTGTTGGGGGAGAGGAGGAGAGGAGGGGGAGGAAGGAGGAGGAGGGAAAGGGAGGGAAGGAGGAGGGGAAAGGATCGGGAAGGAGGGGTGTTGGCGGGGACAGGGAGGTGGGAAAGGTTGGAGGGAGCGGAGATAGAGGGGGTATGGAAGCGGTTGTTAAAACTACCCTGTGGGGTTCGTGCGCGGGGGATCCCAGCACTTATTAGGGTGTGGAAATAATAGGGGGGAGGGGGGGGGTCTGATTGCTTGCAATACCGACATGCACGAACGAACTCACCCATATTGATTGACTGGGACAG
>NW_020869655.1:267601-290206 GCF_003789085.1 Penaeus vannamei | reverse complement strand
GGAATGCGCAGCTTACAGTATGAGCACATCCTCTGCCAGCTCAGCATCACTACCACGCCTAACGCTATTCTATCGATCCCGCTCGAGCCCTTTGCATATTTGTTTAGCGAGTGTTCACTCTATGATAGCCACCTTACGAATCCTCGTCTACCCTGAGCCACTATCACCCTTCCAGTGTCTAGCTCGCGCGGCCTATCTTCACACACCGTCTGAAAACCGGATGGTCAACTTAAAAGCGTATCATACTCCACATCGTGCCTCTCATACAAGGAAATTACCCGCTTAACTAAGATCCTGGCTCCTGGTAAAGTGCATTGAGCTATATTACTGAAACAACAGCTCATATTTTCATGTCGAAAAACAATAGTGTTTAGAATTTTTCTGCATTAAACACACACTTCATTATTACTAATTAACTTACATATAATATTTTTGAAAATTAGACGGAAGTAAATAGAAAAGTGTTTAAGATATTTCTTAAATCTAGTGTGTCATTAGAAGTTTCATAAACACACACACACAAACACAAACACAAATACAAACACAAACATGCACACAAAGATATATACACACACACAACACACAAAACACACACACACACACATACACAAACAACACACCCACCACACTCACACATACACACAAACTCACACATACACACAAAACACATACACACATACACACAAACACACACACCCACACTCACACATACACACAAACACACACACACACTCACACACACACACAAAACACACACACAATACACTCAATGACATACATCACCACACCCATCATCACCATCACCATAAGTACCAAAATGATGACACAAAATCAAATTTATCCAAGTTAGCCGTCACCTTTTTGGCCCAAACTTCGAAGTTAAATTATAAAGGAAAAAAAAGGTTCTCCAGACACAACGTAACAATATTTACGTTATAAAAAGCTTGTAGTTGTTGTAATTATGTTGTGAAAAAGAGAATAATATTAGTTGTTAGAGAGACGGAGAGGGTGCGAAGCAAAATATCAAGAACTATTTGAAGTATGGAGATAACGAGCGAAAGAAGAAGAAAAAAAATCGGGAAGAGACAAAAGAGAGATAAAGAGAAAGAGAAAAAATAAAGATCGAATAAGCATATAAGGAAAAGGTTGGTAGTTTATGAGGACATGAGACGAAAAGAGGGACGAAGGAAAGGGTCGATTAGCGAAGTGGAGAGACAGAGAGAGGAAAAAAGGTCGATCGGACATACAAGAAGGTCGACTACGCTGAGGATGAGAGACGGTGTGAGGAAAAGGTCGATCAGCGAAGAGGGGAGATAAGGCGGAAGAAAGAGGTCGAGGAAGAGGTCGATCAGCGAAGAGGGGGAGAGACGGAGAGAGGAGAGGGTCGATCAACGAAGAGGGGAGATAAAGCGGAAGAAAGAGGTCGAGGAAAAAGGTCGATCAGCGAGAGGGGGAGAGACGGAGAGAGGAAGGTCGATCAGCGAAGAGGGGAGATAAGGCGGAAGAAAGAGGTCGAGGAAAAGGTCGATCAGCGAAGAGGGGGAGATTAAAGCGGAAGAAAAGAGGTGAGGGAAGAAGTCGATTCAGCGAAGAGGGGGAGAGAAGGAGGGAGCGAAAGGGGAGATAAGGCGGAAGAAAGAGGTCGAGGAAGAGGTCATCAGCGAAGAGGGGAGATAAGGCGAAGAAAAGAGGTCGAGGAAGAGGTCGATCAGCGAAGAGGGGGAGAGACGGAGAGAGGAAAGGGTCGATCAGCGAAGAGGGGAGATAAGGTGAAGGAAAAAGGTCGAGGAAGAGGTCGATCAGCGAAGAGGGGGAGAGACGGAGAAAGGAAAGGGTCGATCAGCGAAGAGGGGAGATAAGGTGAAGGAAAAAGGTCGAGGAAAAGGTCGATCAGCGAAGAGGGGAGAGACGGAGAAAGGAAAGGTCGATCAGCGAAGAGGGAGATAAGGTGAAGGAAAAGGTCGAGGAAAGGCCATCAGCGAAGAGGGGAGATAGGTGAAGGAAGGTCGAAAGAGGTCGATCAGCGCCGGAAGAGATCGATCAGCGAAGAGGGGAGAAGAAGAAAGAGGTCGAGGAAGAAGTCGATCAGCGAAGAGGGGAAGAGACAGGACGGGAAGAAAGGTCGATTAGCCCCGAGGAGCAGAGGCGGAGGGCGAGGGGAGAGGTCGACCGCGCCGAGGATGATACGTGGCGGGCGGGCTGGCGAGGGGAAACCGGAGCGCGAGGGAGGGGAGCGCCGACCCTACGACCCTACGACCCCCAGGGACCAACCAAGGGCCACGACCCTTCTCTACCCCCTCCCTCCCTCCTTCCCCACCCCCTCCTTATCCCCAGCTTCCCTCCCCTCCCGCTTTTCCCTCGGGTGTCCCTCTCCCCTCCCACAAAACCCCTCGCAAACATGTTGAGTGTTGTAGGGCCGTGTTTGAGGGGAGGAGCAGTTAGAACCTCAAGGGGGTCGCCATGGAAGCTGGTCTGGGGGGGGAGGTGAGGGGAAGAGGGGGAGGTGAGGGAAAGGGGGTAGAGGGAGAGATAGGGAAGGAGGGGGTTGAGGGAGGGAGAGGCAGAGAGGGGACAAGGGAAAGGGGAGAAACGGGGTAGAGAGAGATGGAAGGAGGAAAGAGGGGAGAGGGAGAGAGAGAGAGAGGGGGAGGCAAAGGGAGGGAAGAGGGGAAAGGGGAGTGTTGTGTGATGCAACTTGAACGCGAGTAGAACATTGGTTTAGACGCTGGTGTTTGAGGGAGAGGAAGGGAACGAGGGGGGGAGGGGAGAGGGGAGAAGAAGGGAGGGTAGATCTACCACAGGTCCTCAGCTGGCCAGGAGGGGAGACTTGTGGTTTTGAGGGGAGAGTGAGAGTGACTGGAAGGGGCGGGGCGAGTGGGAGCAGAAAGTGACAGCGACGAAAACAGAAAATTCCTCCTTGCTTCATTTAAGATATTCTGTAAAAAGAAAGAAAAGAAAAAAAAACGTAAAATATTCACACGGAAAACTGTGAAATATACCGTTCCTCTATATGAATTAGGTAAGAAGCAATGGGGCGATCTCTCTCTCTTCTCTCTTCTCTCTCTCTCTCTCTCTCTCTCTCTCTCTCTCTCTCTCTCTCTCTCTCTCTCTCTCTTCTCTCTCTCTCTCTCTCTCTCTCTCTCTCTCTCTCTCTCTCTCTCTCTCTCTATATATATATATATATATATATATATATATATATATATATATATATATATATTATATATGTAGACTGTCCGATACTCTATAGTAAAACAGTCCGCCAAAAAACGAAGCGTTCAGTATATCAATAATAAAAATCAAAAGAATAAAAATGAAAAAAAAATCTACCAAAAATTTCTATTTCGAGACATAGGATCATTAGGTTAAAAAAAAAAGTGTATTTCCTTCCCATCTCTCTCCGCTCCTTTACCCCCCTCTCCCCGCTCCCCCCCCCCCTACTTCCAATGCCCTCTTTTCCATGTTATCAGGCAGTGTTGAGTGTGGATGATGCGTATAATTGTCAATAATTAATGGCCTTCTCGAACAAAGGGGGGGGGGGGAAAGACCGTTTTGGCGGGAAATTCGAAGATGGATCGCCCGCCAAGATTCTCCCGCCAAACGATTTCTCTTTGCCTCTCTCTCTCTCTCTCTTTCTCTCTTTCTCTCTCTCTCTCCCTCTCGCTATTCGCTGCAAGAATCACGCTTGTTGATTGAGGGATCAAAAATGATATATGGATTTGGCTCAGACGATTAAGGAAGGTTTCGAAGAAAATTTTTGTTCGATAGACTTTGGAGAGGCGCGAGTGTTGTGGTGGTTCCCGTTTTCTATGATTTAATGATGAGGTCAATTATTATGATTTTATTTTGATGGAATGATAATGATGATAATTAGTACTGATGAGGATAATGATTATGATATTAGTAGTGATAATACAATAATGGTGATGATATTAGTAGTATTAATAACGAATATAATACTAAAATGTTGATAACACAAGTGATAAAGATAATGGTAATAATAATGATAATAATAATGACGATAACAATGATAGTAGCAACAGTAATACCAATGATGATAATAATTTTTAAAAATACGACAATAAAGATTTCGACAGAAACAGCAACAATTAAAACAACCTCTATCAATTACCCCCCCAAAAATAAGAGAAAATTATTCACCAGTCAACAACAACAGAAAACGAAAAACAACCTAATTTCCCGCCGTATTTGGGAAACTTCCTCGGCCCGCCATATTCCCGGGTCACGTGACCTCGGTTGCTGGTGCTGTTCCCTCATTACGGTTAATGGACGAGGGCCATTTTTCCCCTCGGGTGGACACTGCCGGCCAATGGTCAAGGGGGGGGGAGGGTCAGCCACGCCCATGCCCTCTGCTGATGACGTCTTTGATGGATAACAGCGCTGGCAGTGTGTCTCGCCTCGCTGGGCTCGACGCCATGATGGCGCGGCGCTCATCCGGGACTCGGGCGCTGGGGGGAGGGTGGGATGGGGGTGGGGGACTGGTGGAGGGAGGGAAAGGGGGAGGGGGGTGTTCGGTGTGGAATTTTAGGCGCTTAAGATATTTTTTATTTTTTTTTCTTCTTTTTTATTGTTATTGTTTCTGTCTCTGAGTTTGTTTCTGCGTCTCTCTCTCTCTGTCTATCTGTCTCTCTCTCTCTTTCTCTCTATCTTTCTCTCTCTCTCCCGTTCTCGCTTTCTCTCTCTCTCTCTCTCTCTCTCTCACAATCACACTCTTTCTCACTGTCTCTCTTTCTCCCTCTCTTTCATCTGAATTACGTATATACAGATAGAAGAAAAACATATATATATATATATATATATATATATATATATATTATATATAAATATATAATAGTTGTTGCAAAGCGATAATTGACTTGGTCAGTAAAAATAATTTCTCAGCAGATCGATCTATTTATCATTTAAAAAATTCAACCCAATCTATATTAAATTTCAAGACAAATTAGAATTTATATTTCACCCAATAATTAGATAAATTAATCCGACATTGAGGAGAGAGCGGAGAGAAGAGGTCGATTAAGGGAAATAAGAAAAAATACGAATGAGAAAGAGACAAAGGGAAGAAAGAAGTAAGAAAGAGAGAAATAATAAGCCAGAAAAGAGGAAAGGATGACAGAAAGAAAAAAAAAGAACTAAAAACGAAAAAGAAAAGTCAAGAAAGAAAGAAAAACAGCGAACGAAAGAAAGAAAAAAAGAAAGAACGAAAGAAACAAACAACAAACAAAAAAAAGCCTAAACAAGAAAACACCAAAACATTTCAACAATTTTCGTCTTTTTTTTCCCAAATATTACCGTCCCATTACGTCACGTTACTATGGGTTTTATTACGTGAAAAATCTACGTTTATCCCATTCATTTCAATCGATAATTCATTGATGGATTCGATCACTTTTCCCATTGATAAAATCCACCGCGAATTATCTCACTTATGTGATCACTTTATTCAAGTTTATGGCAAGGAAAATATTTACGATAATGATGATAAACATGATATTTTTTTGGCGAATGATAATAATGGCAAACGGTGTTAATGGTGATGATGATAATAATAGTAATGGAGATTATGGTAATAATATTAGTAATGGAGATAATGATAATAATGATAATGAAGATAATGATGATAATGTAGATGATGATAATAATAATAATGGAGATAATAATGATAATAACAATAATAATAAGGGTGATGATGATAACAACAATAATAATAATAATGGAGATAATGATGATCGTAATAAACAACAGCAATGATAATCATGATAATCATAATAATAACGATACTACTACTCTTACTATAACACTTTCCCTCCCTCCTACCCTCCACTCCTACCCCCACCCCCACCCTCCACCCCCCACCCCACCCCCACCCAACCCCCCTACTAACGGCCGCTGCTCAGTGGACATCTCCCTATAACGGGGTATTCTGGCGTAGATAAAATGGGTCATTCACTCATACAAACCCCTCCTCCCCCTCCACCCCTCCACCCCACCCCCCGTGTGTGTTAGTGGGGAAACCTTCTACGTTACACATGTTTGTAGTGGGGGGGGAGGCGGCCTCTGGCGGTACTCGGCGACACAAAGGATTTTATGCTGAATGGGACGAGGACAGGAGTGATATGGGGGGTTGGGGGTAGGGGGGGTTGGGGGGATAGGGGTAGTTGGGGGAAGGTGGAGGTTGGGGGTTGGGAGGGGAAAGAGGAAGGGGGATGGGGGGATGGGTGTGGGAAGGGGAAGAGGAGGAGGGGAAGGGTAAGAGGGGGGGGATAGGGGTGGGAAGGGGGAGGGGGAATGGGTGGGGAAGGGTAAGAGGAGGGGGATGGGTGGGAAGGGTAAGAGGGAGGGGGGATGGGTGGAGAAGGGGAGCGGATAGGGGTAAGGGTAGGGAGAGGGGTAAGGTAGGGGGTAGGGGTGGTTGGTGGGGAGAGGGGGGAAGGGAAGGGGTCGTTGGTTAGGGGAGGGTATGAGTGGGTATAGGGGATAGGGGTAGAGGGTAGGGGTACGGCCTGATATTCACCCCAATGGGGATTCACGTTCGGTTTGATTTTAATGCGAATATTACCTCGATTCGAAGAAAAAAGACGGGGGGGGGGAAGGGAAGGGGGAGGAGGAACAAATCATGCGTTATCGGAGGGGGGGGGAGCTAGGGGGTAGGGGGGAGGTAATAATATGGCATTAAATAAATTTCGAATCGAATTATCGACGTTTGACAATTCTGTTTGGCCGCGCTGGCATAATGGAGCCATCGAGGGGCTTCTGGCGGGAAAATTTGTCTTTTGTGGCGGGCGGAGGGAAATGTGCCCGCGCTTTTTCAAAAAAAAAAAAAAAAAGAAATCCTGAATTTCAGAGCCACAAGATCCATTCATCCTGCATAATACATATGGAAATTACATTACAGTTTCCGACAGGAAAGATATATATGAAAGGAATATGAAAAGATGTTTAGGTAAAGTTTGTTGCAACGGATTTTCCCATGGCCGGGGATTCGGACGCGCCGACACCGCTCGTTTTCAATGGCCGATGACACTCAAATTGCCGAAACCGATGCTAGTGACTTCCTCGTACGTCGAACTGTGTCTGTATTCGCTCCCGAGGCACAGAAGGTGTTCGGCGGAGGATAAAATCACCCGACCGAGATACAGTATCGAGAACCCGCATCGAATCGTGGTCGCGTTCGAAACCGTGGCAATGGCGTAACGAATCCTCTTTATTCCATTTTTCTTTTTTTTTCTTTTCGTTCCTCTTGGTCTAGCAGCCTCCTGAACGGTGCAATGGAAGGGTCGTATATTGTGCCGAATTATGGATCTCGCTTCGTCGACAAGGACGCCAGTTTTCCGTGTCCTTTGGGTCGTAATTTATAACTACCGAATTGAGTGCATGACCAATCTGCTTCCGGCGGGGGTGGAGTGAGTTGTCGGAAGGGGGGGAGGGGGGGGATGTCGGAAGGGGGGGAGGGGGGTGAGTTGTCGGACGGGGGGGGGGGATTTTGTGTAGGTGGAGCGCTTTCAAATGCACATGTACGAATGCGAAAATAGAAATGTACAATACGTACACGCGTACAGCACATACATATACACAGACACAACCGCAAACACACATAAACACACACACGCACAAAAATAACACACACCCACTACAAAACACACAAACAACACAAACATAAACAAACACAAACACAAAACAACAAAACACACCTGAACACAACACAACACAAACAAATAAACAACAAAACACACAAAACAAACAAACACAAACACAAAAACAAATAAAACCCACAAAACAAACAAAACACAAAACACAAACACAAACACAAACACAAATACGCACACACACACACACGCTCCCGCCATTTCCCTTTCTGTTCAAAAATGTCTTCGCAAAAAATCTTAGCTGCAAATTTACGCGAGAATTCGAGGCTATCAAGAGCTGCCTCCCCCCCCCCCCCCTCCCCGGGCTGGCGACACTTTTCCGTCTTCGCTTTTGATTTTCCTCCTTTTCCTGCTTCGTTAATGTTGCTTGTGTCGTATTTACACGTATATATATATATATATATATATATATATATATATATATATATATATATATATATATATATATATATATATATATATATATATATATTATATATATATATAATATTACATACATACACATATATATATATATAATATATATATATATATATTATATATATATATATATATATATATACATATATATATATATATATATGTATATATATATATATATATATATATATATATATATATATATATATATATATATATATATATATATATATATATAAATATGCATACATATATATACACACAAAAACAGAATGGTAGACAGCACTAAAACAACACCCTTTCTCTCTCTCTCTCTCTCTATCCCTTCCTCCTCCTCTCTCCCTTCTCTTCCTCCCTCCCTCCCTCCTCCCTCTTCCTCTTTCCTTCCCTTACTCCCTCCCTCCCTCCCTCTCTCTCTCCCTCTCCCTCCCTCCCTCCCTCTCTCCTCTCTCTCATCCTCTTTCCCTCTCCTCTCCCTCCTAATATATCACCCGGCTTGAGGTATATTCCCTCTCGTTGTTTCATTTCTTATTTCTCATTCTCTTCCCCCTTTAACATACTGTTCTCTGGTCTTCTCTTTACCTCATCTTTATCTCCATTTTCTTCTTCATCTTCTTCCTCCTCCGTTCCCCTTCTCTCTCTCTCTCTTTTTCCTTCTGTCTCCCCGTCTTCCGCCATCTTTGCTAGCGGCGTCTTTCCTTCCTCCCCTTTCGTCCCTTCCTCTTGCTTTCAGTTCGTTGTTCCTGCTTATTGTTCTTGTGTCCTTTTCGTCTTCCTTCCCTCTTTGTTTTTTTTTTATCTTCGTTACTGCTCCTCTTCTTTCGCTCTCTCTCTCTATTCTTCTCTCTCGTACTTCTTCCCTCACTTTCTCCTCCGCTCATTCCTTCTTTTTCTCAATTTCCTGGATTCTCTTCTCTTTCCTCCTCCTCCTTTCCTTCTTATATCTCTTCCTCCTCCTCTTTCTTCTCGCCTTTCCTTCCCTCTTCCCTCCCCTTCTTCTTCTCTACTATTTTCCTCTCTTTCTTCTCCCTCCCCTTCCATTTACTCCTCTTCCTCTCCTTCCTCCTCTTCTCTCTTCTCCTTCCCTTTCCCCTCCCTCTCTCCTTCCTCCTCTCCCGCCTTCCCTCCTCTTCTCTCCTCCTCTTCCTCCTCTCCTCCTTCTTCCTCTTCTCTTCTCCCTCCTCCATCTCTCTCCTCGCTCTCTTCTCCTCTTGCTCTTCCTCCTCCTCTTCCTCCTCTCCCCCTTCTTCATCCCTCCTGCTCCTCCTCCTCTTCCTCCTCTTCCCCATTCAAATTTCCCTCTTCCCTCCCCTTCCCCTCCATCTCTCTCCTCTTCCTCTCTCCTCCCTCTTCCTCTTCCTCTTCCTCCTCCTCCTCTTCCCCCTCATAATGGCGGCCCGGCGAGCATCATGGCGGAGCGCAAACAAATAGGTGTAGCGCGGGGAACGGCCTCCATTGTCGAGAAGACGAGCCACTTTTGTTTCTTTTGTCTGACAAGTTCCTCCCCACTGTCTGCAGTTGCTGCTTACGGTATTATCTTCTCGCTCTATTCCCCTCTTTCTTGAGTTTTTTTCGTGTTTTTGTTTTCTTTTTTTTTGGGGGGGGGGTTAGTTTTTTTTTTTTTTTTTTTTTTTGTTCGTGGTCTTCATTTCGGTGTTTTTTTTTTTTTTTTTTTTTTTTTTTTTGTTCTTATCTTTTTCTCTTCTTTCATGTTTTCCGTCTTTTGTTTCTCTTCCTCGTAATGGCTTTTGCGAAACACTGGCTTTGGATGTCGCGATCTTAAGAGGAAGGTTTTCGGGAAAGAAAAGAAAAAGAAAGAAAAGAAAAGAAAAGAAAAAAAAAGATTTCAAATAGGGACGAGAAAGTATTGATGGCAACTCTTCGTCCTTCTCCTCCTTTCTCTGCGTCTCTCTTCTTTTTTTTTCTCTCTCTCTCTCCTCCCTCTTTCCTTTTCATCCTTTCTCTCTGTTCTGTCTCTTTCTCATCGCATTTTCTTGGTTCTCTCTCTTCTCTCCCTTTCTCTCTTCCTTTCTCCCCCGCTTTTCTTTCTTCACTCTCTCTCTCTTTCTTCTTTCTCTGTCTTCTCTCTCTTTCTCTCTCTCTCTCTCTCTCTCTTCTCTCTCTCTCTCTCTCTCTCTCTCTCTCTCTCTCTCTCTCTCTCTCTCTCTCTCTCTCTCTCTCTCTCTCTAAAAAAAAAAAAATAAATAAATAAAAATAAATAAATAAATAAACAATAATAATAACAATAATAAACAATAATAGATAAATAAATAGCACAAGATCTTCCAGAAAGGTGTGTTTGGAATTTCATTTTCCCTTTCAGTGACACACCATCTTGTTGAAGTAACACCCAACATCCCAAAAAAAAAAAGAAAAAAAAGAAAGTATCCACTCGAGATTTTATTTTTTCTGTATATAAATAAACATTCCTCAAAGCAAGTAAGCAAGCAAGTGCCGAAAAAAAGAGAGAAAAAGAAGGAAGAGGGAGAGAGAGAGAGAGAAAAAAAAACGGTAAGAAAATAAGACAAAACTGCCAAATGAGCAACTCTCTCCGCGATGACTGAGAGAATACTATAAAAATATACGGTCCGGACTCCCCCTTCCGCGCCTCCTCCTCCTCCTTCTCCTCCTCCCCTTTCCCTTCCTCCTCCTTCCTCCTTCCTTTCCTGCGCCTCCTCCTTTCCTCCTCCCCTTGGTTGTCCTCCTCCTCCTCCTCCTCTCCTTCCGCCTCCTCCTCCTCCTCCTCCTCCCTTGGTTCCTCCTCCTCCTCCTCCTCCTCCTCCCCTTCCTCCCGCTCTCCTTCTCCCTTCGTGTCCTCCTCTTCCTCCTCCCTTGGTGTCCTCCCCCTTCCTTTCCTACTCCTGCTCTTCCTCTCTTCGTTTCCTACCCCTTCCTCTATTCCTCCTATTCCTTTTTCCTCCCTTCGTGTCCTCCTATTCCTCCTCCTCCCTCTCTCGTGGTCTCCTCCTCCCCCTTCTCCTCTCTCTCCCTTTTTTCCTTGGCCTCCTCCTCCTCCTCCTCTCCCTCCCGTGGCCTCCTCCTCCTTGGCCTCTCCTCCTCCTCCTCCTCCTCCTCCTCTCCTTCTTCTACTCTCTCTCTCTCTCTTCTCTCTCTCTCTCTCTCTCTTGGGCGCAACATGCAAGCCCTCTCCATCGATTCATTTTCACGCCATTTAAGGCTTTGCGTCGCCCCGGCATAAAAGGTAATATCCCGCGACACTAGTCCGTTTGATAAGCTCTTAGTGTCCTCGCGGGGGTAATGTCTTTCCTTCCTACCCCCCCCCTATCCCCTACCCCCTGACCCCCTATCCACCCCTCCTCAAGCCCCTCCTTCCCTTCTCCCCTCCTCCTCTCCTCCTTCTCCTCCCCCGCGTATACGAAGATTGTGAGTTTGTAAGGACGGCGCGAAGACGACATATACCCTCCCCCCCTCCCTTCCCTCCCTCCCTTCCCTTTTTCCCCCTTCTCCCCCACTCGGAGCGACTCTTATATATTCTGATGACGAGGGAAATGAGCTCTCACTATCTAGCGCAATTAAAAAGCAAGCGGAGAGGACTTTGGGGAAAGAGGGGGAGGGGAGGGGGAGGGAGGGAAGCGGGAGGAGGGGGTGGGGAGGAGGGAGGGGGAGGGAGGGAGGGGAGGGGGGGGCTCGTGCATAAGCCACGGGCGGGGGAGAATGGCGTGAGGGAGGACTTTCGCGCCCGGATGAGTAGGGGCGCCCGCTCGGAGATTTTCGTCGGGGTTGAGGGAGGGAGGGAGGGAGGGAGGGAGGGAGGGAGGGAGGGGGAGGAGGGAGGGAGGGCAGGAGGGAGGGAGGGAAGGTGAGGGAGGGAAGGTGAGAGGGAAGAAGGGGAAGATAGACAAGTTGAGAGAGAGAGAGAGAGGGAAGGGGGGAAAGGATGGGAGGGAAAGATAGATAGGTAGAGAGAGAGAGAGGAGGGAGGAGGGAAAGGATGAGAGAGGGAAAGATAGATAGGTAGAGAGAGAAAAAAAGAGAAGAGAAAAAAAAAAAAAAAAATCCATTGACACATTTTTTCACGAACACATTTTCGACAACGACGTCACCAACCTTCTCTCTGCCCCTTCCCCTTTCCCCCTTCCTTCCCTATCCATCCCCCCTTCCTCCTCCTCCCCCTTCCCCCCCCGCCTCCCTCCCAACCCCACTCGACCCTCACGCCTTCCATTTTTTTTCTTTTTCCCTCTACCTCTATTTCCCTTCTTTCTTGCCCTCCCTCCGGTTCCCTCTACGCACCTCCCCCTCCGAACCGGTTGCTTCTACCGGGCTTCGATCTCTTCAACTCCCCCCCCTCCCCCTTCCCCCCCTTTCCCCCACCCATCCTCGCCCCCCCTCCACCCCACCCCCCACCCCCCACCCTCAACTTTCGTACGAACCAACTCCCCCCCATCCTCGCCCCCCTCCACCCCCCACCCCCCCACCCCATTAGAAATCCACAAATTCCACTTTCAACGCCTTTAAACTGTCGGTAGAATCCTCCATATTATAAATTACGTTTTTTTTTTTTTTTTTTTTTTTTTTTTTTTTTTTTTTAAAGCTGGGAGTGAACATCGTCATTGATTGAAGCAATGGCGATGTTCATTTCCAGCTTAAAAAACAAAACAAACAAAAAAAAAAACGTAATTTTATGATTTGGGGTGTTTAGGTTTTTAGTGTTTGGATTCTACAGACAGTTTAAGGCGTTGGAATGTGGAATTTGTGGAGTTTCCGTTTTGAGGGGGGGGGGGAGAAAATGGGGGGGGAAGGGGTGGGGGGGAGGATTGGGGTGGAAGGGGGGGGGGGAGGATTGGGGTGGAAGGGGTGGGGGGAGGATTGGGGTGGAAGGGGTGGGGAGGAATTGGGGTGGAAGGGGTGGGGGGAGGATTGGGGTGGAGGGTGGGGGGGAGGATTGGGGTGGAAGGGGTGGGGGGTTGGTGTGAATGAGTGTGCGTCTGTAGACAGACATGTATCTAGTTTTCTGTTTATATGTGTAGTTTTTTTTATGTCTTATATCTATCGATCTATCTATCCGTCTGTCTGTTTTATATCTATTTATCCGCACACACACAAACACACACAACACATAAACACACACACACAAACACGCACTCACATACTCATACACACACACATACAGAAACACAGACACACACACAAATACTCACACACACACGCGCACACACACACACACACAAACAAACAAACAAACACAGACACACACAAACTCACACAAACACACACAACCCTCTCCGTATGCACATGCGCCCCGTCAGCCGAGAGCCAACCAGCTGAGCAGATAAATACCTCCGCAAACGCGCCCACAACACCCCCTCCCCCCGACCTCCGTGCGGGCTCTATCGATGGCTCTATGCGCTCCCAACTGGCGGATCATTAGAGCTCCTTGATCCATTAGCTCGCTCGGCCACACCGCCTCCGCCCCCCCCTACATCCCTCCCTCCTCCCCTCCTCCCTCCCTCTCTGCGTCTTCTACCCCCTACACCTCCTCCTCCTCCCTCCCTCCCTCCTCTCTGCGTCTTCTACCTTCCTCCTCCTCCTCCTGCGTCTTCCTCCCCTCCTCCTCCTCCCTCCTTCGTCTTCTCCCATCCCCCTTTCTCCTTCCCTCTGCGGCTGCTCCCTCCCTCCTCCCCCTTCCCCCTCTGCGTCTCCCCTTCTCCCCCTCCTATGTCTTCTCCCTCCCCCTCCCCCAAACCTCCATCTTACGCCCCGAAGAAGGAAAAGGAGGAAGAACATAGGCCTGATTTTTTTTTTTTTCTTTTTTTCTTTTTTTTCGGAGAGGAGGGAGTGGGGTGGAGGGAGAGGGAAGGAGGGGAGGAGGGAGATTGGAAGGGTGGGGGGGAGGGGGGTCTCAGCGCCCTATCGGAGACTCCCTTCGCCTCCCATAATTATCGCCAGGAAGACGTGACCAAGTATGGATGCGAGTAATAGCAAAGCCCGGCCTCGCACGGTCGCCGCCGCCGCCTGCCCGCTTACGCCAGCTTAAGCCACCGAGGAAGCCCTAACGACACCCGGACATAAGGGCGGAAATGGCGCGAGCGAAGGGCCGCAGCTAACCTGTTTTACCGGTTGGCGGCGGCAGCGGACGCGCGCGCCTCGCTATACACTCTCGGTCGCAGTGTGAACGAATTTGGTCGCGTTTCAAACCTCATTAATAACTGACGGCGGGCTGGTAACATCTCTATGCGATTCGGGAAAGCCTCTCGATGGCTGCTCGAGTCCTGGGATTTTTTTAGACTGTTCATTTCGTGTTTTTTTTTTTTTCTTTTTCTTTTTTTTTTCGTCATCACCCTCTCGGGTCTTTCAGAATCTCTCTCTCGCGCTCTCTCTCTCTCTCTCTTACTCTTACTCTCTCTCTCTGTTGTCTGTCTCTCTCTCTCTCTCTCTCTCTCTCTCTCTCTCTCTCTCTCTCTCTCTCTCTCTCTCTCTCTCTCTCTCTCTCTCTCTCTCTCTCTCTCTCTCTCTCTTTTGACAGCTCTTTATCTGCCTGCCTCCCCTTCCTTTTCACTTTCTCGCTCATTCATTTCCTCTTTCTTTCTGCCCCCTCTTCTGCTTTTCTCCTCCCTCTCTTTCCCTTTTCTCCTCTCTCCCTCCCTTCCCCCTCCATCCAGGTGAAAGGTGACAGCGCGGCCAGAGAGAATTCTCTTAAAACGATTTCCTTTTCCTCTATTTCCCTTTCGTTAAAGAACGAGTATGTGAACGAAGTATATTTCGCAAGAAATTTCACATACACCTGGTCTTCGTTCACATACTCGTTCTTTAACGAAGATACACACGTATATGTATGTCTATATTTATGTATAAGGTTTGTTATCCTTGAGGATTCTTCGTTCACATACCCCGCCTTCCGTTCATGTACTCGCTTCTTCGTTCACATACCCGTGCGTCTTTCACATACCCTGTTCTCCGTTCACATAGTTCTTCATTTGTATACCCCGTTATTCGTTCACATACACCCGTTATTCGTTCAAATGCCCGTTATGAGTTCACGTATACCCGTTCTTCGTTCACATACACCCGATACTCGTTCTTCATTCACATACTGTTCTCTGCTCACGTATTTAATTTTTTTTCACATTGTTCATTCACATACACCCATTCTTCGTTCACATACACTCGTACTTCGTTCACATACACTCGTTCTTCGTTCACATACCCCGCTCTTCGTTCACATACACTCGTTCTTCGTTCACATACACCCGATATTCGTTCACATTCTTCGTTCACATACCCCGCTCTTCGTTCACATAACCCGCTCTTCGTTCACATACACCCGATATTCGTTCACATACTCGTTCTTCATTCACATAACCCATTCGTTCACATACCGTTCTTCGTTCACATACCCCGGTCTTCGTTCACATAACCGCTCTTCGTTCACATAACCCGCTCTTCGTTCACATACCCCGCTCTTCGTTCACATAACCCGCTTTCGTTCACATACCCGCTCTTCGTTCACATACCCGCTCTTCGTTCACATATCACATCCCGCTCTTCGTTCACATACCCCGCTCTTCGTTCACATACCCCGCTCTTCGTTCACATACCCCGCTCTCCGTTCACATACCGGTACACTACACGACGGTCCGCTACCGGTAACCACGGCCTTGTCCCCTTGAGGAATGATTGTTTTATAGCGACGCTTGTGCCAAATATGGGCGTAAAGCTTGTAGAAACGAGCCTGGGGCGACTGGGAGAGAGAGAGAAAAAGAGAGAGAGAGAGAGAGAGAAGATACACACATATATGTATGTCTATATATATATATATATATATATATATATATATATATATATATATAGATAGAGAGAGAGAGAGAGAGAGAGAGAGAGAGAGAGAGAGAGAGAGAGAGAGAGAGAGAGAGAGAGAGAGAGAGAGAGAGAGAGAGAGAGAGAGAGAGAGAGAGAGAGAGAGAGAGAAGAAGAAAAATGTAGAGAGAGAAGAGAGAGAGAGAGAGAGAGAGAGAGAGAGAGAGAGAGAGAGAGAGAGAGAAATATCACACGATCACTGGTGCTTATTATCGCCTCTCCTTTACGGAAGAAACCAGTTGTCATTTCTTCCTTTCGTGTAAATCGAGGCTCCATTTTTTTTTTTCTTCTTTTTCTTCTTTTTCTCGGCGTCTAAAATAGATCTCCCTTTTTTATTGTTAATTATTAAACCTTAATCTCTCCCATCCGACCTGTATCGTATGCCTTATCTGACGCGGTTTTGCCTTATATATATTACTGAATTGTCAGAGAGTCGCCTAATATGGGTAAGAATAAGAATGAAAAAATTAATGAAAAATATTTCCTTTTTTATTTTACGAATTTGGTGATACGTCATAATATGCGTAAGATTAAAAATGAAAAAATATATTCCCTTTTTTATTTTACGAATTTGGTGATACGTCCTGATATATGTAAGAATAAAACATGAAAAAATAAATGAAAAAAAATCTCTTCTTTATTTTACAAATTTAGTCCTAATATGTGTAAGAATAAAACCAAAAACTAAAAAAAAAAATAGATGAAATAAAATATTTTAAAAATCCTATTTTCTATTTCTAAAAATTTAGTGATACGACCCTCCTTCCCTTATATAGCGAGAGGTTGCCTTAGACTCCCTAAGTCAAAGGGACCGAGTTATTTATACAGAAACAAGAGCTTTTCATGTCAAAGTAACAGTTATTTAGCGACTTCCTTAACCCCTTTATAACGACCTCAAGCGGCTATTCTGACATCGGTCCTTCGAGGAAATAAAAAGTCTTAAGTCAAAAGATATGGGGATTCTTAGTTATTTTTTTCCTTTTTCCTCTTCTTCCTCTCTTTCTCTTTATTCTCTTTCTCCTTCTTCTTTGTTTCGTGTCTCTGCTGTTCCTCCTTCTTCCTTTCCTTCTCTTTATTCTCTTTCTCCTTCTTCCTTTCCTTCTCTTTATTCTCTTCCTCCTTCTTCTTTGTTTCGTGTCTCTGCTGTTCCTCCTTCTTCCTTTCCTCTTTATTCTCTTTCTCCTTCTTCTTTGTTTCGTGTCTCTGCTGTTCCTCCTTCTTCCTTTTCCTTCTCCTCTTTCTCCTTCTTCCTTTCCTTCTCTTTATTCTCTTCCTCTTTTCTTCTTTTCGTGTCTCTGCTGTTCCTCCTTCTTCCTTTCCTCTTATTCTCTTTCTCCTTCTTCTTTGTTTCGTGTCTCTGCTGTTCCTCCTTAAACCTTTCATTCTCTTTATTCTCTTTCTCCTTCTTCCTTTCCTTCTCTTTATTCTCTTCTCCTCTCCTTTCCTTTCTCTTTATTCTCTTTCTCCTTCTTCTTTGTTTCGTGTCTCTCCTTCTTCGCTTCAATTCTTCTCCCCTCTCCTCCTTCGCTTCAGTTCTCTCCCTCTCCTCCTCTTCTCTCTTTCCCATTCATCCCACCTCTCCCCCCCCCCTTTTCTTTACCCCTCTTCTGTCTCTCTGTTCTGTTTCTCTCTCCCCCCTCTCCCTCTCCCTCCTCCTTCCTCTTTCACTTCCCCTCCTTCAGTCCCTCTCCTCCTCTCCCCCGAGGGACACCGACAAGGACCAATATGTACTCGTCATGGACACTAGGCAACAACTCCCCTCCCACCCCTCCCTCACTCCCTCCCCCTTTCCCTCTACACCTTCCTCCTTCCTCATCCCTTTATCTTTACACCTTCCTCCTTCCTCATCCCCTCCTTTTACCACCTTCCCTTTCCTCTCCCCCTCCCCTCCACGCCCCCTCCCCTTTCCCTCTCTCCCTCCCCTTTCCCTCTCTCCTTCCCCTCCCTTAACCACCTTCCCCTTTCCCTCTCTCCCTCCCCTCCCCACGCCCCCACCCCCATCCCTATCCCCCCACACCAACTTCCTCTCCCCTCCCATCCATTCCCCTCCCCCCCTCCCCTCGCCCCTCCAAGACCACCATCACCCTCTCCCTCCCCATCCACTCCCCCCTCTCCTCGCCCCTCCAGACCACCATCCCCTCCACTCCCCCTACCCCTCCCCCCTCCCCTCGCCCCTCCAAGACCACCATCCCCATCCACTCCCCCTACCCCCCCCCTCCCTCGCCCCTTCAAGACCACCCATCCCATCCACTCCCCATCCACTCCCCTACCCCTCCCCCCCTCAAGACCACCATCCCCATCCACTCCCTCTCCCCCCCCCCCTCCCCTCGCCCCTCTAAGACCACCATCCCCATCCACTCCCCTAACCCCCCCCCATCCACTCTCCCTACGCCCCCCCCCTCCCCTCGCCCTCCAAGAACCATCCCATCCATCCCCCTACCCCCCTCCCCTACCCCCCTTCCCCATCCACGCCCCTCCAAGACCACCATCCCCATCCACTCCCCCTACCTCCCTCCCCCCCTCCCCTCGCCCCTCCAAGACCACCATCCCCATCCACTCCCCCTACCCCCCCCTCCAAGACCACCATCCCCATCCACTACCCTACCCCCCCCCTCCCCCTCCAAGACCACCTTCGCGATGCACAATTAGTCGGGCGAGTGACATCCGGGACTCGTACCTGTCCGCCGGCCGCCATATTGGTCGCTGATGCCTTCTTCAGCTTGTCCCTTCTCTACGTTTTTTTTTTTTTCTTCTTTCTCTCTCTCTCTCTCTTTCATATTTCTCTTCTTTTTTGTTGTCTTTTTCTTTTGTTGTTTCAGTTTTTTTTCTATTTTTCTTCCTTTTTGTTGTGTTTTTTTCTGGGTTTTTTCTCTTTTTTCTTCTCTCTCTCTCTCTCTTTTTTTTTTTTTCTTTCTTTATCTAAACCCGTCCTTTTCCGCGGCTTCGTTCCGCTGTCGACACCGAAGCACGATGACGGCGATGATGCTGATGAATGAGTGAGATAAAAGAGAGAGAGAGAGGAGAGATAGAGATGGTGGGGGCAGAGAGAGAGAGAAGAGAGAGAGTAGAGAGAGAGAGAGAGAGAGAGAGAGAGAGAGAGAGAGAGAGAGAGAGAGAGAGAGAGAGAGAGAGAGAGAGAGAGAGAGAGAGAGAGAGAGAGAGAGAGAGAGAGAGAAGAGAGAGAGAGAGAGAGAGAGAGAGAGAAGAGAGAGAGAGAAAGAAAAAGAGAGACTGAGACACACAGACAGAGAGGGAAAGGAGAGATGCTGTATGTCGGGAAAAAATAAACAATATTGATGACTCAAAACATTTAAAATGACCCGAATAAAACACTCATATAATTAATATTCACCTGATCTTACCTGTTTACTTGTCGATATTGAGAACAGACAGCTTGAGCGAAAATGTTCAATTACTGATGTCTCCAAAAAAGATATTTATCCGTGTCACACAACAGAGTTTTATAAAAAATATTTTTTTCCCTTGTACAGAAAGTGGACGATTCAAATATATATATTTTCCCTTCCCTTCTTGTACAGAAAGTGGATGGCATTTATGGCAATTGCAACATAAAAAAAAAGATGGTTTCGCATGACCGAATGATAAATTAGATAATCAATAATATTTATGCCAATAGGGACCAGTCGCTGTTGATCAAGACTGCATCACGGTTGATATTGCACTCGAAATGTTGCAGTCACAGCGCGAATTCCGATATGTAGCGAGGATGAGGACGCATGCAACATAAATCGCATTCACAACATGTTCTTCCTCCCTCCTTCTCCCCCCCCCTCCAAAAAAAAGATATAAGAACATAAATCGCATTCACATGTTCTTCCTTCCTCCCTCCCTCCTTCTCCCCCCCCCAAAAAAAAAAGAACTTAAATCGCATTCACAACATGTTCTTCCTTCCTCTCTCCCTCCTTCTTCCCTCCTTCCTCCCTCCCTCCTTCTTCCTTCCTTCTCCTTCTCCTTCTCCTTCTCCTCCCCCCCCCCCCCCTCAAAAAAAAGAAAAGGAATAAAACATGAAGAACGCACAGAAAAAACATCGTCATCATTATCATGAAAAGAAAAACATGAATAACGCACAGAACACAAAAACGAAGCGAATTGTTGTTATTATCGAGATAAAGAACAGCAATCATCGTAATTAAATTGATTAGAAGTGGATCTCGACCTTAAAACTATTTGTGGTTTCGCTATCGTAAGAACGATGATGATGAATATGTTTGATGATGACGATGATGATGATGACGATGATGACGATGATGATGGACGATGATGATGATGATTGATGACGATGATGATGATGACGATGGTGATGACGATGAGATGATGATGATGACGATGATGATGATGACGAGATGACGATTGATGATGATGACGATGATGACGATGATGATGATGAGATGATGATGATGATGATGACGATGATGATGATGAATATGTTTGATGATGACGATGATGATGATGATGATATGTTGGTGATGATGATGAATATGTTTGATGATGATGATGATGAATGATGTTTGATGATGACGATGATGATAATGAAGAAAACTCAAAATAAATAACGGAAAAGGAGATGAGGAAATGAGAAAGGGAAGGAAAAAAACTCAAAAAAAGAACAAACGCAAAAAAGAACAAGGATAAGGAGTGAACGGGGGAAGGAAGAGGAATAACAAGACAGAACACGAGGAGAGGAGAACAAAGAAGAGAGAATAACGAGACAGAACACGAGAGGAGAACAAGGAAGAGAGAATAACGAGACAGAACACGAAGAAGAGGAGAACAAAGAAGAGAGAAGAAACAACAACACGAAGAGAGGAGAACAAGACAGAACACGAAGAGAGAATAACAAGACAGAACACGAAGAAGAGGAGAACAAGGAAAAGAGAAGAAACGACAACACGAAGAGAGAATAACGAGACAACACGAGAAGAGGAGAACAAGGTCGTTACGGCAAACGACCACACGAGCGCAAAGGGGCGAAGGGAACATCATCGTGCTGGACAAAAGAGCACTTGAATGCGCCGCGTTGAACAGGAAGAGACAATAACACCCGAAGGAGGGAGGAGGAGGAGGAGGAGGAGGAGGACGAAGGCGGTGGAGGAGTGGAGGAGGTGGTGGTGAGAGGGAGGAGGTAGGAGGAGGAGGACGAAAGAGGTGGTGGTGGGAGGAGGGAGAGGAGGACGAAGGTGGTGGGAGGAGGAGGAGGTGAAGGGGTTAGAAGATGAAGAAGAAGAGCAGGAGAAGGAGGATGGGTGGGAGGAGGTGAAGGAGATAGGAAGAGGTTGGGAGGGAAGAGGAAGAAGACGGGAGAGAGGAGGAAGTGGGAATTAGGGAGAGGGTGCGAGGAGGAGGAGAGAAGTGGGGCGTGAGGGCGAGGGAGTGTCCTGAAAACTTCCTCCTGAAGGCGCAGAAGGTGTGGATACGCGAGGAAGAGATACGTCATACTTACGTATCCGTGTAAATGTTTCTACCCCTATGTATTTGCCTCTAAGCGTCGCAATAATACTTAATAAAGATAAAATACTTAAGCAATAAGTAATACCTAACTTATACGTGCATGTAAATGTTTATACCTGTATGTATTCGCCTCTAAGCGTCATATGCGTGTGCGTATGTGCGTATGTGCGTACGTACACGGGAGGCGGCGGGTGACATACCAGAGCGGCGAGGTAGCAACACTTAATTGGGAAAGTGTCACGCTGACCGGCCGCCTGATGAGCTCCTGACGCGGCTGACAGTCTACACGCTCCTTCGGCCTTATTACCGCGTGTCAGGGCCTTGTGTCGGCAGAGCGGAGGCTGAGACGGTCCTCGGGTTTGGGCTCTTTCTCTCTTCGCTCTCTTCGCTTCTCTTCTCCTCTCTTCCTTCTTTCGTTCTTCATTTTTTTTTTTTTTTTTGTCTCTTTGAGGGTTTGGGCTCTTTCTCTCTTCGCTCTCTTCTCTCTTCCTTCTTTCGTTCTTTCGTTCTTGATTTTTTTTTTTTTTTTTTTTTTTTTCTCTTTGAGGTTTGGGCTCTTTCTCTCTTCGCTCTCTTCTCTTCTCTTCTCTTCTCTCTTCTCTCTTCCTTTTCGTTCTTGATTTTTTTTTCTTTGAGGGTTTGGGCTCTTTTCTCTCTTCGCTCTCTTCTCTTCTCTCTTCCTTCTTTCGTTCTTGATTTTTTTTTTTTTTTTTTTTTTTTTTTTTTTGTCTCTTTGAGGGTTTGGGCTCTTTCTCTCTTCGCTCTTCTTCTCTTCTCTTCTCTTCTCTCTTCCTTCTTTCGTTCTTGATTTTTTTTTTTTTTTTTTTTTTTTTTTGTCTCTTTGAGAAGGAGAAGAAGAGAGGAGGAGATATAGATGGAGGAGGAGAGTTAGGAGAGGAAAAAAATAGTAAGAAGAGATGGAGATGGAGGAGGAGGAGAAGAAGAAGAAGAAGAACAGATGGAGATGGAGGAGGAGGATTAGGAGAAAAAGAAGAAAAGATAAAAAGAAGAAGAAGAGGGAAGAGGAGGAGGAGAAGAAAAAAAAAAACAAAAGAAAAGAAGAGATGGAGATGGAGGAGGAGGAGGATTAGGAAGAAGTAAGAAAAATTTTAAAAAGGAAGGAAGAAAAGAAAGCTCGGAACAGCAAAAGGGAAAGGGGTTGAGGGGGATAGAGAAGTATGGGGGGAGGCACCGAGGAGCATCACGAGGGTGTAGTGAGAAGCGGAGGGGCGGG
>NW_020869655.1:245001-262501 GCF_003789085.1 Penaeus vannamei | reverse complement strand
CGGTTATTGTGGTGGGGCTTTGAGGCTTATGGGTCCTATGGTGACTGTGGTCATGGTTATACTCCTAACCACACGAGTTATAGATGCAGTTGCCTTTGTGGTTGGCGCCAGCTGCCACAGTGTCGAGTTTAGTATAAGAAAAATGGCACTTCACGGATACACATACATGCATACAAAGTAAGTATAGTGTCAGTGACTCCATTTTCCAAGAGAGAGAGAGAGAAATAGACAGAGAAAGAGACAGAAAGAGAGAGAGACAGAGAAAGAGACAGAAAGAGAGAGAGAGAAAATGAGACAGACAGACAGGCAGACAGAGACAGAAATAGAGAGAGAGAATGAGAGACAGAGAAAGAGTCAGAAATAGAAAAGAGCGAGAGAGAGAGAGCAGAGAACAGAACAAAATACGTTATTCAGAAAAAAAAAGATAAGGAGATTATCTTAAGAAATACCAGACACGGACATACAAGAAACAGCTTTAAACAAGCGGTAAGCAAAGTCAGCGCTCCTCCTCGGACCAGAATGATGAAACACAAGAAAACACGTGATAAGGAAAGATAAAACGAACTCCTAAAATAAATAGATGGCGAGAGATATTTGCTGATAGATATCGGGTCATTGACGTAAATATACATATATAGGGAGGTGTAGGTATGACGATTTTACAAGAGAGTGTAATGAGAGTATACTGGATGTTGTGAGATATATGTGTAGGCACAGCTGGAATACAGAAGGAGGCAGGTGTAAGAACAGCTGCAGCACAGCACGGGGAGGAGGAAAAGGGAGAGGTGGTGGTGGTGGAGAAGGAGGAGGTGGTGGTGGAGAAGGAGAGGCGGGAAAAGTAGGAGCAGATGCGTGAGGAGGAGAGGGTGGAGGATAAGGAAGATGATGTGAAGGAGGAGGAGGATAAGAGGAGGATAGAGGCATGAGGAGGAGGATAGAAGAAGTGAGGAGGATAGGGATAGAAGTGGAGGAGGAGGAGGATAAGGAAGAAATGAAGGAGGATAGGGATAGAAGTGGAGGAGGAGGAGGATAAGGAAGAAGTGGAGGAGGATAGGGAAAATGGAGGAGGAAGATAAAGAAGAAGAGGAGGATAGGGATAGAAGTGGACGAGGATAGGGATAGAAGTGGAGGAGGAAGAAGTGGACGAGTATAGGGATAGAAGTAGAGGAAGAAGTATAGGGAAGAAGTGGACGAGGATAGGGATAGAAGTAGAGGAGGAGGAGGATAAGGAAGAAGTGGAGGAGGAGGAGGAGGAGGAGGCTCTGGGGCCACGTCACGGCAGCAACATCAAGGGAGCAGTCATGTGTGAAGACGGGGCGAGTGCTCGCTAACCCAGCCTTAAATCCCAGCCCAGCGCGCACCTTAGGCCCCTCCCCTACCCCTGCCCCTGCCTCCTTCTCCCTGCCTCCCTGCCTCTTCTCTCTGTCCCCTGCCCTCTTCTCCCTTATTCCTCCTGTCCCTGTTCTTCTCCTTTCCCCTGCCTCTTCTCCCCTGTGCTCTCTCCCTGCTCCCTGTCCCCTTTCTTCTCCTGCCCCCTTTCCCCTGCCCTCTTCTCCCCTGCCTTCTTCTCCCTGCCCCTGGCCCTGTCCCTGCCCTCTCTCCCCTGCTTCTTCTCCCTGCCCCTGACCCTGTCCCCTGTCTCCTGCTCCTTCTCCCTGCCTTCTTCTCCCTGCCCTGCCCTATTCTCCCCCCCTGCGCTCTTCTCCCCCCCCTTGCCACTTTCTCCCTGCCTATTCTCCCTACCCCTGCCCCAGTCCCTGCCAATGCTCCCTGCCCCTGCCCCCCCCCCTACCTCATATTTCTCTTCGGAGCTTTTGATTGGCGGGAAATCCGAGGCCAAAACAAATAAAATAAATAAATAGATAAATAAATAAGATTCTTCTATTTCGCAAATCACGCAGCGCCGAGATGGAAACAAAAAAATAAAAAAAATAACAGATAGATAAATAGATAAATAAACGAAGGGAAGGGAAACAAACAGCACAAGGTGTAATAAACATCTTAGACCATTGATCTTTTTAACTTCCTTTCTTCCCGTCTCTCTCTCTCTCCCTCTCTCCTTCCCTCTCCTCTCCCTCTCCCTCTCCCTCTCCTTCCTCTCCTCTCCTTTTTCTCTCTCTTTCCTCTCTCCCCCTCCTCCCCACCAGCAGACCCCGCCCTCCCCTCCCCCACCCCAAGCTACGGCGGGAAACTTTCCCAATCCATTTCTTGAAACTCAGTTGCGAAAACAAACCGGAATTTGAACAAAAATAAACAACAAGACAACAAAACTGACGAATCGAACGAAAACGAACGCAGTTTTTTTTTCCCGCCAACCCACACCTTTCCCCCACCCGACCCCTCTCTTAAATGATCGAAATATACGAATAAAGAAAAACAGAATTCCGATAGTCTGTAGAAGAGAGGGGGAGAGGGAAAAAACACGGGATAATAAATAAATACGAAATAATTTAACCCGTGTGCACGCCGAGGGTTTGGCTTAGAGAGGCTGCCTAATGGAACTTACCCGACTCTCTTGGTGGTCCGCGGTGTCACGCCGTCCGACCCCCTGCGCGCGGCTACGACTTCGGCTTCCGGGACCCGTCGTCGTCGAAGTCGTCTTGACCGATTCGAACTATTAGGAGGCTGTTATGATTTTTTTTTTTTTTTTTAGATTTTTTTTCTGGTGTAAAATTGATGATAAGATAATGATGATGATAATAATAATGGCGATGATAATAACAATAATAACAGTGATCATAATAATAATAATAACAATAATAAAGATAATAAAATAATAATAATAATAATAATAGTGATAATAACAACAATACTAATAAAAGCTGATGATGATAGTAAAAATACCAATTAGAACAGTAATGATGATAATAGCATTATTGGTAATGAGTGTAATAATAATAATGATAACAATAACAATAACAATAATAATAATGATGATGATAATAATGATAATGATAATAATAATGAATAATGATAATAATAATGATAATGATAATGATAATAAATAATAATAATGCTAATAATATAATATAATAAAATAATGATATAATGATAATAATAATGATAATGACAATAATAATAATAACTATTAATAACAAAAACAACTTACACTACTAAAATAACATTTACAAAATCAAGAAATCAAGCATAAAAAATATAGTCATATTATGTGCTCCAAAATAACAATAATTGATAACATGATAACAATGAAAACTTTAATGAAAAAAATGTTCAGATTTATACATTTTTGACGGAAATGATAAAGATATTTTGATAAATGTTAATAAGATAAAGTTGGATGAAATGTTGTTGTTTTTTATTATCAAAGTGGAAAAAAATAGTGTAAATGTAAGAATGAGGTGAATAAAGGAAAATGAATAGAAAGAGTGAATAAAGAGAAGAAGAAGAAGCAGGAGAGGAGAAGAAGAAGAAGAAGAAGAAGAAGAAGAAGAAGAAGAAGAAGAAGAAGAAGAAGAAGAAGAAGAAGGAGGAGGAGGAGGAGGAGGAGAAGGAGAAGAAACACAATCTCTCCAGCCTAAAGTAGAAGAAAATAGTACACAATAAAAACAAGTACACTATAAAAAAAATAAAAAAAAAATACACACAAAGATTTAAAAAAAAAAACGAACAGCTCTAAACAAAAGAAAAAGAGGAAGCCGAAGTCGAAGCCACAGGACCTGCCGTGAGAGAAGGTGGTCGCAGCTTCCGAACACATGTCTCAGCAGCTCTCAAGACTTGAAATAAAAATATAAAAAAATCTCTGTGTTGCATTAATACGCCCTGTTGCAACTGCGGGTGTCGTATATATATATATATATATAATATATATATATATATATATATATATATATATATATATATATATATATATATATATATATATATATATATACGCCTTGCAACACAAGCTTTATCGTGATCGTTTATTATCTTTTTTTTAGCTTTTATTTCCCTTTCGTTATTCCGCCATTCCTTTGTTTCCACTCGTTCGTTCGTTCGTTAAAAGGAAAATCGTTTAAGAAGGTGAAACTCTTCTATTTTGCTGCAACTCCTTCCTTTTGTACAAAAATGTGACGTATTTTTTATTTATTTATTTATTTATCTAATTTTTATATTATTATCATTATTAGTCTTAACTGCTGGACTTAGTTAAAAAAAACGTGTAGTATTTGCAACAAAAACGGAATCTTATGTAATAATCTAAGTGATTTTTTAAAGTGATTTTTACGTTATTTCAGAAATGTACGTTTTATGAAACTTCTAAAAAGAGTAATATTTATCATTTACAATTACAGATGTATCAAGTGTTTGTTTTTTTCTTCATATTTCTGGTAAATATTACTCATTCCATATATTACTATTATTGCCATATTTATGTTTAGGAGGGAAAATTACTAAGAATTCTTTGCTTTATTCGTAAGCATATCTGTGTTGCTTCACCAATTTTCGTGTAAACAGTGCAATAGAATACATTATTGCATTTACATCTATTTATTTCAATTCACTGAAGACATGCTGGTAATATTCACCAGTATGTCAATATTGGTATATTCGCATGCAACAACTAATCATGATACACACACACACATACACAAAACACGCCACATACATGTACACACATACACATAAACACACACACAAACACACACACACACAACACACACACACACACACACACACACACACACACACACACACACACACACACACACACACACACACACAACACACACAACACACACACACACCACACACACACACACACACACACACACACACACACACACACACCACCACCCCCCCACCACACACACACACATACACTCCCCCCTCCCCCCTCCCCATCCCAAACACACAAACATACACCTTCCACCCTACCTTCCACCCCGCCCATACACCGCCCACAGCCACGAACACACACACACACACACCCAAGACCACACTACCCATGCGTTGTACAAGGCCCCGAAACAAGAGGAAACAGCCTTTAATCGGATTTCAAACAGCCACAACAATACCCGGACTGCCATTCCTTGCCGTGGGAGCCGCCAGATGTCTCCAGCGTCGCCTCTACACCGCGCGGGATACAAGGGGGGGAGGGAGGGGAGGGGGGAAGGGGGTGTCAATACAACGGCTTATGTAATGTAGTTTATGGCCTTCTGAATATCGTTGTGAGAGAGTTTGGTGAGAGAGAGAGAGGAGAGGGAGAAAGGGAGAAAGAGAGAGAGAGAGAGAGAGAGAGAAAGGAGAGAGAGAAGTATAAGTGAAAGGGTTATATATGTTGTAGCGTGTGACCTACGACAGATGATGTCATATACTTTTTTTTCTCTCTCTTTTCGCTTAATTTCATTTTTGTTTTTGTATTCTAAGGTCTAAGTAGGGTAGGTTGTGGACGGAAGTAGGTTTGTATATATAAGAGGAAGGATTTCTGTGATTTGTCAGTGGTGCTCTAAGAAAATGCGATCTATTGCGTTTTTTTCAAATCTTATTTACTTATCATCAGCATCGTTATTATTAGTTTTTGGGGTATTTAACAATTAAACTTTCTACAAATATACTTTGTTATCGAGAAAAAAAAAGGATTCAAGCATAACAGATTTCCACTATCGAAATTGTCTAACAAAATATACCATTAATATTCACAAAGACCTCAGTCCTTACAGTATATATAACAACCAACCAAACAAGGGGTAAAACTATTATAAAACACCTTTATTGACAATACCACGAAATTATACATCTATGAATGACAAAAAAGAAAAAAAAGTAAAAAAAATAGGAAGTCAAAGACGAAGAAAAGAAAATGAGGGATATTACATACATCTCTTGTCGGATAAGTCTCTTCAATGCTTGGTTAGGGAGGATAGGGGGTCCTCTACCCCTTCCCTCCCCCCCCATCCTCTTTGCGCCATCCCCCCTACCTTTCTTCTGTTTTCCTCGTCTCATAACAATTCCTTCGCCTTCTTCCCCTTCCTCTCCTTCCTCTTTTCTTCCTCATCCCCCCCCCCTCACCTTCCCTCTTCGTCCTGTCCCCCCTTTCTCCCTAAACTTTTACTCCTTCTCTCCTTTCCCCCCTTCTCCCCTCCTTCCTTCCCCCCTCCTTCCTCCCTACCTCTCCCCCTCCTCCCATCCCTCCTTCTCCCTCTCCTTTCCTCCACCTTACCCCCCTCTCCTCCTCCACCCATCCTTCTCCCCCCTCCACCCATCCTTCCCCTCCCCACCTCCTCCTCCCCCTCCTCTCTCCTCCCCTCCTCCTCCCCCTTTCCCTCCTCCAGAGCTGGCCAAGGCGGGCGTGGGGACGACCACAGATGACACGGATCTCCGGCGCACCACAGTTCTGATCCGCCCCGACCTGTTCTGTGAGAAGGGGAGTCGAAGGAGGGGAGACAGAGAGGGGAAGGGAGAAAAGAGAGGTGAAGGAGGAAGATGAGGAAGAAGGAGGTAGGGAGGGGAGAAGGGGAGGGAGGGGAGGAAGAAGGAGGTAGAGAGGGGAAGGGAGGAAGGGTGAGAAAGAAAGGGGAGACAGAGAGGGGAAGGGAGAAAAGAGAGGGTGAAGGGGAGGAAGGGTGAGAAGAAGGAGGTAGGAGGGGAGGAAGAAGGAAGGAGGGGGGAAGGGACGAAGGAGAGGAGGTAGGAGGGAAGGGAAGGAGGTAGGAAGGAAAGAAGGAGGTAGGAGGGGGGAAGGGAGGGGTGAGAAGAAGGAGGTAGGAGGGGGGGGAGAAGAAAAGAGTGGGTGAGGGGAGGAAGGATGAGAAAGAAGGAGGTAGGAGGGGGAGAAGGGAGGAAGGGTTAGGGTGAGGCGAAGGAGGGAGGAGGGTATAAGGAAGAGGGAGTAAAGAAAGAAAAAGGGATAGAGAGAGGGAGAAAGTAAGATAGGAAGAGAGAGTGAGTGAGAGAGAAAACAAATAGAGAGAGAGAGAGGAAGTAAAGAAAGAAGAAGAGAGAGTGAGAGAAGAGAATGACAGGAAATAAGCCCCCCCCCCCAAAAAAAAAGGAAGGATTAGATCACAAAAAGGATAAAAAAAAGCCTAAGAGAAAGAGAAAAGAAGACGATAACAAACAACCAAAGACAATAACAATAACAACAAACCACTTATCTCCCCCCCTCCCCCCCCACCACCCCACCCCACACATACAAGGAAGCGAATTACACGAAAAGTTGGAATCAACTCCAAAGCGCGATAAAACAGAGGAATTAGCCATAAAAGGAAGAGGGGGAGAGGCGATAGATAACCAAGGAGCCTGTACTTGATTGTCATCTATTTTCTCTCTCTCTCTTTCTTTATTTATTTATTTCTCTTTCTCTCTTTCTCTGCCTCTTTCTCTCTCTGTCTGTCTCCTTCTTTCCCTTCCCTCCCTCCCTCCTCTTTTTTTCCCTCTCCCTTCCTCTCCCCTCCTCCTCCCTTCCCTCCTTCTCCTCATTTCCCTCTCCCTCCTCCTCCTCCTCGTCCTCCCTCCCTCTCCCTCCTCTCCCTCCTCCTCCTCCTCCTCCTCCCTCCCTCCGTCTTGTGACGCGTGCTTCATCATCACCCTTATCTCTTTGGCGGCCGCACGCACTTGTTTAGCAGTGCCAAGGGCTTCTACATGAATAATTACCACCAAACAACACGGTGTAATGACAGCTGACACTCCCAATCCATTAATACCCGATTTGGGACGCGCACGTGGTCTCGTTTCCCGCCATTTTTTTCCCGCGTCATTGTCGAGTGCGTGTACGACAGTTGTTTATTTTTATTTTTATTTCATTTCTTTTTTTTCTTTTGGAATTAAGTGTTTTGTTGTTGTTGTTGTTGTTGTTTTTATTTAGCTAGACCACTTGGTTGGTTCAGAAGCACGTGCATTTTTAAAGGTTCGTTGTCGTCGTTACGAACACGTGTTTCCGGTGTCATGGCGGACCATCGATCAACTATGAGCGGTTTTCTTTTTTTCTTTTTAACTTCATTCTCATCTTGATCCGCGGGTGATTAGGCACTAAGGGGGTGTCGGAAAGGAAAGGAGGGAGGGAGGGGAGGGAGGGGTAGAAGGAGGGAAGGAGGGAAAGGGTTGCGATCTCACCCTAACCTAAGGGTGTTTATAGGCAAAGGAGGGAACTGTTTTATGTCCTTCCCCCCCCCACCCCACCCCCTCACCCCACCCCCTCACCCCACCCTTTGGCGCTTTAACATCTACACGATCTGCTTCAAGGGGTGATGTTGGGGTCGAATTCTGTTAACGGGGATTTGTCTAACAGCTGATCGGAGTTTTTCTGTTGCAACCAATTTAGTGAATTTAGTATATTTTACGTTGCTTTCCAAGTGTCACTAACTACCTTCCCGCGCACACACATACACATGTATGTATATGTAAATGTATGCATATATATACAATATATGTCCTTTAGATAGATAGAGAGATAGGTAGATAGACATATAGATAGATAGGTAGATAATAGATAGATAAATAGATAAGATAGATAGATAGTAGATAAATAGATATGTAGATAGATAGATATAGATAGGTAAATAGATATAGATAGATAGATAGGATAGATAGGTAGATCGATATAGATATGCATTAATAATTTATACATCTGCTTGTCATCAACACCAATAGGCTTTCCCCCTCCCCTCCCCCTCCCTTCCACCCCCTTCCCCAGCCTCCGAAATCCCTCCTTCTGATGAACCGGCGCCTCAATCCTCTCAACGCCCTCCTCCTCCTCTTCCTTTCCTCTCCCCACCACCACCCCACCACACCTCCTCCCCTTCCCCTCCCACCACCACCAACCCTCCTCTACCACCACCCCCCTCCTCCTCTCCACCACCAACCACCCTCCTCCTCTACCTCCTCCCCCCTTCCTCCTCCTCCTCCACCACCACCACCCCCTCCCCTTCCTCCTCCCTCCTCTCCACCTCCTCCCCTTCCTCCTCCTCCTCCTCCTCCATAACGGAAGCCCACAGGTATCACAGACGCCGCCCTTGCCGCTCGTAATCCACTTGTGTATGCGTGTGGATGTGACTGTAATCGCTGGGTCTCTCTCTCTCTCTCTCTCTCTCTCTCTCTCTCTCTCTCTCTCTCTCTCTCTCTCTCTCTCTCTCTCTCTCTCTCTCTCTCTCTGTCTCCTCTCTCTCTCTCTTCTCTCCCTCCCTCTCCCTCCCTCTCTCTCCCTCCCTCCTCTCCCCTCTCCCTCCCTCTCCCCCTCTCTCTCCCTCCCTCTCCCTCCCTCCCTCCCTCCCTCCCTCTCCTCCCTCCCTCCCTCTCCCTCCCTCCTCTCCCTCCCTCCCTCCCTCCCTCCCCTTCCCTTTCAAGGAATTTCACGCCTGCCATTTAGTCACGAGAGGAATGGGCTGTCTCGATGAGTGGCCGCCGACCTCCTCCTTCGAATTATGGGGATTCGGACGCGCTCTTTATTTGGCGGGAATCGGTTGTCCGTTTTTTTTTTTTTTGCGTTTTTTTTTTTTTTTTTTTTTTTGTTATTGTTATTTATCTTGGGTTTCGTTCGTTTTTTATCGGTTTGTTTTCTTGGTTTTTTTCCCGCGTCAGATATATGTATATATATATATATATATATATATATATATATATATATATATATATATATATATATATATATATATATATATATATATTTTTTTTTACTTCTAATACGAGAAGGGTTGGTTATAACCTCGTGCTCAAGAAAAATAATGATAAATAAATAAATAAAAACAAAAGAAAAATAACATTAAATAAAGAAAAAAGGAAAAAAATATCTACATATAAATATATATATATATATATATATATATATAATATATATATATATATATATATATATAAATCTTATATAAGAGTTCTCAAAGTCACGGAAGGCCTTTGGGAGGAGGATTTGGGGCGAGCAGCTCGGGAAAATATCGACAACTCCCTCCCCTCCTCCCCTCCCCCCCCTCCTCCTCCTCAAAGGGCGACCGTGGTGGCCTAATCCTCTCCCTCCCCCCCTCCCTCCCTCTATCCTTCCCTCCCTTACCCCCATCCCTCCATCCATCCATCCCTCTCTCCTACCCTTCCTCCCTCCCTTACTCCTCCCCTTCCCTCCCCTTCCCTCCCTCCCCTCCCTTCCCTCCCTCCCTGACTAACTCTCATTTCTACCTCGTTAATCTCTCGTGGCTAAACACTCTTATCACGTTACAATTATTGCTTTTGAATTGAGATAAGGGGAGGGGATTCCCCGGATCCGTTTCCGAGAGAGGGCGCTGGAGAGGGAGAGAGGGAGAGAGGGAGAGAGAGTAGGAGATGAGGAGGCGCTGAGAGGGAGAGAGGGAGAGAGAGTAGGAGATGGAGGAGGCGCTGGAGAGGGAGAGAGGGAGAGAGAGTAGGAGATGGAGGAGGCCTGGAGAGGAAGAGAAGGAGAGAGAGTAGGAGGAGGAGGAGTAGGAGGAGGAGATACAGGAGAAGCTGTGGGAGATGTTGAAATCGGAGGAGATACAGGAGGAAGCTGTTGGAGATGTTGAAATAGATGTGGGAGATGTAGGAGGAGATATAGGAGGCACAGGAGAAGCTGTTGGAGATGGAGGAGGAGATGTAGGAGGTACAGGAGGAAATGTAGGAGGAAATGTAGGAGATGTGAGAGAATTTCTAGGAGGAGATATAGGATACGTGGAAGGAGCTGTAGGAAGAAATGTTGGAGATGTAGGAGGAGCTGTAAGAAGAAAATATAGAAGGAGCTGCAGGAGATGTAGAAGGAAAAAATGTAGGAGGAGTTGTAGGAGTAACCACTGGAAGACCCGCAGAAGGAGATGCATGAGGAGGAGCTCTAGAACCTCCCGAAGGAGGACCCGAAGGATGTTCCTCGAGGATGAGGTTCGGCGCCCAGGTCCTCCACGCCCTCACGCCAGGAGCGCGCCCGCCCCCGCACTCTCAAGGATTTGCGAGTTGGCTCTGCATTGTGTCTCGCTTGGGGGGCGCGGGGGGGAAGGAGGAGGAGGAGGAGGAGGAGGAGAAGGAGGAGGAGGAGGAGGAGGGGGGGAGGCGGCTGCGGCTGAGGGTGAAAAAGGGTGAGAAATAATGTCTAAATGCCGAATGCTTTTGTGGGGCAAGTCTTCTGTGGGTGGTTTTGTTTGTGGTGGGTATGTGTGTGTGTGTGTGTGTGTGTCTGTGTAAGTGTGAGTGTGTGTGTGTGTCTGTGTAAGTGTGAGCGTGTGTGTGTTTGCGTGTGTGTGTGTCTGTGTAAGTGTGAGCGTGTGTGTGTTTGTGTGTGTGTGTCTGTGTAAGTGTGAGCGTGTGTGTATTGTGTAGGTGTGAGCGTGTGCATGTGTGTGTCTGTGTGAACTCCTATATAGGTCATGTAAATTAGTATATGTAAGTATATACATTTATAAATACTTGCAACTACTTGGAAAATTCTAGAAAAAAAATATATATCAAAATGTATTTCAATAATCAAAGTTTTCGTTTTAAATAAATAGACATTAGATTAAAAAAGATAAGAAATAAGATTGAAAAAGTCAATTATATATTCTTATAAAATATGGCAGTTAAAGTGTTCACAAAAGAAACAAAAATACAAATAAATGGGAAATAAACGAAAATGAAAATGGCGTAAATGGAGGAGGAGGGAGAAGCGAAAGGGGCGAAAGAATGGCAAGAATTCTAGAAAGAAAAGAAAGGAAAGAAAAATGGAGAAAGAATTGTTCTGTTTCGTTTTGTTTTATTTTATTTTGTTTTTTTTTTCTCTCTCTCTGTTTTTCTTTCCTTTCACACTTTTTATTATTTTTTTCTTTCTCTCTGTTTCTCTCTCTCTATCTATCTATCTATCTATCTCTCCCTCCCTCCCTCCCTCTCTCCCCCCACCTCTCTCTCTCTCTTTCTCTCTCTCTCTCTCTCTCTCTCTCTCTCTCTCTCTCTCTCTCTCTCTCTCTCTCTCTCTCTCTCTCTCTCTCTCTCTCCTCTCTCTCTCTCTCTCTCTCTCTCTCTCTCTCTCTCTCTCTCTCTCTCTCTCTCTCTCTCTCTCCTCTCTCTCTCTCTCTCTCTCTCTCCTCTTCTCTCCTCTCTCTTCTCTCTTTCTCTCTCTCTCTCTCTCTCTTTCCAACTCACATCCGTCCCAAACTTTTCAGCTTTTGTTGATGTTTAGCTCAAGGAAAAAATAAAAAAGTCGTAGCAAGTTTCATTTCTTTTTGTGAGGGGAAAGGAGGGAGAGGGGAGAGGAGGAGGGAGAGGGGGAGAGGAGGAGGGAGAGGGAGAGGAGAAGGGAGAGGGGAGAGGAGGAGGGAGAGGGGAGAGGAGGAGGGGAGAGGAGGAGGAGAGGGGGAAGAAAGACGGAGAGGGGGAGAGTAGGAGGGAGAGGGGAGAGGAGAGGGGAGAGGAGGAAAGGGGAGAGGAGGAGGAGGAGGGATAACGGGGTATAGGCGGACAGAGAATGAAAGATAGGGAGGGGGAAGGAAGAGAGAGAGATGGAGTTAGAGGAAAGGGGGAAGAGAAGGGGAGGGGAAGGAAGGGGAAGAATATGAGCGAAGAGAAAGCTAGGGAAAAGAGGAAATGAAAGAGAAGGAGAGGGAAGAAAAGAGAGGGGGGAAAGAGGGAAGGGGAGGGGAGAGATTGAAGAAAGAAGAGGGGAAGGGAAAGAGGGAAAGGAAGGAGAGGAGATAGAGAGGGGATAAAAGAGAAAAGGAGGGGAGGGGAGGGGAAAGAGATTGAAGAAAGAGGAGGTGAGGGGAAAGAGGGAAAAGAAGGGGGGAGGGAAGAAGAGAAGGAAAGAGAGGGATAAAAGAGAAAGGAAAGGGAGGGGAAAAGAGGGAAAAGAGATTGAAAAAAGAGGAGAAAGAAGGAAAGGAAGAAGAGAAGGGAAAGAGAGGGAAGAGGAGGGGAAAAGAGGGGAAAGAGGGGAAGGCCCGTTGCCTTTGTTGAAGCAGCGGCGTGTCCCTCGGTTTATCTGCCCAGTATACAGCGCCCGGAACAATGGCTCTCCAGATGTTGGACTTTGGCACTGGCACTGGCGGAGATTTTGGATTCATTTATCTTTGTATTTATTTATATATTTATTTATTTTTACTCTTTATCTATTTTCTTGTGGATATTTTGTATCTGTTTTATTTATGTTTGCTTTTTATTTTGTGGATGTTCTGTTCATTTATCTCATTTTGTATCTATTTATTTATGTTTGCTTTTTATCTTTTTTGTGGATGTTTTGTGTTCATTTATCTACCTTTTTTTTTTACTTTTTATTCATTTTCTTGTGGATCTTTTGTATCTATTTATCTATTTTACTCTTTATCTATTTTCTTGTGGAGATTTTGTATCTATTTATCTATTTTTACTTCTTATCTATTTTCTTATAGCTTATTCTTGTTATCTTTAATCTGTTTGTTAGTTTTGTTTATTTGCTAATATTTTTACTTTTTTATGTGATTTTTTATGCATTGATGTGTTTATCTGTTTATTTATTTACCGTATATGTTTATTCTTATTTATCTTTCATTTATTTTTTTATTCTTTTATTTATCCATTTCTTGTCCGTCTATAATGATTTTCTATATATCAGAAACAACATAAAATCGCAATATTTTTTTTTTTAATTCTTTTATTTATCCATTTCTTGTCCGTCTATAATGATTTTCTATATATCAGAAACAACATAAAATCGCAATATTTTTTTTTTTTTTTTTTTACTAATTTGCAAAGTCACCATCATGAAAAAATATGAAGTTAGACATTTCTCTATTAAATTCATATTACCATTTTTACATAATTTATTTTTCTATTTCATTTTTCCTCCTGCATGAATTATCACTTTAAAAAAATCGAAATATCAGATTCAGAACCAAAACCCTTTTTTTTGTTTTGTTTTGTTTTTTGTTTTTGTTTCTCCTTTTAATTTTTTCCCTTTTTTATTTTTTTCTTTTTATTATTTTATTTCTTTTTTTATTCGATAACATTCTAAGAAAACGAAAAAAAAAAACAGATGCTGAAAACACGCACGACAAAGAGAGGGAGAGAGAGGGAGAGAGAGAGAGAGAGAGAGAGAGAGAGAGAGAGAGAGAGAGAGAGAGAGAGAGAGAGAGAGAGAGAGAGAGAGAGAGAGAGAGAGAGAGAGAGAGAGAGAGAGAGACAGAGACAGAGACAGAGAGACAGACAGACAGACAGACAGACGGAGAAAGAGGGGAGAAAGAGAAAGAGGGAGACAAGGAGAGAGAGAGAGAAAGAAAGAGGAGAAAAAAATATATGCAAACCCGAACAGAGAAACAAAGAATTCATAAAACAAAGATGAAAAAAATATATTAAAAAATAAAAAAAGTCCTTTATACGAAATTTATTACTCAGAAGCACAGTCCCCTCCCTCTCTTCCCCACCTTCCCCCCCTCCCCTCCTCCCTAAAACCTTCACCTTTTCCGAGTTTGGGAAAGAGGGAGGCTTTGGGAGGGGATGGGGGGGGAGGGGGAAGCAGGGAGGAGGGGGGAAAGGTGGTTTGGAGTGCATGGAGGGGAGGAGAGCGGGGGAAGCAGGGAGGAGGGAGAGAGAGGTGTTTGGAGTGGCAGGGAGAGGGGGAGAGGAGAAGGAAGGGGGAAGCAGGGAGGAGGGGAGGGGGGGGGAAGGTGGTTTGGAGTACAGCCGTTTCCACTCCGTTGGTCGTATGTTGCAGTGCTCGAAGAAGGCATCGTTGCAGAATCACTAGAGAACCGGAAAGTGGCCTTGCTATATATTGAGGTTTTTCCCCTGTCGTGTAAGGAAGGAACTGAAGGGGAGAAGGGGGGGGGGGGTGGAAGGGGTTGGGGGAGGAGGAGGAGGAGGGAAACGGGATGGAGGAGGAAGGGAGGAACGGGATGGAGGAGGAGGAAGAGGAGAGGGGAAACGGGATGGAGGAGGAGGAGGAGGAGGAGGAGGAGATGGAGGAGGGAAGTTAAAAGGGGGAGGGGAAAGAGATGTAGGAAGAGGAGGAGGGGAAATGGGAAGAGGAGATGGGGAAAAGGGGTTGGAGGAGGGAAAGGGAGATGAGGGAGGAGGAAGGGGAAAGAGGGGGAAAGCTTGGGAGGAGGAGAGGAGGGGGGGAAAAGGGGTTGGAGGAGGAAAGGGAGAGAGAGGAGGGGAGGGAAGAGGGGAAAGAGGAGGATAAAGCTGGGGAGGAGGAGAGGAAGGGGAGGAGTAGGAGTAGGAAGGAGGGGAGGAAGGAGAAGGAGAAGGGGCTAGAGGAGGAAGGGGGAAGAGGGGGAAAGGAGGTAAAGAAGGCTTGGCAAGTGGGGTAGGGAGGGGGGAGGGGAGAGAGGGGAACCCGATGGTAAGTGTGGTTACCTCAATAAATTCCCTTTATACGCCATTTTTCTTTCTCTCTCTCTCTCTCTATTCACTTCGGAAACTATTTATAGTGAAGGGTCCTTGAGGGATTAACAAGCTATAAACGGTGGCAAACTTTTCTTGCCAAATCTTCACAGTATTTCGCAAACGATTTGGAAACACTCACTCTTTCATTTCTTGTTTTCTCTTTCAATTCCTCTTTATTTGTCGTTTTTCCGGTTTTTTTTTTTCAATCGTTTCACCTTTGGGTCTTTTTCTTCTTCTTCCATTTCTTTTTATTTTCCTTCGATTTTGATATTGTCTCTCCTTCCTTACTGTTTTTTGGGGAATATCATAATCATAATTTTGATATATGTATTTCTTTCTATTTATAAGGATCGCGAAATTAGGTGTAAGAACTAATAAAAATAAATTAACATAAGCCACAAGAAACAATAATAATACTCATTGTTGCGTGGGAAAAAAAATCCTTTGAGAATCCCAATAGCAGAAACAGCGTGGAAAAAAAAGAAGGAGAGAGAGAGGGGAGAGAAAGGAAACAGGGGAGGAGGAGGAGGAGGAGGAGGGAGGAGGAGGAGGAGGGAGGAGGAGGAAGGGAAGGGAGGAGGGAAGGAGAAGGAGGAGGAGGAGAAAGGGAAGGAGGAAGGAGGAAGAGGAGGAGGAGGAGGAGGAGGAGGAGGAGGAGGAGGAGGAGGAGAGAAGGAGGAGGAAGGAGAGGAGAAGGAGAGGAGGAGGAAGGAGGAAGAGGAGGGAGGAGAGAAGGAGAGGGAGAAAGGAGAGAGAGAGGGAGAAAAGAGAGAGAGAGAAGAGAGAAGAAGGAGCGGGAGAGAGAGAGAGAGAGAGAGAAGAGAGAGAAAGAGAGGAAAAGAGAGAGAAAGAGAGAGAGAGGAAAAGAGAAACGGATAAAAAAACGGGGAGTGGGGGGGAAAACTCGCGAGAGAAAACGGAATAATTCTCCATTCTCTCCTTGATTGGTCGTTAGAAAGGTTGTTTTTTTTTTTTTTTTTTGTTTCCGCGCCTCTAACTACTGCAACCCAGCCTCCCCTCTCCCCTCCCCCTCTCCTTCCCCCACCTCCTCTCTCCTTCCCCCTTCTCCCTTCTCTCCCCTCACCCCCTCTCCCCCCCCCTCTCCCCACGCCCACACCACCACACCCGCTCCTGCAACAGACTTTCCCCCAGTGCTCTGTTTGTTTGCAACAATCATATAACCGTTTTTCCTTTTTTCTCCCCAGTTGCAACTATCACTTCGTTATCACCCCATTGCATAGGCCATTGCAAAACACGATCACCCATTGCCAATGTTGCTAATACCGGTCGTTTGTTTATCCCACTATGCTCACGCTATCCACGCTCTGTGCAACATCGACTGCTATTGCAATCACTGCTCTTAATTGCTATTGTAACGTCTGCCTCTTATGTCACGGTTATCTGTCATTTTTAACTGGCTTGATTGATAAGAGATGATGATGACAGGGATGAGAGTCTGTCAAGGATGGAGGAAGATAGAGGGAAAGGGAAAGAATGTGGGAGGCAGCAACACGAGAGAAGAAGGAACGAAGATGGAAGTAAAGGAGGTAAGAAGCGTAGGGTACTGAATGGATAAAAAATGGTAGTGGATGATGGTTAGAATTCTCTTCTTCTTTTTCGTTCTCATCTTCTCTCACTATCTTTCTCTTCTCTTTCGCTCTCTTTCTCTCTCGCTCTCTTTCTCTTTCTCTCTCTCTCTCTTTCTCTTTCCTCTTTTCTCTCTCTCTCTCTCTCTCTCTCTCTCTGCTCTCTCTCTCTCTCTCTCCTCTCTCTCTCTCTCCCTCTCTCTCTCTACCCTCTCTCTCTCTCTCCTCTCTCTCTCTCTCTCTCTCTCTCTCTCTCTCTCTCTCTCTCTCTCTTACCGACCCGTCTTTTGTTTTGTCATTTTCATTTCTCTCTTTTTCTCTTTTTTTTTTTCTTTAGTTCGTTTCTTTTCTTGGTTTTCCCCCTTTGTTTGTGCACTTCAGCGAGGAGTGATCGAACATAAACAATGCCAAGACAACGGGAGGGGTGGGGGAGGTCCTTCCCTTCCCCCCCTCTCCCCCCACACACCCCCTTCCCCATCTCCTTGCTTCGCTCTCTTGGGGCCTCCCTTCCCCCACCCCCTCCCGTCCTCATTTGCCGTTGTCGGTGACTTTTTGGACATTTTTTCTCTACTTTCTTGTTTTTTGTTCTCTCTCTTTCTTTCTTCTCGAGTTCTTTCGTTCTTCTTTTGATTTTATAAGCTTCGTTT
>NW_020869655.1:237501-240001 GCF_003789085.1 Penaeus vannamei | reverse complement strand
CCTCTGTTGGGGCGCGGCGCTGAAAGCCAAGAGAGAGGGGAGGGGAAGGAGGGGGGGAGAGGGGGAAGGAGGGGTGAGGGCGAGGGGAAAGCCCTCTCGACTCCCCTCGGACCTCAACTTTGCCCCGAGGCCGCCACCAAAACACGGCGAGTTGTGGTAAAACACGGGGGAAGGTGCTTGCCCTCTCCCCCTCCCCCGCCCCCTTGTCTTCGCCCCTCTCTCCCCTCCCCCTCCTTCCCCTCTCTCTTCTCTCAGGCTCTGCGTCCCCAGGGCACGAGGGGAGAAGGAAGAGTGCGTGTGAGTGTCTGTTTGAGTGTGTGTGTGTGTGGTTGAGTGTGTTTTGTGTGCGTGTGTGTGTGTGTGCACGTGTGTGTGTGTTGAATGTGTGTTTCTGTGTGCGTGTGTGGGTGTGTTTATGTGTGCGTTTGTTTATGTGTGTGGGTATGTTTCTGTAAGTGTGCGTGTGTGTGTATGTGTTTGTGTGTTCGCGTGTGCGTATGTGTGTCTCTGTTTTTTGCATATATATAGACTTATTTTATATTATTTTTTCTTTAAACCAATATTTTTTCAACAACGAAACATTAAAAAAATAAAAAATAATTGAGAAAATTCACATAATCGAAGCCCGGTACCTCGAATTATTATTAAAATCACTGATAACAGCATAGTTCATTACAAGCAAATTCAGTGCTTCAGATTCATCAAAGACTTCACAATTCTTTAACATCAAAAAAAAAAAAAAAAAAAAAAGCGTCGTTTTGATATTTTTTTTAAATCCTTTTAGAATATTTTCGAGTGAAATATTCTTAACCAAAATGTGATTTTTTTTATTTTTTTTTTTTTTTGTCTCTTTCTTTGAGGTATAATTACCTAACAAATTCATGATAGGGGAGGAGAAGAGGAGGGAAGGGCGAGAATGAAAGATGAAAGAGAGAAGGGGAATAGAGACGAGAAGAGGGGGAGAGAGAGAAGAGAAGAAGAAAAGAGGGAAGAGGGAGAAGGGAACAGGAAGAGTGGGAAGAGAGTGTGAGAAGATTGAGAGAAAGGGAGGAAAAGAAAGGAAAGGAGGAGGGAGGGAAGGAAGAAGGAGGAAAGAGGAAGGAAGGAGGAGGAGAGAAAAGGAAGGAGGAGCAGAGGAAGGGAGGAGGAGGAGGAGGAAGAGAAGAAGGAGAGGATGGAAGAGGAGAAGGAGAGGAAAAGACAGAAGAGGAAGAGAAGAGGAGAAGGAGAGGAAAAGAAAGAAGAGGAGGAGGGAGAGAAGAGGAGAAAGAGAAGAAAGAAGAAGAAGGAGAAGGGAAGAGAAGAAAGAAGGGGAGGAGGAAAGAGAGAGAGAGAGAGAGAGAGAGAGAGAGAGAGAATCAGGAAATCTAATCTAAAACAGCAATCTGTGAATCGATTCATAATCACAGGCAAAAACCGCTCCCGATTCTGCGAGAGAAACCCCGATCAGTTCCGCAAGATAAATTGATATTGTTTATCTCAAGTCACTAACGGGAAGGCTGGCCCCTCCCTTACTCCCTCTCTCTCACTCTTGGTTCTTTCTCTCTCTCTCTCCTCGCTTCTCTCTCTCTCTCTCATCTCGTCGCTCTCGCGGCTCCCGATCGCTCTTCGTCTCGTCTCTCGATCTTCTTCGCTCTCGCGCTCGATCGCTCTCTCATCTTCTCATCTCTTCGCGCTCGATCGCTCTCTTTCCTCTCTCGGCGCTTCTCTCTCTCTCTCTCTCTCTTCTTCCCTCTCTCCTTCTGCTCTCTCTCTCTTCTCGCTCTCGCGCTCGATCGCTCTCTTAGCTCTCTCTCTCTCTCTCGTCGTCTCTCTCTTTCTCTCTCACACCATCGGCTCTCTCATCTCTCTCTCGTTCTCTCCCTCATGCGCTCGATTCGCTCACTCTTCCTATCTCCCGTCCCTCCTATTCTCGTCTTTCCCTCTTCTCCCTCTTCTTCTCCTCCTCCTCCTCCTCTCACCGCCAGACCTCGAGCACGCTCTCTTCTCGCTCTCGCGCTCCTGATCGTATGATCACGCAGTCTCTCTTCTCTCTCTCTCTCTCTCCTCAGCATCTTTCTCCTTCTCTATTTTTTTTTTCCTTTCTCTCTTTCTCTCTTTCTCTCTTCTTCCTTTCTCTCTTCCTCTCTCTCTCTTCTCGTCTACCTCATCTTCCTCTCATTTCTTTTCCTCCGTTCTTTCTCCTCTCCTCCCTCCTCGTCTCTCCTCCCATTCTCGTCTCTGCTCACTCGGTTCTCTCCTCCCCTCGCTTTTCTCTCTCTCCCCCTCTTCCTTCTCTCTCATTACCCTCTCGGCTCCTCTCTCGCTTGTCTCTCTTCTCTCTCATCCTCTCCTCCTCATCTCCAACTTGCGTCCTCTATCCTCCTCATCTCTCTCTCCTGTCTCCATTCTCTCTCTCGCCCTCCCCTCTTCTCCCATCTTCTCTCTCTTCTTCTCTCTCTCGCGGCTCGATCGCTCTCTCTCTCCCCTCTCTTCTCTCTCTCTCTCTCTCTCTCTCTCT
>NW_020869655.1:211867-214367 GCF_003789085.1 Penaeus vannamei | reverse complement strand
ATAGATTTCCTTTCGTAAAACTTTTTTTCTTTTTTTAACCCTTTGTTCTTCTTTACATATGTTCGTTATTTGAACCGTTTAAGCTGTGTTGTTTGTATGGAAGGACAGCCCTTACTTTTGTTATGAAGAAACAATGGAAAGTATAGTGTGCGTGTGTGTGTGTGTGTGTGTGTGTGGTGTTGGGTGTGTGTGTGTGTGTGTGTGTGTGTGTGTGTGTATGTGTGTGTTTGTGTGCGTGTGTTTGTGTGTGCGTGAAAATGCATTTTTTACGAATACGCCCATACATACACACATATACAGTTATTTATCCACACATCAATACGTGTACTTATCCTCATATGTATGTAAAAAGTCAATTTAACAAACGAATTTTTCTCTTATTCATAAATGACGTTGAACATTTCTTTTTGAATAACGAACACTAATGTGGATATATTTCCCATGATGCAGGTACAGCGGGCCAACTGGTGACGTCACATCGCTGGCCGTGGACTCCCCCCAGTCTACGCCCTGTGGCCAGCCCGACATGGCCAAGAAGGGTGAGTACCTATTCTACAGGTTGTTGCTGTTTTTGTATTTATCTATTTTTTGTACGTGTATTTATATACGGGAACAAATGCGTATACATGCATATATAGGTAACACACACGCGCGGAAACACAACACACTCACTCAATCAATCAGTCAGTCAATCACTCACTCACTCACTCACTCACTCACTCACTCACTCACTCACTCACTCACTCACTCACTCACTCACTCACTCACTCACTCACCCTCACTCACACAACACACACACACACACACACACACACACCCCCCCCCCCTCAACACACAAACATCGCAAAACAAAAAAACAAGCAACAAAAGAACAAAAAAGAAAGAGAGAAAGAAATGGAAAAAAAAAAATCCTAAACATCAGAAAACACACACGCTACAGATCTCACAGTAAAGGCAAAGGTTATTCTGGGAGCCATGAAGGTCAAAAGTTCATCTTCAGAGGCTCGTCACAAAGGGCGCGTGGCTCCCGATGCAAAGATGCTGGACCTAAGATGCTGCCAAGGTTGGGAGATGAAAGAACTCGAGAAGTCCGGGTGGGTTCCAGGATGTGAAAAATCTACGGGGAATACACTCCGCATTTCACTTCTTGTTTCGTGTCCCTATGATATCTACAAGAAAAGTCAAGAATTTAGTGTTCAAGCAACATACTATAAACAAACGTGAATTGATACAAATGGTCTGGTTCTTTGAGATACAGATAGACAAGTAGAAAAAGGAATACTTATACCCTATAATATCACATACTGTAACTTCTAAAATTGCCGAATTTACTTTTGTAATTTTTAACATCATTATCAATATCATTATTTCTAACACAGATATTATCATTATCATCAATTTTGCCATCGCTATTATGTTACTGTTAATATCATAATTGTTATTGTCATTGTAATTGTTATATTATAATCATTCATTATATCATTATCATGTAATTCATCATATTATATCATATTTATCATCATATTATTATCATTATATTATTATTATCATTATTATCTTTTATCATTATTATATTTTTTATTATCATATCATTATCTATTATTATTATTATCATTATCATTATTATTATTATCATTATTATTATTATTATTATCATATTATTATTATTATTTTATTATTATTATATTATTATTATTATTATTATTATTATTATTATTATATTATTATTATTATTATTATTATTATTATTATTATTACTATTATCATTCATCATCATCATCATTATTATCAATTATCATTATTATTACATTATTATTATCCTATATTAATTATTATTATTATCCATCCTTGATAACAGAATAAAAACAAAAAGACAAATGAATAAAAAAAAAAAAGTAATATTGATCAAGTATAAAGAAAACGGAATCAACAGACTTCTTTGATCTGTATAGAAAACGAGCATAAGCAAGGCGTGACGTAGACGCATAATGTTTCCGCTTATCTTCAAAGACAATTTTTTTTCTTTTTTTTCTCCTTAATCAAATTGCTCAAGAGGAATCTAATCTGTCTTGCAGCGGAGGTACTTGGAGCGAAAGAATGATTATCAGTATTGTTTTATTTATCTTATTTGTTTGTTTGTTTTTGTTTGCTAAAGTGTTTATCTTGATATAGTTAATTTATATAATTTTTGTTCTTGTTCTTATTCTTCTTTGTTTGTTCTTATCTAGATAATTGCTGTCTTTGCTAATGTGTTATTTTAATACTGATATTGTTGTTATCGTTAGTATTGTTACTATCATCAACATCATTATCATTATTATTACATTTTTAGTATCATCATTAATCATCATCATTATCATTATTATATCATTATATTATTAATCATTATCATCAATTATTATTTATTATCATTATTATTACTATTATTATTATTATTATTATTATTATCATTATTATTGTATATCATTATTATTATTTTATTTTTATTATTTATATTATT
>NW_020869655.1:201867-206867 GCF_003789085.1 Penaeus vannamei | reverse complement strand
GTTGCTATGGCTGCTGCATGTCATATCGTAACATACATAGAGGCATATCTGTTTCTATATCAATATATCTACACATCTACGCTCTCTCTGTGTATATGTATGGAAAGAAAAGGAAAAAAGAACAAGGGTTTTTGAAGAAGAAGAAGAAAAGAAAAGAAGAAAGAAAAAAAAGACAATTGCCTCAACGCCCACTATCGTCACAACAATCCCTTGCCCCCCCCCACCCCCACCGACACACTTCCCACAGCTTCACAGCTTCCCCCCACATCTCACCCACAACTTCCCCACACTTCCCACACACAACTTTCCCCACACTCCCCCCCCCCCCCACAACTTCCCCCACTTCCCCCATTGTTACCTACAACCTTCCCCCACACCTTCCCACAGCTCCCCACAACTCCCCCCACAGCTTCCCCCACAATTTCACCCAAAACTTCCCCCACAGCTCCCACAGCTCCGCCACAACTTCCCCCGACAGCCTCCCCACAACTTCCCCAATTGTTACCCCACAACCTCCCCCCACACCTTCCCACAACCTCCCCCACACCTTCCACAACTTCCCCCACAACCTCCCCCGCACCTTCCCCCACAGCGAGAAATCACCACAAAACAAAAGCCAAACAAACAGCGGCGGGGACTTGATCATCGCGGCCGCCCACAGCCGCTAATGTGATAAAAATACCCCCTTTGGTCACCCCCTTCTAGAAGCCAAAATGACCCTTGTTCCCCCTTCCTTCGCCTCCCCTCCTCTCCCCTCTGTCTTCTCTCTCTCTCTTCCCCTCTCTTTCTCTCTCTTCTTTCTCTTCCTCTCTCTTTCTCTTCCTTTCCTTTCAGTCTGTTTGTTCCCTTGTGTGTGCTTGTCTTTCTCTTCCTGGATCTTGTATCTCCTTTGTTTTTGTTCTGTGCTTTCTCTGTCTTGTGTTTTCTCTCTTGTTTTCTCTCATCTCCCCTTTATTCCATTCCCCTCTGTTTCTTTTGGTTTCTTGTGTGTATCTTTTTTTTTAGTATCTTTTCCTTCTTTTTGTTCCCCCCTGCATTATCTTTGTTTTCATTCTGTTTCTTATTTTTATCTTCTTTTTATTTTCTTAGTTTCCTTTACTTCCCCTTCTTTCCTTTCCCTTTTACGTCTACTGTTTTCTGTTGCTCTCTTCTCCTCCCTCTTTTCTCCTTCTTTCCCTTTCTCTCTGTGTCAGCTAACACGCTGCGTCAATTATCTCCTTCTGTTCCTCTGTTTTCTCTTCACTTCTCTCCCCTTCATCAAATGCTCTGTGTCTACTGTGTTCTTCTATCTCTCCTTTCCCCTCATTTCCGCTTCTTTCCTCTCCCCTCAACATCTAGTATCTTCTTTTGTCTTCCATTCTCCCCTCTTTCTATTATACTCATTTCTTATTCGAGATTACTATCATTCTTTTCCCTCTCTCTCTCTCTCTTTATTTTCTTCTCTCGTCTGTCTTCTCCTTTCATAGTTTTCCCCCTTTTCCCATTTTTCTCCTTTTTTATTATCTCTTGCTGTTCCATTGTTATTTGTTCCTTATCTGTTTTTGTTCATGTTCACTTGAGTGTGTTCTTTTTTTTTCTTTACAGTTTTATTGTTTTTGTTTACTTTTCGCCTTTTCATGTTCTTTGTTCTTTCTATTCCTTTTCCCTTTCGGTCTGAATAGTACTTTCTTTTCCGATTATTATTCATCATAGGAACGTAGGAGAGGGAGAGAGAGAGGAGAGAGAGAGAGAGAGAGAGAGAGAGAGAGAGAGAGAGAGAGAGAGAGAGAGAGAGAGAGAGAGAGAGAGAGAGAGAGAGAGAGAGAGAGAGAGAGAGAGAGAGAGAGAGAGAGAGAGAGAGAGAGAGAGAGTAAATGCGAGAAACAGAGAGAGACAGAGACAGAGAGAGAGTTAATGAGAGAGAGAGAGAGAAAGGGAGAGAGATAGGCGTGGATGAGGGGTAGGGAGGGGGACAAAAAAGAGAGAAAGAGAGGGGGAAGCAGTGTGCGTATGATCCGTACATGATAATGTGATGTGAAAATGACAGATCATGACAAACGCCACTCCCATTCTCTCTCTCTCTCTCTCTCTCTCTCTCTCTCTCTCTCTCTCTCTCTCTCTCTCTCTCTCTCTCTCTCTCTCTCTCTCTCTCTCTCTCTCTCTCTCTCTCTCTCTCTCTCATCCCCTGCATCTCACTCTATCTCTCATCCTCCTTATCTCCCTCTCTTCCTTCTCTCCCTTCTCTTGCTCCCCTCTCTTTTCTCCCTTCCTCCCTCCCTCTTCCTCCTTCCTCCTCCCTGGCCTCCCTCCCTTTCTCCCTCTTCCTCCCTCTTCCTTCTTCCCTCCCTTCCTCCCTCCCTCTCCTCCCTCTCCCTCCCTCCCTCCCTCCCATAAGAGAAAGGAAAGGCATATGGGAACAAGGGGGGAGGAATAAAAGGAAGGATAAAGGGAAGGGTGAAGAAAGGGTAAGAAAGGAGAAGGGAGGGGGGAGGGGAGGGAGAGGGGGGATCAAGCAAGGCAAATCATACGGGGATTCGCCCTATAGTGGATTACATGGGATTATATAGGATTACACGGTGGAGGATCGAGCGTATTATACCACGGATAGGGGTCATGAGAGGATGGGAGGGGAGGGGGGGTTAGAGGGTGATAGAGGGTGGGTGGGAAGGGGTTGGGGGGTCATGAGAGGATGGGAGGGGAGTGGGGGGGGTAGAGGGTGGGTGGGAAGGGGTTGGGGGGTTCATGAGAGGAAGGGTGGGAGGGTGGGGTGGGTAGAGGGGGGTGGGAGGGTTGGGAGGGGGTTGGGGGAGGGGAAGGGAGGGTAGAGAGAGGGAGGGAGGGAGAGGTTCTCATGTCTTATCTCTTCTCTCACTTTGTTTTGATTTGTTCTTTTTTCTATTGTGTTTTTTCTCTTCGTTTCGTCTTATTTTTTAGGTTTTTAGGTCTTCCTTTTTTATTCTTTATTTATGTTCTCTGTTTATCCTTTTGTTTCTTTGATTGTCGCTCTTTCCTTCTGTTTTTTTTTCTTTTCTTTTTCTTTTTGCACACTTTCCATGCCACCTATTTTTATTACCTTCACCCTCAGTCTCTCTCATTTCCTCCTCTCGTTCCCTCACGCTTTTCAAACTCTCTATCTCCTCATCCCCTCATCTCCCTCCCCTTCCCTCTTTCTTTACACTCCCTTTATCTCTTCTTTCCCCTTCCCTCCTTCACCCCACTCCTCTCCATACTCTCTCCTCCTCTTCTGCTCTCCCTCCTCCTCTTCTTCCTCTTCCTCTCTTTCTTACTTTCTTCATCCATCCCTCTTCCACTTCTATCCTCTTCTCCTCCTATCCTTATCCCGTCCTCCCCCATCTACTCCCTTCCATAGCTCTCCTATTTCGTTTCCTTATACTGCTTCCTTCCTCCACTCCCATCCTTCCCTCCTTTCCGCTTCGCCCTCCATCACTCCTCCATCCCTCGCCCCCTCTACACACTCCCATTCTTCCCTCCCCCCTCCGACCCTCCAGTCTACCCTCAACCCCTCCTCCACCACTTCCTTCCTCAGCTTTCCTTCACCCCTCCTCCATTTTCCCAAACCCTCCTCCCCTCCACAGTACCCCTTCTCCACCCCGCCCCCCCACAGTCCCTCTCCACCCCTCCTCCACCCATCGCCCTCCACCATCCCACCCCCATCTTTCCCTCCTCCATTCCACCCCCACCCCCACAGACCCCTCTCCACCCCTCTATAGTCCATTCTCCTCCCTTCCTCCACCCCCCCACATACCCGCTCCATCCCTCCCCCATCCTCCCCATCCTTCCTCCACCCCACAGACCCCTCCACCCCTCCTCCACCCCTCCTCCACCCTCCCCCTCCCTTTTCTGGCTCTCTCCCGCTATGATAAAGCCATAAACACCAAGATGACTTCCTCTGTCACCCACACGCCGCCCTCCCAGACGCCAAGATAATGCCCAACTGCGGGGAGACGCTAAGGCCGAGCCAACCACCCACCGGCGAGGGGAAAGACACCCTAACGGTCGCCTCGGGGGATGTCACGCTCTTGCCCCAGACCATTAAATTGAGTCATCATGGTCGCCCCACGTGTGCCTGACAGCTCCTCCAACGCAGGCTGATACTTAAGAAGGAGGGGGATTTTGATATATCATATTTATTTATATTAATCCCTCGACTGCGGCTGGAAATCCCCCTTCAGGAGTCAGTCCCCCATCCCCCTCCTTGTGCCCCCCCCTCCCCTTCCCCCCTCTATCCTCTTCTCGTGTGGATTGGTTCGGGTTTATTTCTCTATATGTTGATTTGTTTATTTGTTTATTTTGTAGGAGGTACAGATACACAGAAAGATAGATAAATAGATAGATAGATTAATCGAGAGATAGACAGATAGAGGGAGAAGAGAGATAGATAGACTTAGACAGTAGACTTAGAGACGCATTTCAAATCGCTTTTTGCGTTTAATTTGTACCTTGCGCTGTCTTCCCTGTCTGGGGAAAAAGGTTTTAAGATTTAATGTTTTGCTGTGTTGGAATACAAATATATATATATTTTGGACACACACTCACGCGCACGCGCGCGTGTGCAACACACACACACACAATATATATACTTATATACATACACATATACATATACATATACATATATATATATATATATATATATATATATATATATATATATATATATATAATATAATATTCATACATAAGTATATATCATATTCATATATGTGTGTGTGTGTGTGTGGTGTGTGTGTGTGTGTGTGTGTGTACGTCATATATATATATACATATACATGTATACATATATATATATATATATATATATATATATATATATATATATATATATATATATATATATATATATATATATATATATATATATATAATATTGTATTTATACATGTATACATAAATTAATAACGTAACAGTTTGATGGGTATATAATGAATTATAAATTGAAAATAATGTGGTTTACCAAAAGCGAAAAAATAACAAAGAAAGCGATGATGTTATATGATGAC
>NW_020869655.1:166867-191867 GCF_003789085.1 Penaeus vannamei | reverse complement strand
GGAGCCCCGAGGAGCCTCTTTCGAAGGAGTCTTAGGGAGTCGAGGCCTCTTGGAGTGCAGCCAGGAGGAGCCCGGCGAAGAACACCAGCCTCGCGTAACGAAAAACGCCCGAAAAAAAGATGAAAAAAGTGAACGCAATCACAAATTGACGTAAACGCACCTTTAGAATGAAACCCTCGATGTAAACGAAATAGATTTTCCTTGAAGCTTAGACTGTGGTGATATTTCGTTCTCTTACAACTAGAAGGACCTCGAAGGCGGACATTGAGACTGCACCAAGCTCTAGAAGTCAGCCTGTAAGCTAGAGGGATTGCCGAAGGGAAATCCCCGGAAGAACTGCTAGAAAAGATTGCACTGAAGGCATCTGGAATCACTTCCTTGGGAGTGTCTTCGAAGCGATTTTCAAGGAAGGTGCAAGACGCTTAAGTGATTCACGGCGGAGTTGATACAGTTCTGGTCGACGAAGACCTCCTCTTCCTGAAGAAATATAAAGTTGGGGTATAATAGGTGTGAAAAATGAGGAAATGTTCTTCTAATGGACATTTCGATCACCGTTATAGAGCGACAATAAAACAGGCGCCAGTCTATTTTGGCTCTTGCGATCGCTATGCCTAAAGCTTAGTTTTCATCTTCGTAATATCATCTAAAAGGCTATTGTTCACGGTCGCACCATCCTCGCCATTACGAACCCTCGTCTTAAAGGTCAATTTTCATTTACGGCGGAGGGAAGAAGTCACTAAATTACCAGTATTAAAGTCAAACTCAGGTCTCCTCTATTACCAGATTAGAAAAAAACGCTGAGGGGTTAATTTTAGTGCCCCCTCCCTCGCTAGGACCCCTTCCCGTTTTCTTCCTCGCCATCTTTGTCCATCGACCGAGTCCTCTTTGACTTCCCTCCCTCTTTTTTTCCATTTTCTTTTCATCTTCCTGTATGTACTCTTCTCTCTCTCTCTCTCTATTTTCTTCTCTCTCTCTCTCTCTCTCTCTCTCTCTCTCTCTCTCTCTCTCTCTCTCTCTCTCTCTCTTCTCTCTCTCTCTCTCTTCTCTCTCTCTCTCTCTCTCTCTCTCTCTCTCTCTCTCACTCTCTCTCTCTCTCTCTGCTCTCTCTCTCTCTCTCTCTCTCTCTCTCTCTCTCTCTCTCTCTCTCTCTCTCTCTCTCTCTCTCTCTCTCTCTCTCTCTCTACTCTCTCTCTCTCTCTCTCTCTCTCTCTCTCTCTCTCTCTCTCTCTCTCTCTCTCTCTCTCTCTCTCTCTCTTTTTATTTCTTGTTTTTTCTCCCTCCATTCACTCGCAATCAATATTTTTTTTTACTCTTTTTGGAGAATTGTTTTATTCGCCGTTTCGCTTTGTCTCCCTATGATCAATTATCAATATTTTCCATGAGAGTGACCTAGAAGACTTTTCGCCTCTCACCCCCTTCCAATCTTAGCAAAGTGGATTTTTCTATAAATTAATTGCCAAACTAATAAACTCCAAAGTGAATTTCATCTAACTAACAATTAAAATATCACCCACACCAACCAATAATCACACACTCCCACAGCCTCATCCTTAACATCTCCACACCCTTCTTCGTCGCGCTGTCTTTCTACCTCTACATTAATCTTCTTCTTGTTACATCACTAGGAACGATTCTATAACAACGCGCTACCTAACCAAATCTGCGGCACACGACGCAGCCTTAAAACAGCCAAAACCAAACTCACAACAATAAACTAAACTCAACAACTAGCGAAACCAACACACACAATACAAAAACACTCACCCAACTACCTTTCAATTCAACTACTCCTCCACAACACTAACAACATCTCCCTATCATTATCGATCTCATCTGCGAGACACACAAACATAAAAAACAGCTTAACTCTATCTCTTGGGCAACACGAGCGAGCGAGCGAACAAACACAGGCAGAAACTAACGAGGGCGAGGGTACAACCGGAACCGCAGTACGACACCCCCAAACACCAACCCAACAAACAAACCACTCCCCCCACTCACACACAACCAAACCCCCAACCACCACGACCCCCACCACCCACAAGACGCGGCGATAGAAGAAGGAACCGCGCAGATACCCACACTCTACCACAGAGACTTCCGCCACACCAACAAGCGCCACAGACCCACAGCAAAAACCATATAGACTCACAAAAGCGACTGTGCGCACTCCGCCGTCGCACACCTTAGCATGATCACGCAACGCATCGACTGACTGCTGAAGACACGGTTGATGATAATGAGGCAGTTGCTGATGAAAATAATGATGGCAATAATGAAAGCGATTACAATATGATGATAATTAACTAGCCACACACACACCATCATAAATCGAAACTACATCACACGACTCACTAACTCCCACCTGTAAATAAATAACTCGCAACAATACCCCCAATATCACGCAACAAACTACATCGACACATCCTATCTCCTCCATATATACACACTTCAGACCAAAACCCCACCACCCACATCACATCACATCCACCAAAACACATGATCTCATTCACCACAACCACTACCACCCTCAATCGCACCCACCACACCACGGCCTCACATCACCCAATCACCACCGACAACAACCACTCATCCACTCCTTAATATCCACCCCTTACCACTCCTCACCACCTCAGCAACTCCCCCTCACCATCCACCAACCACCACACCACTCCACCACCCTCCACACCACCCCCCCTACCCCCCCTCCACCCACTTCACTTCCCCCCCACCACCCTCTCACCTCAACACAACCACCCTACCACAATCCACTCCCACACACACCCTCCACCAATCTCCAAATCACCACCCATACTCTACAACACACCTACCACCTCAATACCAACCCAACCTCCCTCACCCACCCACTACACACACTCCAAATCACCCATCACACCACACCCCCAACACCTCAACCCATCAACAACACCACCTCCAATACACAACCACACACTCACCACGACACCCCACACCCACCCAACCCCCACGCCACACCCACTCAGCATTCCCCACCACCCTCATCCCTCATCACCACCACCCTCACCACACCACCTCCCTCACCACCACCACCACATCACCCCTCTCAACCCACCCACCGCTCATCACCCTCAACACCCACCAACCATCTCACCCTCTCCACCCCCCCTTCACACCACAACCCACACCACCTCACATACCAACCCCCATCACACCCAGCCATCCGGAAGCCGCATACCCACTCCTCAATCACTGCGCCGGTCCCAATTGCACCGCCCGTCCCACTCCAATCATGTACCACACGACACAGCCTCCAACCGACCCGCCCCCACACCACCTTCAACTAACACAGCCAGTCCACGATCGCAACGCTCCACCACCGGCCAACGACACAGAGCCCAAACACGAGCACCCAGACGGCGCGGAGAAGCCACCTAACCCTCCCCAACGAAGGCCCCGCGTACGTAGAGAGGGGAACCAACCACACGCCAACACCCGACACCGCGCAACCGCACAGCGCACCTGCCAGAGGGACAAGCGCCAGGGGAGAGGAAAGGGAAAGCAGGGGGATGATAAAAGAATGGGAGGGAACGGACGGGAAGAGGGAAAAGGGTAGTGGATTGGATAGGGAGGAGAGGGGAAGGGAGGGAAGGGAGGGGAGAGGGAGAGGGTGGGAGGATAGGGAGCGAAGAGGAGAGAGAGAGGGGAAGGGAGGGAGAGGGAAGAAGGTGGTAAGCGAGGAAAGGGGAGAGGGAGAGGGAGGGATAAGAGAAGAAAAGACGGAAGGGAGGGGAGAGAAAGGATGAAGGGAGACGGGGTGTAATGATAAAGGATAAAGGAGAGAGAGGGGAGAGGAAAGAGAGGTGAGAGGGAAAAGGGGGGATGAGAAGGAAGAAGGAAGATGGGATAAGAAAGAGAGGGAAGAGGAGCGAGAGGTAAAGAAGGAAGGGAAAAGGAGAAACTGAGAGATGAAAAGGGAATGAGAGGGGAGAGGAGGAAGGGGAGATAGGATGAGGAGCAAAAAGAGAAAGAAAAGGTGGGAGAAGGAGAAAACCGATAAATAAAAAGGAGAGAGACAAGAAAGTGAAGGGAGTAAGAAAGAGGGGGAAAGGGAGAGGCGGAAAAATGGGCGGAGTGCGTACAGCAGGAGAAAGAAAAGATAGAAAAGTGAAATAGGGGAGATAAAAAAAAACGGAAAAAAAGAAAGAGACTAGGCAGAAAAGAGAGACACGAAAAGAGGCGGATATACATAAATGAACAAGAGGAGAGAGAAAAAAAAAAGACAGGACGTTGAAAGATAACCGTTTAAGAAAAAGCGGAGAAGAAGGCGGGGACGAAGAGGCGAGATCAAAGTGAGAAGGAAAAAAGAACTTCATTAGCCACCTTATCTTCTTCACCCAATCCCCCCTTCTATAAACTCTATTTTCCGCCCCATCTTATCTTTATGGCGGTCTTTCTTGGGGATATGAAGCACTCTTGTGTACATCCTTTGCGCCTCTGTGTGTAGTGTTCTGTTAACACTCACAACGATGTCGTACCGTACCTTTATATCTATCGACGTGTATACGATCCTATACCAATACCCCCTATACACTACACTACCCCACATACCAATATATATTTATATATACTATACTAACTATATCACTATATACCACACATACTAATATTACATACTAATACCTCTCGCCACATACTATATACTATGCATACTTATCGCGTGCCTCGTGTGTCGTGTGCCATTGGGTCCGTGCACCACATCAAGAATCAATTAACCTGTGTATCATCCTGTCTCTCTCTCCTTCTCTCACCGATTTCTCTCCTCACCTACTCTCTCGACTCTCCTCTAACTCTCCTCACCTAATACGCTCACCTTCCCCCTCCCTCCACATCTCATTCTCTATATTCTTCTCCTCCTTCCTCCCTTCTCTCTCTCTCTCTTATCTCTCCTCCTCTACTACATACCTCATCTAATCTCTCTCTGTCACATACATCACTCTCTCTCTACATCCCTCTCTCTCATCTCCTCCCTACCACCCTCACTCCAAAAACCTCCCCACACCTACCATACACTACATCCACAACCCACACCCACTCTACCTCAACCACACAACTCCTCCCCCCCCCTACCCCCACCCCCCCCTACCACCCTCAACCACCACACTACACCTCTCAATACCCTCCACCCCCCCATACCACCACCCTGCCCAGCCACATCATCCCCCCCTCCTTCTTTTCTCTTTCTCTCAATTCACTTGATTCTTAATATATATTTTCCATTCCTTTAACATCCATTGGTTCCTTGCTTCCCCTCTGCTCACTTTTTTTCTTCGGCCTCTCCCCTCTTCTACCGTCTTGGCATATTTCCCCATTCTTATCTGCTGCATTTCGGTCTTCCCCTGTTCGTTTTTTCTTTTCAATTTCTCGTACGATGGGATATCATAAACTTTGACTGGAAACTCTGATCTCTCCCTCTCTCTCTCTCTCGTTCTCCCCCCTCTCTCTTTCTATCTCTCTCACACACACGCACTCTCGTTCTCTCGCTGTATATCTCTGTCTCTCTCTCTCTCTCTCACGCACACACACACGCACACTCTCGTTTTCTCTCTCTCTGTCTCTCTCTCTTGTTCTCACTCTCGCACCCCCCCTCTCTTTCTCACATACGCTCTCGCTCTCTTTCTCTCTGTTCGGCTCGCTTTCATTCTGTTTGTCTGCTTCAGTTTCATCTGTCTGTCTGCCTCGCTTTCACTCACTCTCTTTCTCTAGACTTGTTTACGTTTGACATTTTCCCAAATCTTGATTTCTTTACCCCCAACCAATCCCATTCTCTCTTTTCTTTTTCCCATCCTCTATCTCATTTTCCTCCCCTTTCCCCTTCTCTCATCTGCCATTCTCTCTCTTCCAGAGCCTATCCTCCCCTTCCCCTCCCTCCCTCAGTTCCCTCTTCCCCCTCCTCCTCCCCTCCACACACACGCACACACACACCCCGACTTATCAGTGGCTTCTGCCTGACTGGCCACGTGGGGAATATGTACGCCTTATCTCCATATGAGGGATGCCATTTGCTATTTAACCGCGGTGTTTTATGCCTGTATTTCCATTTCCGTTTACGATTCATTTGCATACTCGCTGGATGTCCAAAGGAGAGAAAGAAAGTCTGAATCGATGTGATGGATTGGTGCTAAGTCGCGTAGATTATTAGGGGGCTCAAAGGCGTATAAAAAGGGAGAAATATGTGGGGAGGGAAATGATTGTTGGCAACGCAGCGGCTCCCCGTCATAATAAACTGTGAATGGAAAGCAAAGGGGGATCGAGTTTACTTCCTTAATACTCTCCTTTGTCATTCTCGGGCCGCTCCTGAATTGCCAGCTTTATGGCATGCGAGTCCCCGGGGAAGTGACCAATGGCAACCTGGATTTTGAAACGTTTACCTCCATTTCATCGATTCTCATTGGTCGAAAGACGCCGACCGCTGAGGGAACCGTTATGAATGCAAGCCGGAGGTAACTCTGTGTTATATTTCCTTCGCCAAAGAGCATAAATACCACCATAAGGTTAACTCAGGGGGCGGATTCGCGAAATTTTTCAGTCAGCGGGGGATAAAATTTCCCCCCACAGGACAGAGAGCAATCGGCTGCAGGAAAGCCAGAAGGATGTGTTTGGCGAAGATGGCGGACGAATGGCGGGAAAATTTTGGTCCGGTTAAATATGGCTTTCAAAAGTGAGGATATTTTCTTGGGGGTCGTTTGTGTCGTCTGATTTACGATGTTTATGAAACTAGATAATGGAATTTTAACAGAAAAAAGAAATATCTATATGAAAGTAAAAGACAGGATATTTCTTGGCTATACTTAATATATATACGTTAATTCTTTCTATCATGGGTACGTTTAGATTGCCATTATGCGGAATGAAATGCTAAATAAATACAAAAATGAAAATGAACATATAAACATTTGAAAAATATATTTCTTCACACGCAAGAGAGAAAACATCTTTCGAAAAATATAAGAAAATGAAATTCCACTTCATATCAAGTCACATTTTTTGTACCGAAATTCATCCGTCTTCAGGGGTACTCAGCATCTATAAATTGCGGCGAATTACCATTATTATGATCCTGCTAAAATGTATATATGTATTGATATTATCCTTATCACTATTACCATCATTATCATCATCATCATCACCATTATCAATATTATTATTTTTTTATTATTATTGTCATTATTAACATTATTATTATAACTGCTAGCAGTAGTATTAATAATGATAATATCGTCATCATTCTTATTATACTTATAATCCTTGTTACCATCATTATGATTATCATCATTACAATCATCATCATAACATTTACAACAACAACAACACCACCATCCCAATCATCTCACAACCAACACAGCCCAAACACCACTAACAGCAACAACTATTAACAATCCCAACAACTTTCAACCATTATTAGCCCCCCCTAACCACCCCCCCTTACCCCTTCTCCCACAGGCGATGGCGGGGAACTGAGCGAAGACAGCAACGCAGGAAGTAGTGAGAATAGCAATAGCGAAGATCAGGCAAGATTACATCTCAAGAGGAAGTTGCAGAGAAACAGAACTTCCTTCACCAACGACCAGATCGACAGTTTGGAAAAAGGTGGGAGGGAGAGTGTTGTGGGAGTTGTGTTGTTGTGGGTATGTGTAGTGGGAGGGAGAAGTATGTTGTGGGGAGGAGAGTGTGTTGTGAGGGAGGTGTGTGTGTTGTGGGAGAGAGAGTGTGTTGTGTAGAGTGTGAGTGGGAGGAGGGTATTTGTGTGGGAGAGGTTGTGGGAGAGAGTAGAGAGAGTGTATGTGAGAGAGAGTGTGTTGTGTGTGTTGTGGGAGAGAGAGAGTGTGTTGTGGAGGGAGAGTTGTGTTGTGGGAGAGAGGGTGTGTTGTGGGAGAGAGAGGTGTGTTGTGGGAGGAGGGTGTGTTGTGGAGAGAGAGTTGTTGTGGAGGAGAGAGTGTGTTGTGGGAGAGAGGTGTTGTTGTTGTGTAGAGAGAGTGTGTTGTGGGAGAGAGGAGTGTTGTGGGAGGGAGGGTGTGTTGTGGGAGGGAGTGTGTTGTGGGAGGGAGGGTTGTTGTGGGAGATGTGTGTGGAGAGAAGTGTGTTGTGGGAGGGAGGGTTTTGTGGGAGAGAGAGGTGTTGTGGGAGAGAGAGGGTGTTGTGGGAGGAGTGTTGTGTTGTGGAGAGAGTGTGTTGGTATGTTGTGGGAGGAGAGTGTGTTGCGGAGAGAGGGGTGTTGTGGGAGGGGGTAGGGAGGGTGTGGGAGGAGGGGTGTGTTGTGGGAGGAGAGTGTGTTGTGGAGGAGAGTGTGTTGTGGAGAGGAGTATGTGTGGGATGTGTGGGAGAGAGAGTGTGTTGTGGGAGGAGAAGTATGTGTTGTGGGAGAGAGTGTGTTGTGAGAGGGGGTGTTGTTGTGGGAGAGAGAGTGTGTTGTGGGAGCGAGGAGTGTATTGTGGGAGTTGAGGAGAGATGTTGTGGGGAGAGAGCATGTGTAAGCGCGTAGGAGAGCGGGGTGTGTTTGTCAGAAAAAAAAAAGTGCTGTTGAGATCTTTGCTTGGGTACGTGGGTGGAAAGTGCCGTGTGCGAGGTCGTATGTGATGAGATGAAATGTCATTGTGAATGTGTCATGTGTGGACGCGTGTAGTCCCTGTGTGTCATGTGTGTGTGTGTGTGTGTGTGTGTGTGTTGTGTGTGTGTGTGTGTGTGTGTGTGTGTGTTGTGTGTGATGTGTGTGTGTGTGTGTGTGTGTGTGTGTGTGTTTATGTATCGTTTGTTTACTGTTATTTGAGTTTGGATATATATATATATATATATATATATATATATATATATATATATATATATATATATATATATATATATATATATTAGATGTATATCTTTCCTCCTTCCTCTCTTTCGTTCCCTTCACTCTACCTCTCCTTCTCCTCCTACCTTATCCTTCTACTTCATCTCTCTCTATTTTCCCTTCCCCCTCTTTTCCTATCCTCCCCTTTCTTCTTCCCCTTCCTCTGTCGCTTTTCATCCATCTTTCATCATCTCCTGAACCCTTTTCCTCTTTATGAATCTCTTTCTATCCTTCATCCTTCATTCAACACTTTTTTATTCATCCTTATCCTCTATCCCTCCCCTCTCCCCCCACCTCCCCTTCCCTCACCATCCGACCTCCCTCCTCCCCTTTCCTCACCCCCCCATCCCTAGCTTCCCCACGCTCCACTTCCCATCAGTTCCGCCAAGTAACCTTCTCCCTTCATCTCTTCTCCCCACCTCCCCTCCCCTTTCCTAAACCTTTCCCCTACCTTCTTACTAGTTCTGCCAACCCTCCCCCCCCCCCTTTCTCCATCCCCCACCCCTGCGCCCCCACAACAGTTCCGCAACCCCCCACCCAATTTCTTCTCCCCCCTCCCCCCATCTCTCCACCCCACCCCCCCCCACCCCCTCCCTAAACCCCCCCCCCTAAACCCTTCCCCCAAGTCCCCCCCCCCAATCTCTTCTCCCCCCCCCCGCACCCCCACCCCACCCCTACCTTAACCTCCCCCCCCCGCCCCCCCACAACAGTTCGCCAAGTAACCCACTCCCCCTTCTCTCTCCCCCCCTTCGTCCCCCCCCCCCCCATCTCTTGTCTCCCCACCTCCCCCACTTCTTCTCCACCCCACCCCCTTCCTACCTCCCCCCCCTCCACGCCCCCACAACAGTTCCGCCAAGTAACCCCCCTCCCCAAATCTCCTCCCCTTCCTCCTCCCACCTCCCCCGACCCCCACACCCCTTCCCTAGCCTCTCCCCCCCCCTCCACCCCCCACAACAGTTCCGCCAAGTAACCCCCCCCCCAATTCTTCTCCCCACTTTCCCCCCTCCCACCTCGCATCTTCTCCACCACCACCCCCCTTCCCCTACCCTAACGGCCCCCCCCCTCCACCGCCCCCACAACAGTTCCGCCAAGTAACCCCCCCCCCTTCTTCTCAACCCCCGACCCCCACCCCTTCCTAGCCTCTCCTCCCCCCTCCACGCCCCCACAACAGTTCCGCCAAGTAACCCCCCCCCTTCTCTTCTCCCCCCCCCACAGAGTTCGAGCGCACTCACTACCCGGATGTGTTCGCCCGCGAGAGATTGGCGGCCAAGATCGGTCTCCCAGAAGCTAGGATACAGGTGATGATTTTTTCTTTTTCTTTTCTTCTTTTTTTCTTTTTTTTTTTTTTTTTTTTTTTTGAGGGGGGGGGGATATTTTTGGATGTATCTGATTTCTGTTGTATTCTCTTGTGTATTTTTTTTTTTTTTTAATCTGTTTCATTTATTTATTTTTTTTTTTTGAGGGTGTGATGGTATGATTTTTTTGTATTGTGTTGTTTTTGTAGTTTTTTTGTTGTGTTGTTGTCGCATTTGTGGAATTTCATTTTTATTTCGCTATTTTTTTACCTAAATGTTTCATTTTCTATTCTTATATTCAACTTTTTTTTTTTTCTGTTTTCCTTTCGTAGATTTGTATTTCAAGCTAATTCCTTATTTTTGTCTCGTATTGTTACATTCCTGTTATTTATCACTTGAATAGTCTATTGCTTTTGGCTTATTATTATTTTTCTTCATATTGCTGCACTTTCGTTTTGCTTTTTTTGTTTGTTTTTTGTTTCTCGTCCCTTTTATGTTTTTCTTTTCGTGATATATTGTATTTGGTGTGTTCTTTGCTTTTTATTTGTCTATTTATAGTTTTGTTGCTTCTATCTTTGCTACTGCTTCGTTCATATTTTTATTTCTCGTTTGTTATTACTATTTTCATTTTATTTATTTGTTTTTGTTGCTTTTATTTCCATGTTTACTGTTTATGTTTTGTTTTCTTTTTGTTTCCTTCTCTCCCTTTCATTTTTTCTTATCGCTTTTTATTCCTCTTTATTGTCTTATCGTTATGATTAGAATTTCACTTTTCTTCCTTTTTTATATAATCACTCTTTTTTTCTTAATATTGATTATAGTTTAAGCAACGTAGATTGATCATATTGATAATTGATGTAATTTGAAATTATGATAATTACAATGATGAATCATCTTAACTGTAGCAGTAGTAATAATGATAATGATAATAATAATATAATAGTATCATCATCATTTTCTTTATACTTATAATCCTTGTTACCATCATTATATTATTATTGTTACAATCATCATCATAATTAGCAGTTACAACAAAACAATATCGCCATCCCAATAATCTTACAGGTAAACAACTCCCAAACACCATATATATTATATATATATATATATATATATATATATATATATATATATATATATATATATATATATATATATTATATATATATATATAATATATATATATATATATATATATATATATATATATATATATATATATATATATATATATGATTCTAGAACCAGAACACCCGATTTTCAAAACCCGTTTCTCTCAGGTTTGGTTCAGTAACCGACGGGCAAAATGGCGGAGGGAAGAGAAGTTGCGGAACCAAAGACGTGCAGCTGAGGGAGTCGCGCCGTCCTCGCCCACCAGGATCGTCAACAACTCGTTCACGCCCACGCCCATGTATACACCGCTGCCTCCGCCGCCCATGTCCGTGGCCGATACGTATGGGTGAGTGTTGGTTTGAAGTTGTTGGGGTGTGTGTGTGTCTGCGGGTGTGTGGATGAATGAGATTTGGATGGATGTGTATTTTGTTTGCAGGTGTGTGTAAATGTACACGCACGGGCACAGGCACAGACACACACACACACACACACACACACACAGAGAGAGAGAGAGAGAGAGAGAGAGAGAGAGAGAGAGAGAGAGACAGACAGACAGAGAGACAGAGAAACAAATACACCACACACCCTCCACATACATACACATATACGATGAAAGTCGATGAAAGAACGCCTATTTTTAACATTTTCCGTTATGACTTGTTCCTAACGACGCCCTTCCCGCCCACAGCTCCATGACGGGGCCCGGGGGCGGCTTCGGCATGGCCTCGAGCGTGGGCGTCGCAGCCACCAGCCCCAACTGCCTCGGCTCGCAGCAACCGCCCACGGGCGTGCACGCGGGGACGGGCGCGGGACTCACAAGAGAACAGGCACACGCCCACAACCCTTACATGAGCCGCCCATACGACCCTCTCTATTCGCACGCCCGCGCTTCGCCCACCTGCCCGCCCATGCTCTACCACCACGCCTCCCACCACCACCACCAATCCCACGCCCACGAGTACAATACGCCAACACCACCCAACTCCCAAGCTGGTAAGTGTCGTAGTGTCTTTATTCCCTGTTTCTTTATCCGCTGTTTATCGCTATTTTCTTCCTCGTCTGTTTCTCTTCATTTACTTGTCCTTTTGCTTTAATTATTTTGAAAAAAGTGAATGATTAATAATGATAAGAATAAGGATGATAATAATAGTAGTGTTAATATTAATGATGATAAGAATAATGATACTCATAACTTAATAATGATAACTGTTATAATTAATAATATGATCACCCCCCCCCACCAAGATCCTCATCATCATTCCGTTGTAGTTATCGTCGTCTTTTTCTCTCTCTCTCTCTCCTCCTTCTTGCGTTTTCTAACGTTTATTCTCCTATTTCTCCAGGTCTCCTCTCTCCCGGCGTGTCCGTTCCCCTCGCCGTGCCAGGCCAGAACCACGACATGAGTGCGCAGTATTGGACGAGGCTACAGTAACTACGCAACTACGCACACACACGTCCATAGAGGGGAAATAACGTTCGTGTGGATATAGGTCCGTGTGGGTATGCGGCCCGTGTGGGTATGCGGCCCCTGTGGGTATGCGGCCCGTGTCGGTATGCGTACTTGTGGGTATGCGTACTTGTGGTATGCGTACTTGCGGATGCGGCCCGTGTGGGTATGCGTCCATCTGGATATGCGCCCGTGTGGGTATGCGGCCCGTGTGGGTATGCGCCCGTGTGGGTACAAGTCCTTGGATATACATGGATATACAGGTCCTTCCCTGACAGAAAGAGATGTAGACGCCGACATATCCACACAACCCTTGTATAATGAGAAGCGCACGCAGTAAGCATAAAAAGTAGACAGCAGAACTCAGCAGCACCACGAGAGGGTCACCTTGGGCAGTGCCTGTGTACACCATATTACGAACCCCTTATCAAAAACACGGCTTGCATTAACCTCACGAGAGCAAGAAGGGTGGCACTGACCCCCCCCCCCCCCACCCCCCCACTGTTCTTTTGGCACTGGAGAACAAGGCTGTTTGTTGTTTGAATCCAACTTTGAATATTTCTTTTATATATACACACACACCTTCCCGTGGTTTGGCACCCTGGGAGAACCCGCTGCCGTGCGACCTTTGGTGATCATATTTTCTTTCTTTTTATAGTATATTGTTATTGGTTGTGACTTCATCCAAAGTCGAGTTGGAGGTTTGAGATGATGGCTTAACCCACCCACATTCCAAATCAAGAATTTTATATATATATATATATATATATATATATATATATATATATATATATATATATATATATATATATATATATATGTATGTATGTATGTATATATGTACATATATATTACATATGTATATGTATATATATACATATATATACATATATATATGCATATATATATATGTATGTATATATATATATATATATATATATATATATATATATATATATATATATATATATATATTATATATATATAAATATATATATATATATATATATATATATATATATATATATATATATGTATATATATATATATATATATATATATATATATATATATATATATATATATATATATATATATATGTATATATATGCATATATATGTATGTATGTGTACCTTTGTATGTATGTATAAATATGTGTGAAATTCCTTATTATGATGCTGCAGTGCAAAGCCTTTGAATACATATTAATATCGGGGAAACAGAAAAAAAAGTGAATTATATATAAATATATTTTTAGATTCATGACTTGTAATGCATTTCGGTGAATGACTCCTAGTCTAAAGATTCTTATATAAAATCGCTTTCGTCATTTTTATCTCTAAAGTGGAAGAAAAGTTTGATTTTTTTTTCTTAAGTCTGCCCAACTAACCCGGAGAAAACGAGTCGCGTACAGCCCTTAGAGAAAAGAAAACGTATTTATAGATATATGAAAGAATAAATGAATAAATTAATATGTATAATATTTAACATACAGGGGCTAATATGTTATAAATACCAGTCATATCTCAGACGGCAATAGTCTATAGCAAAGTTTATACGGATTGTAAACTTTCGCAAATAGAAAAATATATATCTAAGACTGACTATTGTAATTACATAAGTTTGGTTGCCAATTAGGAAAGACTTAACATGAATGAAAAGAATGTTTTGTCGGTCATACAAACACACACACACACAAATACCGAAAAACACACACACACACACACACACACCCAAACACACACAACACACACACACACACCCAAACACACACACACACAATAACCCAAACACACACATACACACATCATTACCCAATTACACACACGCACACACACAATATCCCAAACACACACACGCACATACAATTACCCAAACACACTTACACACGCACACAATAACCCAAAAACACATACACACACGCACACAATAACCCAAACACACACACACACAATAACCCAAACCACACCAACACACAATATATATATACAGTTACACACGAATGAAAATAAAAATTAAAAAATGCGGCAGACAAAGGCATCAGGGTATATAATAGGAATCAAAGCGTGATTTTCTATACAGAACTTGCACGAGGCATTCTGGTTGTAAATACTAGTGAAATAATATGCTGTAAAAATGGGTTTAAGAAATGATGGATAATCAGGTACTTGTTCATTTGTTCTTGTGTGTACATTTGACTTAGGCTTAAGTGATGTTTGTGAATTTTAACTCCTATTTTGTTTTTGTTTTTTGTTTTTTTAAATAGTCAGGTGGTTTTATTTAAGTGATGGGATCATGTACTTTTTTTTGTTATTATCATTATTTCTTTTGTCAATATTATCTCTTTTATTATATTTCTTCCCACGTGCGTGAATCATTTATGGCAACCTTGTAATACACGTTAATACTTCTCATATCATTATAATCATCATTTTTTTCTGTTTTATTATATATTTTGTTTTTTGTTTTTCTTCTTGCAGTTGCATTTCATCTGTATAACTTTAAAAGCACAAAGTTATTGTATAATCCGAAACTAATGAGCTTTCACTTATAATTTAATTAATACTATGAGAGACGAGAAAAGTCATTTGGGTATTTCTTTTCATTTCTATTTTTTGTTGTTGTTTAATAAGGAATATCTAAATAACGATATCTTCCAAGTGCCATATTGTAATATTTTGCATTAAAAAAAAAACAATAACAAAACTATATGTAACATTGACTTATTTATGATCCACAAATATATTTAAACGCCCAAATACACATTCTCGCCCATATTTTTTTTTCTTTTTTTTGTTGTCTAATCTCTAAGAAGCTTAGTTGCTACTAAGACCAATCAAGAAACAAATGCTTCTTTAACGCTGTGTGATATTTTACCTTAAATAAATTCTAAATAATTACGACATTTAATAACGACAAGGCCAACTGTCGCATGTCTGTCAATATTGAAATTTAGATATATCAGAACCGTAATTTGCAATATCGTATCACTAATATCACCCTTTCCGTAACAAGCGGTAGAGAAATTACAAATATACGAGACGGTTTCGACAGGGTGATCCGTAATTCACACATAATAGGCTCGGTCAAACTGAGAGACTATAGTAGATCCGTAGACACTGACAACTTTATAAATGCGAACGGATTAAGATGATGGACGAAGAATTGCAAGATATAATATAGACCTATTTTGTTCCAAATTTGCAAGGCAACGTCATTACTCCCACATCGCGCCTCTGTGTTTTAAATTTCGTATGAGCGAAATGTTAGGTCTAGACAAAGAAAAATGTGTCAATAACCTGTAGTTGCAGCGCCACAAGATTAAAGATCAGAGGAGTGTAATACTATGATAAGATTGTAAGCTTGCTGGTTATGAGGTAATTAGAGGAAAGTAGTAATAGAAGGAGAAGAGGGAGAGAAGTTGATAGTGGAGGGAAGAGGAGATGGGTGGAGAGTGGGGAGTAGGAGAGGGAGGGGAATGAGAGGGTCAGTAAATAAAAAAAATGAACAGGGGAAGAGGGGATAGATATGGAGGCGGGGGAAAGAAGTGCGAAAGGGAAAAAAAGGGTATGGGTGGGAAGAAGGGGTGGTTAGGGGAACAAACAGGGAGGGATGTGGGAGAATGGGAGAGGGAGAGAAAGGGAGAGGAGGAGGAGAGAGGGAGAGGAGGTTGAAGTGAGGTTGATGTGAGACAGATGAAAGAGAGAGAGAGAGAGAGAGAGAGAGCAATGATGAGAGAATGAGAGAGAGAGAGAGAGAGGAGAGAGAGTAGATGATGAATGAAGAGAGTTAATGCATAGTAGAGAGAGAGAGAGGAAGAGTTTGAGTCAGATTAGGTGCTAGACAGATTAGAACCAAATATGACTTATAAACAAGTAAACATGACCAAACAGATTATTATAGATATCAGATATTGGACAGACAACAGATACATATATGAATCCACATAGAAAAAAAAATTGAATATAAGAACTGTTAGTTCCGAAAAAAGGGTTTTAATGAAGAAGTAAAGCAGAAAGATCTTATTGGTTAGTCAGGACAAATAAAGAACACATGATATAATCTATCACATTACAGGATAGACAAAGTAGAAGGCAGACACATTCATGTTCAATCAACAAAACACTTTGTAGCACACACAGATAGAGAGATAATACAGCACTACCAAAAAGTTAGGAATCACGAAGAGTTATGTATTGATTTCAGAATAACTTAACAGCAAGATATCCATAATTAAACTACGAGAATCATTATTTTCGAGTAGATTGTGTTTTGTTTCAAATAGCGTGCTGTAACATGATATTCAGATAGGGTTCTGAACCACAATATTTATACGAATCTGTATAACCATCGTAAGTGCGGAAAGGCGGAAATGTATGGTACGCATCTTATAGTGGGATTATTATGTGTAAGAGGAATAATATTTGTTGTTGACTCTCCCTGATATATGCACCTACGAGTGTAGTGCTTAGTATTGTCGCACAGGGGACCGAGGGGAAGGAGAGCAGAAACCGATTCACCCCCTTGCTGCGCAATACCATCACATGCGCGTTTGATAGTACTCGTGTTCTTTTTTGACTGAGTTGCTTTGTGGTACAGGACGCATGATACGAATAAAAGGGGTGATCATAATTAAGGGGGAGGGGAACAGAGGGAAGGGGTGAGGGTAGGGGGAAGGGGAGCGCGGACCAGTAGGAGAAGGGGTTCCAGTGTCTTTGGATTTCCGCTCCGATGATCGGGTATGCGTGTTAATAAAAGAATAGGTTTATGGGATAATAAGAAAGAACGATGGGATTGGTTGAAGGTGGGAGAATATTGATATGAAGAGAAGGGGGTAGAAAGAAAGGGAGAAACCACAAACACCATACACACAGCACAAGAGGGATCAAGGGAAGGAGAACAGAGGGAAGGGTGTGAGCAGTAGAAGCAAGCACACATATCTATGTATCTCTCATCTCTCCTACTCTCTTCTTTTCTCCTCTCGTCGTCTCGATCAGTCATCCTCTCGCGTCATTGCAGAGGACATCTCTCTCTCTCATCATCTCGTCTCTTCGTGCTCCTCTATATATAGTGATATATATATATGAGTATAATATAATGAAAAATAGATGATATAAGATTAGGTATAATATATTATAGCAGGGGCACAGTATAGTATATGTAGTATATAGTATATATGATATGAGAGGTAGCTAAAGGAAGGATAATATACCAGGGGTAGTTATAAAGTGGAGTATAGAGTATATGTGTATATTGGTATAAGATGTGATAATGTTCTCTCTCTCTCTCTCTCATCTGCTCTCTCTAGCTCTTCAAAGGAATCTCTCGTCTCATCTCTCTCTCTCTCTCTCTCATCTCTCTTCTCTATAATATATATATTATATAATAGGTGATTATATATATATGATATATATACAGTAGAATAGTATAAGTAGGTAGGAGTTTCACTATATATAATTATAGTTCATATATGGCGATTCATCAACAGTAAATATATAAGGTGATATATATAGTAACTATATAATATAGAGTACTATCACGGGTTTGGCTATTTATGCATGTTATATAAGTATACTATATATATAATTATGAGTGTGTGTGTGTGTGTGTTGTGTGTGTGTGTGTGGGTGACTAGGGGTATTTTAAGTGTGGTAATGAAGGTGGCAGAAAATGAAGATGAAATATGAAACAGTACGATGTATAGGTATAATGTATAATATATATTTATATATAAATATATAGTATGATGGAAGGGGTAGAGTAGTATTGAAAGGTAGGGTTAAAATGTGAAGAGGTGATAGAGGAGAGAGGGGTTAATAGTTAGGATGATGGAGGGAGGGATGAAATGATATATGTAGGGCAGACCGGAGTATAATATAGTAGGTAGGTAAGGGAAGTAAATAGGGGTTTAAGTTGGAAGGGGAGAGGGAAAGAAGGGGATTATATGTATATATGAGAAATAGTAAAGGGGGAAGGAGAGGTGTGTTCTGTGGATATACATATAAGAGGGCGAGACAGGATGTATTAGGGGGAGATTCATAGAAGTGGAGTATATATATAATAGTAGAGAGGAAATGGTAAGTAAATATATTGATGACTATATATATTATAGCGGGTGGTAATGTGATATATAGTAGGGATATAATATTAATAGTAGGTAGAGATGATATATTGATGTAAGGGTAGTATAATGAGGGTGTACCGGATATTACACTATATATCTATATTAATGTAACAAATAGAGCAATGTATGTATTGTATGATAAGTACTAAATAGCTAAAGCAAAATGTCCAGCCGAAACTGAGAACACTATCAAACACATCTATCCACCCAGGGAGCAAAACACACACACGACGTGCACACTACATTCAAACAAAGGTGTTGCATAAAGTATGATGCTGGACCGAATAAATAAATATGTCATTTGTATCTCTCTGTCTATCTCTATACACACACATCAGCACACAACACGGAGCCACACACATCAATCCACACACCACACACATATATTATATATAATATACATTACTATGTATTATGTGTATATTAGATAAATATCTTCAAACTTATATATTAATTATCCATTTATAGTTTAGTATCACTAGAATATATTATCTGATGTGGTGTGTGTGTGTGTAGTGTGTGTGTCTGTGGTGTGTGTGGTGTGCTGTTGCTGTTGTGGTGTGAGGTGATTGATGTTGTGTGTAAGTGTTTTGTGGTGTGGATATGTGATAATGTTGGTGTGTAATCGGTGGTTGTGGTGTGTGAGCCATTGTTGTGTTAGATGTGTGTGATGGGAGTAGTAGTTTGTATGTTGTGATGGATTGTAGTGTGCTTGGTGTGTGTGGGTTAAGACTGTATGACATTATAATTATCTATACATCATGACTTCTCGACTATATATATATATATATACAGCAACATATATATAATATGTATATATCCTATTTATATTTCAATAATAAATATATCATTTACTTATAATATAAGAGTAAGTAATATAATTCATGTGGTGTTGTTGTGTCGTGTGCCTGTAGTGGTGATGTTGTGGTGCGGATGTTGTGGCTGTGTGGTGTGTCGAATTGTGATTTGTGAATAAGTGTGTGTGGTAGTTGTGCATTGATAGGTGGTGCCTGTGTATGATGATGTAATTCTGGGAAGAGAGAACGGCGCAGAAGAAAAACGTAGCACATAGTAGAGAGATGAAATCTGGAACAACCAGAATGCTCAATTGATATAAATCTGACTAAACAGATGGTTTCATTAAGAAAACGTAATTATCAACCATTCAAATGAATAGCTATACTTGAGTACCATCTAGTATTCTGTTTTTACTTGCAACTTGCAGAAAACCTAATAATGCCTAAACTCACCTATGATTGCGTTTGATTAGTTGATAGGAAGTTCATTCACAATCAAGATCATAAAAGGAGACGTCTAAATGCTTATATTGAAAGGAGTATAAAAATATCAATCTCCTCCCATGTTGCGAGACACAAGCAAAGTATAAGACCACTAATTGCATGTTCCAACAGCTTTTGCGAAGTTATATAACTACACAAAATTACTATTATAACACGTAATTGCTTTAATAGGGCAAACCCGCCCAACGTAGTAATATAAGATCAAGTGATAATAGTAATAGTACATCAATAATATATCAACTTAAAAAGATGATTAATGATTATATTGCAATTAAGATCGTGATAATAATAACACTTCAATTACATTGAGATATGTATTGTATCAGAATATATGAGATGAGATAATACTATGAGAGTACAAATGATATAAATAATTAAATGCAACAAACTAAATTTCGAATAAAATACTTCTAAAGATCACAGAGATAATGATGATAGAAAGTATAATAAATATATTGGTAATTAATGAGATGTGACATATACGAGATTATGAATAATGATACTAGATAAATTTAATAATTATAAAATAACTATTTAAATCAAGCTTAATGAAAATAATCACAGAATCAAAATAGCGAGAACAGCATAAGACAGCTAATAAAAATCGGAACATCTCTCCTCTCACCCAGACACAAAGCGCGACATTATAAATAAAATAAATTACCACAAGTGGTACTACGGTGAAAATCGATTCTCTCATGAAATTATTAATTCTACTACCAAGTATATAATAGCATGCGTTAAAGTACTAACATAAGGACCGGATACTTTAAGATCGATAATGTGGCATCTTAGGGAACCCTAATAGCCACCATTATGTCACTCCGCGACATGTGTAAATGACCGATCATTACGTAATGGGCATCACCGGCGCTCCGCAATCGTTAAATAATGAAAAAGTAAGGAACAAAGAAAACACTGTTATGACAACATTCCTCTGCCAGAAACGAGGCACCAATGATGCCCGCACAACAGAAGCCTGATTACCGATAATAGGCGAGGTGCCCGGCCCAATAAGCAACAACGCCCCACTTGACACACCCGGCCGATTCGGTCACACGTATCTGATACCGGGAGGCTCGCAGCGTATTCTCGACTCTGAACTCGCTCGGCACCAATACCGGCGTCGTCAGCATTAAAGCGAGATGCGCTCATGTATTACCGATGAGAGACAATGAGGGCTTCAAACTAATGCGAGCGAGAGTAAAGAGCTTCATTACCATCTCTGGCGGGATAAAGTTAGGCAGCTAATAACCTCCAGCCCATAGTAAACTCAGAATCCTCACCTCGACCTCAGCAGATATGCAAATGAACCTGATCTCCTCAATTATCACACGCGTACCACTAACGCGAGCCAAATTGTCCCAGTAATACCATAGAACCATTACTCTGACGCCTCTATATTACCCTTGTGAGAGAACGACTTTTTCGTTGGTATCACTAAGTATATCGATTAGATGTAAAATCTAAGAGAGTGGTAAAACCTTTATTTTTATTATTATTATTATATTATTATTATTGGAGTTGCAAGCGAAGCGCGAGTGTAACTTTTTGGGAGAATATTTTTCCAAGAGGCTCCGCGAGCCGTGGTATTTCCGCCCCCATCTCTTATGTGTTCCCACTATCTATACCTTCCGCCATTTATTTTACCACAACTTCCTCCTCTTCTCCGTCGTACTCTTGGACTCCACCACTCTCTCAGAGAACAAGAGGAAAACAGCCGAAGCAGGCAGGTTAAAAGGGGAACACGGGATTAATCTTTTGTGAACTGTCTGTCCTTTGGTGTGTAAATCCGTCTCCTCTCCTCTCCTCTCTCTCTCATCTGCTTTCTCATCACCTCTCTCTCTCATCTCTCTCTTCTCATCTCTCATCATTATCTCTCACCTTCTTTCTCGACTCTTACTTCTCTTAATTTCCGGTCTGGATCATGCTACACGTTTGGTGGTGATCTCCTACCTCTCCCTCTCGATACACACTCGCCCCTTTCTTCTCTCCTCTTCCCCTCTATCACTCGTCCTGGACTATCCCCATTCTATCTCTCCCACTCTCACTTCCCACTCGTCCTCTCACTCTCTCCATCTATCTATCTCCCCTTTCTCTTCTTTTCTCTCGCTCTCTTCTTTCTCTCGTGCCCCTATGATCTTGGAGGCAAGTTAAATGGCAAGGAAGGAGCGTGTATTTGTTTGGCTCGTTATTGGAATTAGGTACAGTGGGCTCTCTCATTTAGGTCGGAATTGGATGCGCATATTTTCTGCTGTTTTTCTACCTTCCCTGCCGTGTTTTGGTGCGGTATATAATGCGTATATACGTTCTACAGATATGTTTATAGATTGTATCATATTAATATAGCATACATATGTATACTTGATCATTTAGACACATGCATACAAACACTCTGCACTAACCACGACGTACAGTACACGTACATGTCACGAACACGTGCCGGACACGAACACTGTACATCGTACTACGTGGCTACACGTAACGTACACATACGCACGCACGCACGACTAGCACCGCACAATGGCATATATCGACACAGACAACACCAGCATACACCACATACACATCAGAGACATATATTTATATATATAATATATTTTAATTATATATATATATATATATAATATATATATATATATATATATATATAGTATATATTATATAATATATAGTCCATATACATGTATCTATCTACACATAAATAACAACACACATAGACATACATAGGATTTTTTTGTGGGAGGTGTTCATTTCCCGAATGTTTCCTCTCCTTTCTCCTTTCCTGTTTTTAAATATTTTTGTGGCCTATTAAAAATTCTAAACCATTCTTTCTTAATTCTTTTTTCTTCCTCTTCCTCCGCCTAAGAAAATAACATCTTCCCCGCTTCCTTCCTTAAATTTAATTTTCCACATTACTCCTCTCTCTTTTCCAACCCCATCTCCCATTCCACTATTAACCACCACTCACTCCCGTCGTAGAAATCCTTTTTTGAATCTATTGTCAGTATTTTGTCTCTCGTCCGTCTCTGTCCGCCAATTACTTCATACCTTTTATTTTTTTTAATTAATTTTTATACAACCATATCCCCTCTACCTCCTGATAACTTTCCGACCATAACTTTCAATAATAATAAAATACAACCAAAAAAAAACAACAATAAAAAAAGACAAAACAAAAAGAACCCTATCTTCCATACCCATCAAAAAAAACAAAAAGACAACAAAAAATAAAAAAAAAACAACATACACTACAAGAAAAGATCCTAAATGACCGACAAAGCAGCACACAAACCACAAACAGTACACACCCACTGACCTACACAAACACCTCACCAACCCTCCACCATCACATCAAATCACTACAACTCATCAGGTCACCTCCTCGCAGAAACTCCTCACACCTAAAAAGAAACAACCAACTCACAAACTATCCATACAATTATAAAACCCCACAAACACATGGCCTTATCCACACAACCACCTTTTACCAGGAACCCACTCTGAAACTTGAGTCGCGCGAACATTTTAGAGACAAAAAGTTTTTGAATTATCGGTATATAATATTTTTATTAATTTTAATGCCAAATTCCTATTGTACTTAGGAGCGACAATGGAAAATTAAAACAAACAATTAAAAAATAATTAAGGCAGAGAGCAGAGAGGCGGGGAAGAGTATTAGAAGGAATAATGAGAGAAATGGGAACGAGGAAAGGAATGAACGGAAATGGAAGGAGAGGAATAGGTACCCGAAAAAAAAGAGAAATAGGATACAAAGAAGAAGTAAGCAAAAAATAATAAAGGTAGAAAAAAGAAATTCGAGAGGACTAGAAGTATATTTCAGAGCACAGCTATTACCCAGATAGATACTACACAACAGCTTAAGAAAAAAGTGAGAGTGAAAGAAGAGTGAGTGAGCCAGAGAATAGAAGGTGAATGTGTGTATGTGAGAGTGAGAGAAAGAGAAAGAGAAGAAGAGAAATATATATATATATATTATTTATATATATAATATATATATATATATATATTATATTATATATATATATAGAGAGAGAGAGAAGAGAGAGAAAGAGAGAGAGAGAGAGAGAGAGGAGAGAGAGAGAAGAGGAGAGTGAGTGAGTGAACGTGAGTGAGTGAGTGAGTGAGTGAGTGAGTGAGTGAGTGATGAGGAGGAGGGAGAAAAGAGAGAAAAAGAGTTTTTGTTGTTGTGTTAATGTGGAGAAAGAGAGAGAGAGATGACAGAGAGAAGAGAGAGAGGAGAGAGAGAGAGAGAGAGAGAGCAGAGACGAGAGAGAGAGAGAGAGGAGAGAGAGAGAGAAGAGAGAGGAGATGCCATGCAAAATAAACGAGTAAGAATGACTAAGACATGTAGAAGGCTAAGAATAAACAACAAAAGACGGAACATAAACAAAAGTATCAGGAAATGCTAGATGATAACAAACAACAAAGCAAAGTTAAACACCATACACATATAAACAAAATAAGCCAACCAATAATACAAGAACTAAATTCAACAAACAAAAACAAGAGACAAAACACACACACACACACACAAACAAAAGAAATAACAACACTCACACAAACACACATCCTATCACAAAAGAGAGAGAGAGAGAGAGAGAGAGAAGCGAGAGAGAGGAGAGAGAGAGAAGAGAGAGAGAGAGAAGAGAGAGAGAGAGAGAGAAGAGAGAGAGAGAGAGAGAGAGAGAGAGAGACGACAGAAGAAACAGAGACAGAGAGAGAGAAGAGAGAAGCAGAGAGAGAGAGAGAGAGAGCAAAGAGAGAGAGAGAGAGAGAGAGAGAGAGAGAGAGAGAGAGAGAGAGAGGAGAGAGAGTGGAGGAGAGAGAAGTGT
>NW_020869655.1:162942-166767 GCF_003789085.1 Penaeus vannamei | reverse complement strand
GAAAGAAATAGTAGAGAGAAGAAGTGGACAAGGAGAAAGAGGGAAGGAGAGAGAAAGAAAGGAGAGAGACGAGAAAGATGAGAGAGAAAGAGAGAGAGAGAGAGAGAGAGACGAAAGAGAGAAGGAAGAGAGAGAGAGAAGAGAGAGAGAAAGTGAGAGAAAGAGGAAGAGAGAGAGAGGAGAGAAAGAGAGAGAGAGAGAAAGAAAGAAAGAGAGAAAGAGACAGAGAAAGACAGACAGAAAGAAAGAAAAAGCACACAACCAGAGAAGAGAGAAAGGGAGAGAAGAAGCCAAAAGAAAGAAAGTCCTTGAGGGAATCACGCCACAGATTCGAGTCCGAAGCCCTTCCCGCGCCCATCACGCCCACCAGCCACGGCCCATTGACCCTTTGCTCAAGCCACCCACGCACACACACCCCCGCCCCCACCCCCTCCCAACCCCACACGTGTAACTCATCCCTCACACCCAACAGTTCCTCCCCTCCTCATTCCCCCTCCATACTCACCCCTTCTTCTCTCTCTCCCTTACTTTCCTCCCCTTCCCTCCCCTCCTTACTCACCCTTCTCTCCCCCCCTCACTTCTCTCCCCCCTCCCTCCTCCACTCGCCCCTTCACCCCCCCCCTCTTCACTCTTCTCCCCTCCCTTCCACCCATTCAGTTTGTCTCGTCCCACCCCTCTTCCTCTTCCCTCCTCTTCCTCCTTCTTCCACCCGTTCCTTCCTCTCCCTCCCTTTTCTCCCTCCCACACCCTTTCCCTTCTTTCCCCCTTCCCTCCACCCCTTGAACTCATACCCTTCCTCTTCTCCTCTCCTCTCCCTCTTTCTACGCTTTCCTTCCTCCACCTCGCCTCCACTCCTCCACCATTCCCCCCCTACCCTTCCCCCATCCACCCCTCCATCTTCCTTCCTCCACCCTCTCCCCCCCCCCCCCCACCCCTCCATCTTCCTCCTCCCACCCCTACCCTTCCCCCACCCACCCCTCCATCATCCTCCACCCCCTCCTTCCCTCCACGTAAGCGTTTTTAAAATTCCCTTCATTTCTCTTTTCTCCAACAAATGGGATCTCCAACGCAGTAAGGTGTGTGTAAAACCTTTCGTTTTTCACCCTCAGCTGTTCTTAAAGGCCTTATACGGAGGAAAAAGGGTTTAATGTGTTTGTGTTCGTGTAATCGGGGAAGAAGACTCTGGGGTTGCCGCTATGACACCCCCTCCATACCCCCCCCCCACCCCCCTTCCCCCTTTCCTTCCCCTCCTCCAGTTTCTTATATCTTCTATCTTGTGTCCTTCTTCGCCTTCTGTTCTTCCTTTCTCTTTCTTTCTTCTTTACCCTCCTCATCTCTCTCCTCCTCTGCATTTTGCCTCCTCCTTTCCTCCCCAACACATTCTTCTTTTCTCCTCTCCCTCCTCCTCCTCCTCCTCCTTTCCTCCCTTCCTCCTCTACTCTCCTCCTCCTCCTCCTCCCCTTCCTCCTCCTCCTCCTCCTCCTCCTCCTCCTCCTCCTCCTCCCTCCTCCCTCCTCCCCTTCCTCCTCTCTCCTCTCCTCCTTCCCCCCTCTTCTCCTCTCCCTTCCTCCCTACTTCCTCCTCCTCCTCCTCCTCCCTTCTCCCTCCTCCTCTCTCCCCTCTCTTCCCTCCTCCTCCCCCTCCTCCTCTTCTCCTCCCTTCCTCCTTCTCCTTCCTCCTCTTTTTCTCCTCCCCTCCCCACCTCCCTCTCTCCCCAGATTGCAAGTAAGTAGTTTTGCAATGGCTTCTCTGCTAAGTCGGAGTTTATCTGCATGATATGGGGGGTTGAGCTTGCAAACCCCCTCCACCCCTCCCTCTCCCCTCCCTCCACCCCCCATCCTCCTCCCTCTCCCCTCCCTTCCCCCCTCTCCTCCCCCCTTGACAACATAAGCTAAGGCTTCGTGACAGGAATTGGTGTTTAAATGCCGATTTTATAATTATTTTTTTTTTTGTTGTTTTGTTCTTCTTCCGATTCCTGGGCACCTTTCTCTGTTTATCATTCCTTTTTATTCTCTCTGTTTTGTTCCCCTTTTCCGTCTCCACGGACCTCTCGCCGATTTATTATATTCTATTTTATTGTTTTATCTTATTCTTCTTCCAATTCCTGGGCACTTTTCCCTGTTTGTCATTTCCTCTATTCATCGCCCAATCCCCCATTATTTCTCCTAATCTCCCAATCCTATTTCTAGTCCCTTTTTCTAATCACTAGTATCCTCCTCTATTTTCCTATTTCTCCAATCCCTCTTTCTCATGCCCCTGTTTATCCAATTCGTCTTCCCCATTTCCCCAACTCTTCAATCCTCTTCCTCCATTTCTCCGAGAGAGAGAGAGAGAGAGAGAGAGAGAGAGAGAGAGAGAGAGAGAGAGAGAGAGAGAGAGAGAGAGAGAGAGAGAGAGAGAGAGAAGAGAGAGAGAGAGAGAGAGAGAGAGAGAGAGAGAGAGAGAGAGAGAGAGAGAAAAGAAGAGAAAAAGAGATAAAAGAAGAGACAGAAAACAACCGCGCGACAAAGTCATACAAAACTACCACTTTATCCATAACAACAATCTTCCTCTATTTAATAACTCCTTTACTCTCATACACTCCTAGTATATCCCAAATTCCTGTCGTGAAGGACACTGCGATAATAAAGACATAAAAACTGGTGCTCGTGAGTATAATATTACAGATATGACAGCGCCCCGCCTCCGCTTTGACGTAATGAAAACAAATGCTGGTTGGGGGGACTACGAGCCTACGACACGTGGGTAATATATCTACAATACATCTTTTTTTAATCTAATTCCTTTCATGTTAACGTCGAGCTTGTGTATAGAGTGAGGGCGCGGAGGCCTTGATGTAGGTTTATATATATCGCTGTAGATATTGTTTAATCGCTTGTTAATAACTCGTCTGCTGATAATGATGGAAGCAATTGTCTAGGGGATACGAGGGTCGTAAACTCCGGTCTCTCTCGTTTTATTGTTGCCACTGGATGCGTTTTCGTCTGCCTTGCCCTGATGGTCGAGGCAAATTATCTGATATCACTATTCAAAAGCTATTTTGTTTATATAAAGAATATATGACGCTATATATGACTTCTAAGAAAAAAATCGTTTATCTTTTATTCGTTTATTCAGTGCGTGATGTTGTTTTTTATAGAGAAAAAGAGAAAATAAGAATAAAGACGGAGATGGACAACAGACTGAAATAATACGAAAAGAATGAATGAAAACAAATAAATCGTGATACATATAATATCAACGATACCAAAAAATAAACTCAAATAAACAGACTTCACGAGATAAATGAATAATAAAACGCTATAAAGAGAATCGCCAAGAAGGATATTCCCGACGCTTTCCCAAATGCCCCGAGACTTCACAGCCATTTCTATTTATCTGTTTGTTTACATTTCCGCCATTTTTGGCCGAGGTTTTTGGCGGGAAAAAAATCTCCCGCTTCAAAGATGGCCGAAAGTGATATTTAATGTTCATTTTCGGAGGTTTAGTGTGTTTGCTGAAGTCGCTGAATAAACACGCGGAAGATACGAGCGGGGGATAAACTCGTATTTAAACCGAAGATAAATAAAAAGAAGATATTTGGCCTTAGAGAATGTCACGGAGGTTGGAATTATGTACATTGAGATGTTTAGATCCGGTTTACGCTGTATGCTTCGCTTCACTCGCCTTGCTTCAAAAAAAAGAAAGAAAGAAGGAAAAAGAAAGTTGAGAAGAAAAAAATAAAAATCAAAAAAAGAAAGAAAGAAGGAAAAAGAAAGTGGAGAAGAGAAAACGAAAATAATAACTTAAAAGCTGATAAAAAAGGGAAAGAAAGAAGGAAAAAGA
>NW_020869655.1:155442-157942 GCF_003789085.1 Penaeus vannamei | reverse complement strand
GAAATGGGAAGAAGAGAATTGGGGGGGTGGGGAGGGGAGAAGGAAGCGGGAGGAGGGAGGGAGGGGAGGTGAGGGAAATGGGAAGAAGAGAATTGGGGGGAGGGGAGGTTGATGAGGGAGGGGGAAGGGGATGGGGGGAAGGAGGGGAAAGAGAGGAAATGGGAAGGAGAGAATGGGGGGGAGAGTGTGTGTGTGTGTGTGTGTGTGTGGTGTGTGTGTGTGTGTGTGTGTGTGTGTGTGTGTGTGTGTGTGTGTGTGTGTGTGTGTGTGTGTGTGCGTCTCTCTCTCTCTCTCTCTCTCTCTCTCTCTCTCTCTCTCTCTCTCTCTCTCTCTCTCTCTCTCTCTCTCTCTCTCTCTCTCTCTTCTCTTCTTATATATATATATATATAATATATATATATATATATATATATATATATATATATATATATACATACATACATACATACATATACACAATATGAACTTTGTCCCACCTTTCATTCCGATCCAGAATATTACACTTACCTCTTTTTTCGTAATTACACCAATCATATAACCCGAAAGTTACGATCGTTTTAATAGCAGCTAAATGACCAATTTCTCAGAATAGATCGTCCCATTCGAAATGATTTTTTAATAACAGCCACCCGTATCTTTAAGTGTATTGAATGGATACGATATCTCACTGTACTGAACTTGTCCGCTAAAAGTCTGCTAATTATCGTTAAGTACTTTATGGTAGTTGGAGGAGTGAAGAGTAACGGTAGAGTCGTTTTTCATTTGTTTCTCTCTTAATGTGGTGCAAATGGATTTCTTTGGTGGAGGGGGGGAGAGGGGAGGGAGAGGGAGATGGTGAGGGAAAGGGGGATGAGAGAGAGAATGAAAGAGAGAGAAGAGAGAGAGAGAGAGCAAGAGAGAAAGACATAGACAGGCAGAATGAGAAAGAGAGAGAGAGATATATACAGACAGAATGAGAGAGACAGACAGAGACAGAGATAGAATAAGAGAGAGAGAGAGAGAGAGAGAGAGAGAGAGAGAGAGAGAGGAAGAGAGAGAGAGAGAGAGAGAGAGAGAGAGAGAGAGAGAGAGAGAGAGAGAGAGAGAGAGAGAGAGAGAGAGAGAGAGAGAGAGAGAGAGAGAGAGAGAAGAGAGAGAGAGAGAGAGAGAGAGAGAGAGAGAGAGAGAGAGAGAGAGACAGAGAGAGTCCATTGGTCGTACAAGGAACGGTTCTTTTATGGGTGGGGAAAAAAGGACAAATCACGTCCCTTGTAGCTGTGTTAGCTTTTAGGACTAAACCAAACAATATAATCCTTCAAAGAAAAACACATCTTACGTAAAAAAAGAAGAAGAGTAGAATAGAACAACAAACGGCAAAGCGAAATAAAACGAAAGATACTCGACAAGAGAGAGGGAAAAAAAAGAAATCTAGATATCTGCTACACTGTCTTTAGCGCCAACTCTGCAGCTCTACGTTGTCTCGAGCGAAGCACCCCTCACCCCCTCTTCCTACCCCACACCCCCTCCCCCATGGAAACCCTTCACGCATTACTATCCCCATAATAGCGGTGCTTCCTTCTCGATGCAGTCAGTTTTTTACGCCATTGTCTTGGTGACTCCAGGGTTAGATTGATGAGCGGGATCGTAGACAACTTTCGGGACATTAGATGCGCCCCTCACCATCACCGCGGGGTTGCTGGTTAGTCCATTTCCTTCCCGTTGTTTATTTGCATTTTTTGTTTATCTCTCGTCCTCGCCGATAAATAATATCACCTAACAACACCAAATCAGAAAGAAAGAAAAAACACCGCAAAGGCATATCCTCACGTCGAAAGAGAAAGCCGGAATCCAGAGGATAAATCTGGATTAGAGAGCGCGTGTACATAGTAACTATTTATCCCCGCGCGGACCCCATTGGCCAGAGCGGCGGCGAATCCATCATTTTGTCTTCGTCGAGGCGCCTCCAGTCAGTCCGCGCCCGCCCGCCCTGACGGATGGCCGGACCGCGCGCACCCTACCAGAAACACTTTTGTCGACTCTTGTATCACAATATTATCTCCTTTTTTCTCTCTCCCTTTTTCTCTTTTTACGTCTTCGGGGAGGGTGGTTTGTTTGCTGATGGGAGGAGAGGGAAACGAATGTATGTTTTTTCTTTTTAAGAAAAGGAGTATTGATATTTTGGTGTCGGAGGGGGTGGGGTGGGGAGGGGAGGCACGGAGTGGATCTAGATCTGAAAATATTGATACACTCACATATCCGGGAATAAATTCTTGTTGACATAGAATACAAATACATACACACCCGTGTGTGTGTGTGTGCATGTGTGTGTGTATACATACATGTAAATAAATGAATATATATATATATATATATATATATATATATATATATATATATATATATATATATATATATATATACATATATATATATATATATATATATATATATATATATATACATACACACACACACACACACACACACACACACACACCACACACACACACATATATATATA
>NW_020869655.1:132942-147942 GCF_003789085.1 Penaeus vannamei | reverse complement strand
GGGAGGGAGGAGGAAGAGGTGGGGAGGAAAGGAGGAGGAGAGGAGGAAGATGGGGGGGAGGCAGAGGAAGATGGAGGGAAAGGAGAGATAGAGGTGAGGAAGGAGGAGGAAGATGGGGAGGAGAGGAGGAGGAAAGGAGGTGAAAGATGAGGGAAAGGAGGAGGAAGGTGGGGAGGAAAGGAGGTGAAACATGGGGGAAAGGAGGAGAAGAAGAGGGTGGAAGGGAGGAAAAGGAGGAGGAAGAAGGAAGAAGGAGGAAAGGAGGAGGAAGGAGAGGAAGGAAAGGAGGAGGAGTAAGGAGGAGGGAAGAGGGAGGAGGAGGAATGAGGGGTAAAGGAGGAGGAATAGAAAAGGACGAAGACAAAGAGGAGTGAAAATAAAAGGAGAACGAGCGAAGTCAACCCATCGATACGCCGAGCCAAGGGGCGCTGCCTTTCTCTCCTCAAGTAATCAGAGAATGCGATCCGCCGAGCAAATACAATGATCAAAAAAAAAAAAAGGCGATTATTAAAAAGCCGGCGGAGAGCAAACAGCGCTTCGCCTCACCCTCTCTCCGAAGAGATTAAGCATCTGATAACTCCCCTCGCAACAATATAGCGGAAGAGAGGCCCACTCACCCACACAAACACACGCACAATCACACGCACTCGAGCGTCCTGTCATCACCACTCGCCACGCTGGAGTGCGGAGTTATATCAGCGACAATAACGTGTGGTGGAGTGTGCCGGACCGCACGACACCTCCCCATCAAGTGCCCTCCGCCAGGCGCTCTAGTGCCCCTATCCCCCTGGCCGTAACACTATCAATATTTCGTGGCTTTGTTTCATTGTGAGAAGATTTGTCCTCTGTGGGCTGCGCGGCTGGCAAGTGTCCGCACGGTGTTGCTTGGGGAAAGGGGAAGGGGAAAGGGGGGGGGGGAGATGAACTGCCGCTTTCTCGTTTGACGGAAGGTTTCCCGGGTTTTGAGAATGGACGGGGTGGGGGGGGTGGGGGCTTTGGGGTTCTGAGGTTTTGGGACGGGCGGCGGCCTCTGAGCTCAGCGCGCCTTCTCTCCAGTTCTGATAAAGTTTCATCATACACACACATACATATATGTTTGTGAGTATATATATATAATACATATATATATATATATATATATATATATATATATATATATATCACAATATATATATATATATATATATATATATATATATATATATATATATATATATATATATATATATATACATATATACATATATACATATATATATATATAATATATATATATATATATATATATATATATATATATATATATATATATATATATATATCCGTGTGTGTACGTATGTGTCTTTGTCTGAAGCATATGTCTATGTGTCTGTGTGTAAGTAGTAAACACAAATCAGGTTTTAATTAAGTATAAACGTAAAATACCCTTGTTTACTCGTGTTCCGACCTTGCCCTTGCAATAGTTGCACACAGCATACCGTTCATTTTTTTTTTGTTTGTTTGTTTGTTTGTTTTTTGTTTGAATCTGTTTTTGCTTTAGACGGGATGATCTCTTCAAATATAGACCACTAGACGGGGGTTCTCAGAATACCTCCTTGATTGCACAAGCGAGGGGAGCCAGTCAGCCACTTACAGACTTACTGATCTATCAATGTAAGTATGATGTACTTACAGACTTACTGATCTATCAATGTAAGTATGATGTACTTACAGACTTACTGGACTCTTAATGTAAGTATGATATACTTACAGACTTACTGGACTCTTAATGTAAGTATGATGTACTTACATACTTACTGATCTATCAATGTAAGTATGATATACTTACAGACATACTTACTATGGACGATGATATACTTACAGACATACTGGACTCTTAATGTAAGTATGATATACTTACAGACATACTGGACAATGTAAGTATGATGTACTTACAGACTTACTGATCTATCAATGTAAGTATGATGTACTTACAGACTTACTGATCTATCAATGTAAGTATGATATACTTACAGACTTACTGATCTATCAGTGTAAGTATGATATACTTACAGACATACTGGACTTAATGTAAGTATGATGTACTTACAGACTTACTGATCTATCAATGTAAGTATGATATACTTACAGACATACTGGACTATCAATGTAAGTATGATATACTTACAGACATACTGGACTATCAGTGTAAGTATGATATACTTACAGACATACTGAACTATCAATGGACGCAGGAACTAACATGCATCATTGAGCAAACTGTTGTAATGACAAAAATACTTACGGGCAAATAGACATATTCAAGAACACGGGCAAATACTCACATAGAGACACTGTACACATTAGCAAGAACAGAAACACGTACACGACACACTCGCTCATGTACGTACACAGTAGTATGCGTACATGTGATAATACATGTTATAGACCACAGTCACATACACACACATAGACACAGGTTCCAAAACACACGCACATACACAGAGGCTCCAAAACACACACACACACACAACACAAACACAAAAAAAGATCCAAAAACACACACACACAAAAGATCCAAAACACACACGCACACACACGCGCACACACACAAACAAAAGATCCAAATACACACACACACACACAAACAAAAGTTCCAAACACACACACACACACACACAACACAAACACAAAAAAAAAATCCAAAAACACACACACACAAGATCCAAATACACACACACACACACACACACACACACACACACACACACACACACACACACGCACACAATCACCCTTCCGCCATCTTGAAGGAGCCCCGAAGCCTCTCCCGGAAGTGTGAGGGTTTCTTAGAGCGAATCCCGGGTTTCCGAGAGCTTATCACTCGCGCAGATGAAACCAATGCCAGCTGCTCTGTGACATGACAGGAGCCTTGACAACACGCGAGATCTTCTTCTCTTCTCTCTTCGTCTCTCCTTTTTTCGCTTCCCCTTTTTCCTTTCCCTTCATGCGCCTGTCTTCAGTTTCCTTTATTTTCCCTCTTTTAGTTTCTCTCTCTCTCTCTCTCTCTCTCTCTCTCTCTCTCTCTCTCTCTCTCTCTCTCTCTCTCTCTCTCTCTCTCTCTCTCTCTCTCTCTCTCTCTCTTCTTTTTCTTCTTCTTCTCTCTCTCTCTCTTTCTCTCCCCTCCCTCCCTCTCCTCTCTCCCTCTCTCCCTCTCTATCTCTATCTCTCCCTTCCTCTCCTTCCACTCCTTCTACTCTCCTCGCTTCCTCCGACAACTTTATCTTCTACTTTGTATTCATGGTTCCTTGAATTGCATTTTAATGGCGCCCGTTTGCTTCTGTTACGAGTGGCGTGGAATGACCCTAGAATACAGAGTGGAGAGGAGCCGGAAATATGGAGTGCGCCCTCAACCTCTCCCTCTTTGTCATTCAGCTGTCACGTCTGTTATTTACTTTTAGAGAGCGCGGGGGTAGTAATGAATGGTGCTCCGGCGTAACTACTTGGCTCCTCCCGCTGCGAGTTATTTTGCAGGTGAATGGATTAAATGAGAGTGGGAAATAGATTTAGAAAAGGATTAGGGACTGGGTTTTTTTATTATTCGTATTTTATATTAGGAAGGAAGGACGAAAAAAGACTATATGCGTGTTGATTCGTAGGTATGAAATGGGGCTAGATTTCGACACTCCATACCGCGGGGTTATAATATTTCAAAGTCGTGTCTTAAGCGCTTTCATTACCGACGCATAACCATGAACAGCGAGTCGGCGAATCCCTGCATAATCTCCCAGACCATCCCCGCAGTCATGAGGTGGATCCGAAAATGGCAACAATTCATTACCATCAAAATCTGAATCTTAAAATGAAATATCCCCGCGCCCGCACCAGAGCTTGCCGCCATTGTGAGTCGCGCGCCAGAGATTCGGAATGTAAACGACCTCATTGTGCGGCTTTACTGCGCTTATGCTTCTGATGATGGCTGTTGCTGTTGCTGTTCTTGCTGTTCTTGCTCTAGCTGTTCTTGCTGTTGCTGCTGCTCTAGCTGGCTGAGGCTGTGGCGGCTGGCAAGGCTTATACTGCGGGGAGCTGTCTCGAAAAGCTGCGTCTGTTGCCAATAGGGATTTAGTAGACATAAACATTGGAATCAGTATTCATTTACTTATTAGGTCATCACTTGTGTGGATTGTTGGAGAACGATAACAATCGGATATTTCAAAAAGAAAAATGAATAGACAAGGAAAAGGGGAAAAATAACAAAGTCACATTAACATATATTACATGGAAACCACAACCACATATATATAGGAGAGAGGGAGAGAGAGAAAAAAAAGGGCAATGAAGTAGACAGATAGATAGGTAGATAAAGAGAGCGAGCGAGGGGGAACGAGTGAAAAAAACAAAAAGTAGACAAATAGATAACAGATAAACAGAGAAAGTGGAAAATCAGAAAAAAGAAAAGAAAGCGAGAGAAAAAAACATAAATAAACACAAAGAAGAGAGAGCGCACACAACGCTACCTCGTTTCCCTAACAATCTGATGGCCTAATAGATGGTTAAGTGCTCAAAATACCCATCAAGCCAAGTTGCTACAAGTGGCCCTCGATGGCTCTCCAGCTTAATAAGCGAAGGACCACTCGACCACCGGGAAGTGTGTCTGCTCTCTGATGGGAAGCTTAAACTGTTGTCTGACGTCATAATGGCTCGCTTTATCGGCTGCTGTTGTTTACATGGTGGCAGCGGTGGTAGATTTTTTTTTTTTTTTATCTCTTTTTTTTTTTTTTTTGGTTTGTTTGTTTTGTTTTTTGGAGGGGGTGGGGGTGTATGGATTTTTTCTGAATATATTTTTTTCTTTCTAGTTGTTTGGTTGAGGGATTTTTGTATCGGATTTATGTTATTTATTTTGTTGTTGTTTTATGATTAATTTTGTGTTCGACGTTCGATAGTTTAATAGTAATATTCCGGGTCCTCCCCCCTCCCCCCTCCCCCGCCCCCCAGTATCACAGCCGTTACTCAAAATATTTGTCTAACCGTTCTATCAGTATTCAAAAACCGGCTTACGATCTGAATATCCACAAACCCTCCCCCCAAAAAGAAAGGAAAAAAAAATAGTTTAGCCACTATATTCCCCGTCACATAATCCCCCCCCCCAAAAAAAAAAAAAAAAAAAAAAAAAAGTTTACCCTCTATGTTTCCCATCACATAAAGTGTCTCCACCGGATATTGAGACTTTCCCCCGCCCCCCTCCCCCATATTCCCTTCTCCCTTCCCACCCACCCCCAAAAAAACCTTCCCCTCACCCTCACCTCACCCTCAAAAAAAAATTAAATTCATCCAGATATAGAAAAATCCCCTCCCCCTCACCCCCCACCCCTCAAAAAAAATTCATCCAGATATAGAAAAATCCCCTCCCCCCTCACTCACCCCCCCCTCAAAAAAAAAAAATCCTCCAGAGATAGAAAAATTCCCTCCCCCTCACTCACCCCCCACCCCCTCAAAAAAAAAAAAAAAATCCTCCAGATATAGAACAATCCCCTCCCCCCTCACTCACCCCCCCCCTTCAAAAAAAAAAAAAATTTTAAATTCCTCCAGATATAGAAAAAAAACCTCCCCCCTCACTCACCCCCCCCTTAAAAAAAAAATTAAATTCCTCCAGATATAGAAAAAAAACCCTCCCCCCTCACTCACCCCTTCAAAAAAAGAAAAAAAAAAAAAAAACATTTTAAATTCTCCAGATATAGAAAAAAAAACCTCTCACAACTGGAAACTCCATCAGCACAACCCGAAGCGCGGTCCCAGACTCCAATTTTCTCTTGTAAACAATGTCCTGTATGGCGGCGTCGGTCCGGAGAACGGCGAGGGGAAATTGCGCCCGTTGAGCATCATGAGGGCGATGGTAATAAGGCCGACGGTGATGAGACTGTTAATGAGGGGGAGTTGGTGATTGGGGAAGGATAAGTGAGGGGGATCGTTGGGGTTTTGAATAAAGTGGTTTCGATACCGGAGGGGGGGGGGGAGGGTAAAGCGAGTGGAAAGTAGGAGTCGATTGGGAGCAGGAGAATGGAAAAGGGGAGGGACGATTAGAAGAGACGAAACGAGAAAAGGACGAAAAGGAAGAGAGACGAACCGAAAAAAAAGGACGAGACAGGAAGAGAGACCAAAATAAGGACGAAAAAGAGAGGAGAGACAATCCAAAATAAGAACGAAAAGAGTGGAACAAATCAGGAGAGATAATAAGAAGAGACAGACCAAAATAAGAACGAAAAAGGAAACAAATCAGGAGAGACAATAAGAAGAGACAGACCAAATAAGAACGAAAAATGAGAGAGACAACAAGAAGAGACAGACCAAAATAAGAACGAAAAAGAGGGACAACAAGAAGAGACAGACCAAAATAAGAACGAAAAAGGAGGAGAGACAACAAGAAGAGACAGACCAAAATAAGAACGAAAAAGAGGACAGACAAATCGGGAGAGAGACCAATTCGCGACGGAAAGGGAACTCTCTCCATCATCAGACATTCGTGTATCTAAGACGGTCTTCTCGCAACCCTATCTTCGCTCCGAGTGATCGACTGTCGCGCACTGACTGTTGAGACGCGAGGGGGGGGGGTAGGGAGGAGGGGGGGGGAGAAACATTAAAGTCGAATATTGACATTTTCCAACTTGATCAAAAAGTTTTATGGACTCTGCTGTCTCGTTGCTCATCAACAAACTCATCACTATTCTTGTCTCTTGATACATATGTTTTTTTTTTCTTTTTTTTTTTTTGTCTTTTCTTTAATCTTTGGAGTCTTTTCTTATTGTCTTTTATTTTCTTTCTTTTACGGTGCGTTGTTCGTTTGTTTTTTTTTCTTTTTTTCTTTCTCTCTTTTTTTGTGTCTGAAAGAGTTGAATGAAGGGGGGGAGGGGGAGGGGGAGGGGAGGGGGAGGGATAGTGTAGTCTTGTCTCATTTAAAGTTGGGTGGAAGTCTGAGATTCCCACATACTGTCGCGTGTACTCTTTGTTTTACTAAGTGGACAAAGTTAACTTCATCCTTCTGTATAATCATCTTGCCTCTTCTGTTTACCTTGTTCTCTTCTCTTCTTTTTTTTTATTGGACTTGCGATGCTTGTCTCATTCGCTTTTCCCTGTTTATGTCTGTCTTCTGAACAGCCTTTTTTCATATCCAAAGATTCGCCAGATTTCAGATAACATTCTTACTTTGATTTAAATGTCATTGAAATCTAAGCAAAGAGGATCTAGATAAAAAAAAAAAAAAAAAAAAAAAAAAAAAAAAAAAATAGGAGGTACCATACCCAGCCTTTTCCTTTTACGCGACAAAGACCTTGCTAACGCGTCCTTGTCCCTCCTCCTCCTCCCGCAGGACTCTTCTCGCCTTCAGACAACAACAACGAGGTCACGAGCGACGGCAACAGCGAACACAACTCCAGCACGGACGAGGACTCCCAGCTGCGCCTCCGCCTGAAGAGGAAGCTGCAGAGAAACAGGACCTCCTTCACCAACGAGCAGATCGACGCCCTCGAGAAAGGTAAGGCGAGGATACAGGTGCCACGCCCTCCTCGAAAGAGGGGGGCGCGTGAGGAACAGCATCCACCTGTAGGAGGCGATGTGGGAGGCATCCCTCGGGGGGGGGGACGCCGTGGACGGAGCGGTACGAGAGGCCGCGCTGGCGTTCCTCTGGCGACACCTGGCAACCAGTTTGCAAAATTCGATCATCAAAACCTAAACAACAATCATGATCATATCAATAACAAATACCCCATCTTACCTGACTTTATTTATTCATATTTATTTTTTACCTAACTACCTAAACCCTAGTGCCAATAAACTGATTTCGCAAAAGACCTAGGAGTTTATGTTAGACACTCTCGGGCTAACTTTGCCTAATTTTTTGGTACTGGCGCCGCAGAGTTCGAGCGTACACACTATCCTGACGTCTTCGCCCGGGAGCGGCTGGCGGAGAAGATCGGACTCCCGGAGGCGCGGATACAGGTAGGGGCGAGGGGACGAGAGGCAGATGCATGTGTATGTATATATGTATATAGATAGATTGATAGATAGATACTTATATAGCTCTTTAAAGGCCGTACATATCTGTATGTGTGTGTGTGTGTGTGTGTGTGTGTGTGTGTATATATATATATATATATATATATATATATATATATATATATATATATATATATATATATATATATATATATATATATATATATATATATATATATATATATATATATATATATATATATATATATATATATATATATATATATATATATATATATATATATATATATATATATTAATATATATAATATAATATATATACTATATATATATATATATATATATATATATATATATATATATATATATATATATATATATATATATATATATATATATATATATATATACATATATACGTTTGTGCATTGTGGGTTTTTCTACCATAGTATCAACACGGTAGAGTGTTTTTCCATTCATATGTATGTATGTATATATACATACATATATGTACAGCATATAAAGAGCTAGCCAACTAACTACACAGATAGACAGAGAAACAGTCAGCTAAAAATAGATCAGTGTTACAAAATAAGCGTTAGAAAGAGAACATAGCACAGGATAGACAAACATATATATCTCATTAAATCAAAAATAGAACATAAAAAACTTTTTTCAAATTAGTCATCACAAAAGATATACTGTAACAGGGATTAGTAATATTTGACGAAATCTGGAAATGGAAATGGGACAAACCTCTCATTGTGAAATATAGAAAATCTGTAGTTTTTTTTTTTTTTTTTTTTTTTTTTTTTTTTTTTTTTTAATAGAATTCAAACTTTTGGTCATAAATAAGGAAAATGCGACCTTGATGATCTGTGAACTGAAAGACATACGATTTTCGATATGCAAGGCGTGTAAAGGCAGTATGTGCAGCACACACACTCACACACATACACACACACTCCCACGTGAATGTGTGTACGTGAGTGTGTGTGTGTGTGTGCTGTGTGCGTAGTGTGTGCGTGCATGTGTGTGTGTGTGTGTGTGCGTGTGTGCGTGTGTGTGTGTGTGTGTGCGTGTGTGTGTGTGTGTGTGTGTACTTAGCAGGATTCAAGGACGCCTTTTCGTATGGAGAACTTGTCCCATTTTCATAACCTTGTCTCTGAAGGAAGCGATGACGTGTGGATATCATTCTGTGATAAGTTATTCATACATTGTTACCAAAAAAAAAAGAATTGACTATTTTATTCACTTAAGGATTCCATTGACTTAGCGATTTCGGATTTTATCTGCACGTTTGTCTCTTTTTTTAGGTTTAAGTTTATTTATATATATATACCTAATATACATATATATATATATATATATATATATATATATATATATGTATATATATATATATATATATATATATATATATATATATATATATATATATATATATATTATATATTTAGTATGGGGTATTGTTTTCCTGTCCCTTTGTGTGTATGTGTTTATGCGTGTATGTATGATTTCTTGAATTTAATTAATATTCACCTGAACCTTATATATGTGTATGGAGTAGTGTATACGTATATATAAGTTTATTTCAAGTCATGTCAATTGTTCTAATATCACCGACATGTCACAATCACCTTATTCATATGTGTAGAATTGTGTGTGTGTGTGTGTGTGTGTGTGTGTGTGTGTGTGTGTGTGTGTGTGTGTGTGTGTGTGTGTGTGTGTGTGTGTGTGTGGTGTGTGTGCGTGTGTAAAAGCACGCTATGTATGTTTGTGTTGGGGTCGACCTAACGCTGCATCAACGGGGATCTCTTCACCCTACTGTCGGTGCAGGTTTGGTTCAGTAACCGCCGAGCAAAATGGCGGCGGGAGGAGAAGCTGCGAAACCAGCGCCGAAGTGTGGACCAAGTCGGCGTGGGCGTGGGCGTGGGGATGGCCAACAGTGCAGCCGCAGCAGCCTCGAGGCTCCCCCTCCAGTCAGGCTTCAACTCCATGTACCCGTCCATTCCCCAGCCCATCGGCACCATGGCGGATACGTACAGGTGAGACGCACGCAACTCGATCTTCATTTGTTTTCTTTTGTTTTGATTGTGTTTTGCGCTTCGCTGTTGTTATTATTCTATCTTTACTCTCATTTTGTTAATTATGTCTTGTCTCCTAATGTTATTCTCTATTCTTTCGCTCATTTCTAAGAAAAAAGAAGAGGCGGTGTGAAAATAGAAGAGACAATGTGAAAAGAAACAGTAGTCACGTGATCTTTGTTTGCTTACGTCACTCTGTCAGCCATGGCGTAGGCCTTATATTGAAAGATCTCTCTCTTCCCCCTCTTCTCTCTCTTTCTCTGTTTTCTGTTCTCTTTCTCACCCTTTTTTATTTGATTTGTACATGCTGTTATTCTATTTTTTGTCTTTTTATTTTTCCTTTCCTATCTTTTTGTGCGTTTCCTATCATTATTTTCATTTTACGCGTCAGATATTTTTCGATATTTTTTCCCCTTTCCTCTCTATACTCTGGAATTGTTTCCTAGACAAGTCGATCGTATATATTAATAATATATGCGGCCAAACTTCGCTCTTCAAACTAGACAATTAAATTACAATATTTCAGTTTATGCAGTTTATATTCCAAATTGATATACGCTCGGTGACGCCGCTTTCCCCCTCAGCGAACGAAAAAAAAAAAGAATAAATATCCTTTTTAAACATTTTATACAATTTCTGGAACGTTTCCCCCGTCGAAGTAATTAGTAAACTGTTTGGACAATTTATCTTCCTAATTAACTATATCAAAGTAATTCTTGCGTGGCCACGAGTCGCAAGTGTTCGGACAACTGTGAGAGAAAAACGAACACAATGGATCAAAAGGCATTCCGACTCGTGTTCTATAGGCCTACGCTCTTCAGAAGAAATAAAATGTGAAATATAAAGAGATGTTTATATAAATTTTGAAGGAGGATGAGCAGTCGGTGCTTAAAAATAAACTCTCGTTGTTCTTTCAATAATAGCTTGGTAAAGGGATGGTAATGATAAAGATTTTGATGATAATGGCTGTAATGATAATAAGAATGATACTAATAATAATAATAACAATGATAATATGAAGAATAAGAAAAAAACAATATAAACAATAATAGTGATAATAGAAATAACGATGATCATAATTAATTGCAACTCTAACAAAAAAGCAGTAGAAGCGATTATATTCTTCACAACAATAACAATAAAGACATCAAAATCAACGGAATCGGACAAACGAATCAACGAAACCCCGGCTTCGAATCCCCCCCCCCCCCCCGGCGCTGAGACCCGAAAGACCCAAATGGCGGGAGAAACGAACAAGGCAAGCCGACACAAAAGCGAGGGAGGGGCTTTTGATACTTAATTGAAACTCCTAAACGTCTCTTCAAGAGGAAGCACCAAGAGGCTAAGATGTAAAGCTAATAGGAGAGCAGTCGTCACAACAGCTGCCGGCCCTCTCTTATTCGGACAACAACAATTTCCCGCTGGTGATCGGACAGTTCACATCTCAGGGTTGCCAGTCGATGTTTTCCTATATTTATCTCGCGGGGGGCGTTGATAGCCCTGATTTTCGAAAGAATTATTTTTTTCTTCCTTGTTTTTTTAATTCTAGAGTATTCGAAATATGCGGTACGTTTTATTTTCTCGGTTTCTCGGTTCTTTTTACGTGTTGTGTTGGGATCGTTGGCAACCTTGGCCGACTATAAACTGTTGAATGGTCCTTGATACAGACACAAGGACATAATTACCGTTCCTGCTAAAGTAATTTGGACTTCTCTCACATATGGCTAAGGGAGTTAAATGCCCTTGCTGGTGTTGCGATGTTGCTTCTCGTTTGACGGAATAAAAGTAATTGAAACACTCTACACCTTATACATTAAACACATACACACACACACACACAACACACACACACACACACACACACACACACACACACACACACACACACACACACACACACACACACACACACAACACACACACACACCACACACACCCTCCTCCCCTTACACATACACAATACACAAATTACCTTCCATACGATCCCAAAGCAAAACAAACGCAGACAGAAGATAAACACGCACAAAGCTTTTATTAAAGGAACACCGACAGACAAATCTGCGCAGAAGCGAGAGAAAAAAATCGGGAGAAAATAAGGCGATTTAAGAACCATCGAGAATACGGGATTGGCACTCGCTGGCTGGCACTCGATCTCAAGGGTCAACATCCCCGAGTGTCTCTCTGGCCCCTTCCCTCTCGCCTTATCCTATTGCTCCTCTCGCGCTCTCTCTCTCTCTCTCTCGCTCTGCTTTCTTTCTCTCTCTATCTCTCTCTTTTCTTTTCTCTTTCTTCTCTCTCGCTCTCTCTTCTTTTTTTTTTTTTCTCTTGCTCTCTCTCTTCTTTCTTTTTTTCTCTCTCTCTTCTCTCTCGCTCTGTCTTTTTTTTCTTCTGTTTTCTTTCTTTCTTTATCTATTTATCCTCTCTTTCTCTCTCCTCTTTCTCTCTCTCTCTCTCTCTCTCTCTTTCTCTCTCTCTCTCTCTCTCTCTCTTCTCTCTCTCTCTCTCTCTCTCTCTCTCTCTCCTCCCTCCTCTCTCTCTTCTCTCTCCTTTCACTTCTCTTTTCACTTTCCCTCCTTCTCTCTCTTCCTCTCCCTCTCTCCTTTTTTTTAAGGACCCTTCATAAATCGAATAGAAAATAAGGGAAAAATCAGTCGATAAGTGGCAAAGAACGGTGTGAAGTGTAAGAGAAATTTGTAAAAGTGAAAAAAGGAGAAACAACAAATGAAGGAGAAATCGGACTTAAATTTTTTTTATAGTGTAATTTCCTCCACCTTTCCTCACCTCTTCCCCTCTCACATCCCTACCCCCTTCCCTCACCTCTTCGGTCCCCTTCACCCATCCCCCTCTCATCCCTTTCTCACCATCCTCCACTCCCATCTTACCCTCCCCTCCCCCTTCGTATCCCTCATCCCTTCCCCTCCCATCTTCCTCCCCCCCTCTCCCCACTCCTCCCCCCATCCCTCTTCCCCCACCACTCCTCCCCATCCCCTCTTCCTTCACCTCCCTCCCCCACCCCCTTCACCTCCTCCCACACCCCACTCCCCTCCCCTCTCCCCCAACCCCCCCAACCCGCCCCCTAGTAGATCGCCAGCACCGTTTAGCACTTGCGAGGCAGCCCGCCGGCCAATTAAGCGCTCGCCAACCCTCGCTATTAAGAGCTAATGATCATCAGCCTCCTTATCGATCGGGGATTCAACGGCGTTTAAGTGAGACAAGGAGGAGGGGGGAGGAGGGGGAGGGGGGGAGGGTGGGGTGAGGAGGGAGAAGGGGAGGGGGAGGTGGGAGAGTGGAGGTGGGAGACTGAGGGTGGGGGGTGAGGGGAGGAGGGGTGGGGGAGGGAGGGGGGGAGGGGTTGGGAGGTGAGGGAGAGTGGGTGTGAAAGGTGGAGGGAGGGAGGAGGAGGAGGTGGGGAAGGGTGGGGAGGGAGGTTGAGGAAGGTGGAAGGAAGGGTAAGGGGAGGTAGAAGTGTAGGGAGGAGGGAGAAGATGATGAGATGAATGGGGAAGAAGGAGGGGGTTGAATCAGATAGGATAGGTTGGGGAGGAGGAGGAAGTTGGGGAAGAGAGGTAAAGAGAAGAGGGGAAGGGGAATAGAATATAGGGAGATGGGGAAGTGGCAGGGGGGATGGGGAAGTGGCAGGAGGGGGGAGGGGGAGGAGCCATGGGGAATTTAGAGGAATGAGAAATAAATGGGAAGATGAGGAGATGGGGAATGGGAAGAAAAGGTGGAGGTAAGAAAAGGGGAAAAAGGGCAAAAAAGAAGAAGAAGAAGAAGAAGAAGAAAATAATATTAAGAAAGATATTAAGAATAAAAGAAGGAAAAATGAGAGAGGAAAGACAGCAATAACACCAGAAGACAATATGACGAATACGTAGATGACGATAATGATAAAGAACGAATAAAAAGAAAAAGAACAAAAGACAAACGGAAAGGAGAAGATAATTCAAAATCACGAAGAGCCAGACAAAGACAGAGATCGATAACCGATGATAAAGGAAGAGGGGAACAGAGTGATATAAAAAAAAGGGTAAATAAAAACACATAGAAAGGTGACGGAAGGAAGGGATCGACGTGATAATCACCTTCTCCCCCCTTCTCCCCTCTCTTCTCCTCTCTCCCTCTCTCCCCTTTCCCTCTCTCTCCTCTCCCTCTCTCCCTTCTCCTCTTCTCTCCTCTCCCCCCCCACCGACTCTCTTCTCTCTCCCCCTTCCCTCTCTCCTCTCTCCCCTCTTCTCCTCTCTTCCCCTCTCCCTCTTCCTCTCCCTCTCTCTCCCTCTCTCCTTCCCTCTCTCTCTCTCCTCTCTCCCCCCCCTTTCCCCTCTCTCCTCCCCTCTCCCCTCTCTCCTCTCTCTCTCTCCTCTCTCCCCTCTCCTCTCTCCTCTCTCTCCCTCTCTCTCCCCTTTCCTCTCTCTCTCCTTCTCTCTCCCTCTTCTCCCTCTCCTCTCTCCCCTTCTCCTCTCCCTCTCTCCCCTTCCCCCTCTCTCTCCCTCTACTCTCCTCTCTCTCTCTTCCCCTTCTCTCCCTCTCTCTCCCTCTCTCCCCTTTCTTCTTCCCTCTCCCTTTCCTCTCTTCCTCTCCTCTCTCTCCTCTCCCCCTTCCCTCTCCCCTCCTCTCCCTCCCCACTGACTCTCTTCCCCAATATTTGACATTTGTTCAACGGCTCAACAATGCCATTATTAGCTCCTGTGACGAGAGGAGGGGGAGGAGGAGGGGGGAAGAGGGGGAGGAAGGAGGAGGGAGGGAAGGGAGAAGAGAGGAGGGAGGGGGGGAGGGGGAGGAGTACCCTCTTCATGGCTTTTAATCATTGATTCTGTCTATTTATATCTATTTATTCTTCGTCATCGATGATGGTTTTAATTGATGGAGTTTTATTTTTTTAGATTTTTCTTCTTTCTTTCTTTTATATTTATTTTGATTTTTTTTA